>JASEVX010000275.1:0-223656 GCA_031761405.1 Serripes groenlandicus
GGAACGCGGCTACAATATACCTCATGAGACGTACACGAGAAAATCATCTGGAAATCTGCTTATATATGACCCAGATCAGAGGAAAAGAGGTATTCGAGTAATGATCACAAAACAAAAAATCCACAGGGGGGCGAAAAGTGTCTGCCCGGGTAGCCCGCGCGCATGCTTAGGCTGATCCCGGTCGATATTTTATGACAGAGTCCTCTATGTTAGGTTTTGTATTCGGCTCATATATACATAATCAATTTGCCATATTAGTAGGTAAAAACGTAAGAAAATAATACTACATGAAAGGGAAATAGTTAAGCCCCACTAATATGAGGATCAATTATGGGGAGGATGATAATGTGTTATTGTTATAGTACTGCCTGATACATGCATATCTCCTCTTGCTAGTGAAGGTTCCCTTAAATATCATTGCATTCCGAGGGGTGGATGCTGAGAAATAGCCCGGTCACACATGGGTGAATAATCTGGTCCAAGTATGCAATAGACATCCGCGACCAGTGCTCAAATAATATTCCCTAAAAAACAGCTTAGAACCATTGTTTTTAAATTTTGTAGTCTGAATGTTTGCCATTGCCAAGTTGTATGCATATCTTTGGGGAGAACTAAATATTCGCTAAAAAACACTTAGAACCATGTTTTTAAATTTGGTAGTCTTAATGTTTGCCATTGCCTAAATTATATGCATATGCTATATTGGGGGAGCCGGATTTCTAATGGTGTTATAACCTGTGTCCTCATCCCATGTTCATTACTGCAAATAATCATGTTTACACTTTCCAACATATTTACGCAAGTTGTTAAATATAATCCTTACCCATCAACAAAGTGTCGCTCGTACCAAAATTACTGAAACTGTATTTTAGATCTTAAAACATGTACCAACCCTTTCATAAGTAATTGTCCGGATACCGATTATTTTGACAAACTCTTGAAAAGGGGGATTACTCGATAACAATTTGGGGTGGTTTGTAACCGCAGTCATACTTGACATATATTTCTATGGTTTTAACCGTAAAAACAACAGAAAACCCACCGACAGATCTATTATATCCCCCATCCCCGATATACTTGCATGAGAGGTTGGTATTATTACGGCAATCTCTTTTAGGAAACTATATTACCGTTTGATTTCACCCTATGTCTGGATTCACATCTGTCCCATCCACTAGAGTATCTGTGTGTTCGGCTTGTCATGTTGTGCCCTATTTTCAGACTCCAATCTCAGCTGGATACTACAGCGGCTTTCTTATATCTGTATATTAATATAAATAGTTTGTAAGTAACCCAAGGGAAATCGGGGGGGGGGGGGATGGGGGGGATATAACTCATAGATATAGATATTATATAAGATCTCAGCTCTCTCTCGCTCTCTCTCTCTCTCTCTCTCTCGCTCTCGAGCTCATATCTAATATCTATATCTATCTATAGCTCGCTATATATCTATATCTCTATAGCTTCCCGATCTCCAATTACGGCTATCTCACTCTCTTCCGCGTTTCTCCCCGATTAGATCCCCTTTCATCTCTCTCGTAGAAGCTATCTCAATCATCTGTCTAACTCTCTCTTACTTCTCTCGGTACCGTCCTCTCACTCTCTCTATGTCCCGAGCACACTCCTACGAATCACATCTCATCTCTCTTCGTCCTCGTCGCCTCCTATCATACCACCATCCTCAATCTATCCTCTCTATCACTCTCCATTAGTTCTGAATTCAGTCATACATGTACTTCATTCTCCTCCTTTCCATCCTTGGGGATCGTTACTCCTCTCAGCTGCAGTGATCAACTCTACTCACCTCCGTCTCCTTAAATCTCAAGTCCTTCTCGCGGTTCAATCCTCCATCAGATCCCCCCCTCGATCGTGTGTTAGCTCTCTCTCTCCACTCTCGATAATTTCGTGCGGCCTCCATTCTTCTCTCAACTCTCTCAGGTGCTGGAATCACTCTTCTCTCTCAATCCTCCGCACTCTCTCTCCTACTGTCTCGATCTCGCGTAGTATTCAAGTCCCTCCTCAGGACAGTCTCACAAACAATCTTTCTCTGACTCCGTTACGCGAATTCATCTCTTCTCCCCCTCACTCTCATCATCCCCTCTTCTTCGTTCTTCATGAACTCTTCCGTCTTCCATCCTCTCTCAATCGTCCCGGCCTCTCGCTCATCTCTCCTCTGACATCGTCTCGCTCATTATTTCATACCTATTCTCCTCCTGCTCCTCCATCTCTCTATCTCTCGGTCCTCGATATCTCATCTCACCCTCTCACCATCCACATGATCGGCTCTCTTCTTCCTCTCCGGTCCCAGCGTCCTCGACTCTCTCTCATTCACTCGTTCTCACTCCTTCTCTCTCTTCGGTCCTCATCTCCTCTTCCTTGTTCATCGTCAACAACCTCACCATTCTCTCCTCTCTCGTCGCTCTTCAATCGGTCTCATAAACTCTGCCTCTCTTCATGCGTCTCTCTTCATATACGTCTCTCATCTCTCATCTATCGCCCTCTCCTCGCTCCTCCGGTCCCGACACCGTCTCATCTCGTCCCTATCCTCAATCTTATCGGATCTCTTTTCTCATCTTCCTCTCCACGTGTCTCTTCCATCACGTCTATCTTCTTCATCGTACCTCCTCTCTCTCGCCCTCCTTCTCACATCAGAAGCTCCAACCAAGCTCAATGCTCTCTCTCTCATCCTCTTCCTATCTCTATCTACTCTTCTCATCATCTTCTCCTCTCTCTCTCTCTCTGTTTTTCTATCTACCTTTCTCCTCAAATTATTTATATGAATTGTACGGAATTCTCAACCTGTCATCTTCTTATTACACGTGCATGAATAGATAGGGACATGTCCTCCATCCAAAGTTGAACATGGTCCGTCAGGAAAGCTACCTAATTCTCTCGTACTCTATCCGGGAATTTCCCGGTAATGGTTCGTTATATTTCGAATAATTCTCAAGGACACCCCAGACGGTATCCCTATATCATTTGTAAGGGTTCAGCGTAAGCTGTATGGTAATTCAATCCAGGGATTTTCTGAGTTCCTGCGGTAAGCTTTTAAACCATCTATCTCCGGATATAACGTCTGCGGATTCCAGGTATTGTCTTTTCTTTCTGTCCAACCTGGTGAAATTTTCAAGGTCATCACTCGCGTCCTTCATGAAGGTCATAATCTTGTCGGATGACCACATGGCGGGGTGATTCAATACATCCGAGAGCAGTTGGGTCTTTTCTCGGTTGATGATTTACATCTGCATAAGTAGATGTTTTAGATTATGCTGGTGGTGCTTCCAGTATGTGTATTTCTGGAGCATTTCTTTTCTCTATGTTCATCTGGTGATTCATAATTCAAAAGGATTGCCGTCCACGGACAAACTGTGTAATAAAAAATACAACCCATGGCACAAAATATCGGACTTTACAGTCATGTATGTCCTGATCTGTGGGTCATCATTTTTGTTTATGTCTATCCACACTTCATAAGGTATATAACCAAATGTGCCGAACTTTCCAGAAAAGCTAAACATGTTCTGTTTCGTTGTTTTTGAAAATCCAAAGTCACCAACAACAGCCCTGTCAATTCTATTGTTTCGTACAACGTAGTAGACATTTTCCGGTTTAAGATCTCGATGAACGATGTTCCTTTCATGTAAATAGTCAATCGCTACAGCAATATCTCGATTGACCTTATGTGGTGGATACGTGGCCATAAGATTATTGTCCTGTACGTATTTGGAAAGGTCTCCGTGGCACAGCTGCATCGCCAAGTACATATGACTACCATCAATCTTGGAGTAATAGTATCCTATAACGTTTGGATGTCTATCTGTCTCGACTGTATGCATTACTTTGCGTTCGCGATCCTGTTTATATTCTCCCAGATCTCTCTCAGCATCTGTTATACTTTTATATTCGATTTGCTTTACTGCTACGGGCATATTTTCATACTTTCCTCTGTATACAATTGATTGCGGACCCTTCCCGAGGACTACCTCAAGTTCAATCGAGAGATGTTTGTCGATACTTTTAGTGGCCATTGTTCAATCAATAATTTAACGTCATGTAAATTGCTGTGTGCAAGTCGTCAGATATGACCTAAATAAATAAAAGAAGAGGAATACAGGACAACATATGTTGCAGCAGATATGCAAGACAGTTGCATCAGTGAACTGTTTTCCGATTCTGACGGTGCCTCTAGTACATAATCTGCTGGCGAGGGAGAGGATTAACGACGACGAAGATGATGATGATGATGATGATATATTATTCTAACCCTTTTTGACGATCTTAATGTTATAAACCTATAATGAATATGAAAAAATAGTGAAAAACATTACATCTAGAAATAAAATAGTGAAAACTTAAAATAAATTAGACATTCATAAAAATATATAAAAGCTAAAGAAAAAACAAAGAAAATCGAAGTAGGCTTGAACCCGCGACGCTTAGGTCAGAAATCTACGAACTGTTCATCGAATTAACCGACTGAGCTAAGATGCTATTGACATATGATGTGAGTTAAAACCGATATCTATACATATATTTGGCTGTTCCGAATCGTTCCGAATACAAAATCTACAAAAATGTTTTGTCAATTGTCAGAAAGAAATCGATGGCCAAGCCGGGGATCGAGCTCACCCCTCGTCGAAACGACGGTGTAAGAGGGTACAGTGTATAACTGTTCCCCTTTTCGCCTGATGCGATTCAAAAATGTCTTTGTCTATGCTAGATTGTATCCTGGTACCCTGTGAAGTATATAGAGTTCAATTACCACTGAAATGTTGACATGGACATTATATTCCTAATGATTATTTACGCGCGTATATCAAACGAGTGCTTCTTCACAGGGTTATTTAGGTCAAAGGGAAGCAATACAAATCGGCTTGCGGGGCAGACAATTTTGTCCAGGGGGGTTTCAGATGAATATGTAAGACTGAAACTGTCTCCCATTGGACAATAATGAGTTTGCTAAAAGTTGAAAGTTGAAAGGTTTCTTTGAAAACCAGATTATTCTGTGAGTGATTTGTAACTTTGCTTTTTACGATATTGACACCTCAGAGTCATTTTTAGAACATCCTGTATTTTCTGAAATTTAAAATGAAATTCAGTGCGGGATAATGGTGACCTATCATTTGACGTCATAGCTAAAAAAAGTTGGGATGACCCCTCAGTTTTTGGTGCTGTTATGGTAGATATAAGAATGTACTTTGATACAGGTTTGTGGCTTCTTTTTAATGCTGGGAAAGAGCCCTAACCCATAATGCTATAATGGTCGCCTATGTTAAATGAATTGCTTCCCTTTGACCTTCAATGTGTCATATAGAGAAATGAATAAGAAGTGGGACAAAGTAGATCTATTAATAAACGTGCCATAATTCCTTATTATCATATATGATATAGAGACTATTTGTAGTAGTTTAATGAGGAATTGTGGGTGGTTTTCGTCTCCAATTGTTCCCAAATGAAAACTCGGATGCCTGTGATTTCATTGGAAACAAAGAAGTAATTTAATTGATATACTTTGATCTAATAAATAATCGTTTTAAAATGATTTATTTAAGGAGGCAATCGAATCATTCATGCAATTTTCAATATTCCCTCAAACTGTACGCATACTTACGCATGAATATAAAACACTGACTGTCTTCACTATGAAGGGATCCACATTAACCCGCCCTGACTTCCCACATTTTCAAAAATAAACCCGAAATTATATCACTATAAATACGGCTTTAAACGGCTTGTGTAGGAGAGATAACGACATTTACAATGGACTGGTTTGATGAGTCATAAGCGAAACATGTATGCATAGATTATACTTCTAAACAAGTCCGAGCACCAGACCGAAGTAAAATGTTGATGTTGTGAACAGTATATATCCAGATCAGCCTGTACATCCGCATATTACTTACACAATTTATTGTTCGAAGATTCTGTCAACTCGCGTATATTTTGTTAAGACTGAGTAGGTAGACAATTCAATCTGAACATACGAGACCAAAATAAAATGTTGATTTTGTGAAAAGTATAGATCTAGATCAGCCTGTATTTCTGCATACTACTTACACAATCTTGTTTGAATATTCTGTCAACTCGAGTAGATTTTGATAAGACTGAGAGCAGGTGGACAATTTAATCTGAACAAACGAGACCAAAATAAAAGGTTAATTTTGTGAACAGTATAGATCAAGATCAGCCTGTACATCTGCATACTACTTACACAATCGTGTTCGAAGATTCTGTCAACTCGCGTATATTCTGATAAGACTGAGCAGTTGGACAATTTAAACTGAACATACGAGACCAAAATAAAATGTTGATTTTGTGAACAGTATAGATCCAGATCAGTCTGTACATCCGCATATTACTTACACAATCTTGTTCGAAGATTCTGTCAACTCACATATATTTTGATAAGACTGAGCAGGTAGACAATTTAATCTGATCAAACGAGACCAAAGTAAAAGGTTGATTGTGTGAACAGTATAGATCCAGATCAGCCTGTACATCCACGTATTGCTTACACAATCTTGTTCGAAGAATCTGTCAACTCGCATATATTTTGATAAGACTGAGCAGGTGGAACATTTAATCTGAACATACGAGAATAAAGTAAAAGGTTTATTTTGTGAACAGTATAGATCCAGATCAGCCTGTACAGCTGGATATTACACTGATCAGAAATGTCAACTGTCTTTCTCGTTCACAGGCTCATACTATGCTGACTGATTTTGGACGCACATATTTAAAATATTTTGACTTCTAAGACGGGACGAGAAAGAACGTTAAATAAAAGATGGAGGACAGAAACGTTTGCAGTCTTGATTTTAGACCGGAATTAGTTCTCAAGTGTTTACTTTAAATGGTATTTTATGTAAACACATAAAATATTTTATGAATGGTTCAGGGTGATACGGTTGCGTACCTTTAAATCTAAACGATAGCTATAAATAGATCAATTTACATATAAGAGGGTATCGGCAACCAATTAAATCATGGTACGCAGTCGCGTGCTTCTTTCGCCATCTTGATAATTTTTTATCTGAAAAAGAAACACGCTTTGTTTACAGGATTGAAACTATATTGCAGAGTTTGAGGACGTTAATTTACAATTGGTTTTTAAATATAACTTTAATTTAAGACACATATTTCAACTTACGCGTGTTATTTCTTGTATGTACACAATACTGTGAATTATTCCTTATCGTTACTTGCATATACCGAAAATAGAGGAAAAGTTACAAATGTGTTAAATAGAACAAACGCATTATTACCTTTATTCCCATACATGCTGCCTCACACATTATTGATAAACGTGAATATTAAAAATAATAAACTATATATATTCTTACCTTACTTGTGGTTTTAGAAGAACACAATTCATAAATGTTTAGTCTAAAGGCACACAATTCAAAACGAAAGTAGATTTTCAGGGAATTCCCATGTGTCTTTATCGCGCGATTATCACTTGACCTACTTTTGGGTTCATAGCGTCTGGAGTATATATGCAACATTTAACCGTTTTACTGTTTACCAGCTTGGATGTGTTACATTGTAAAGTTTTAGCTATTTCTATGGAATGATCCAAAACGTACCAAACTAAAACTGACTCTCCATAAACAAAGATTTAAATCACATCTACATGTACACATTAATCGGTATTATTCGTGAAAAACCGTCAAACCGATTGGATGTCGATTCCCCCCGAACAGTTTCCGACAAGTCAATTGCTTACTTTGCTTTATTTCTTCTTTTCTAAAGCCAAATATGTCTGATGAATTAAGTTTAAATCTGTATGATATTTTTTAAAGTTGTTTTGTTTTGAAATCATCTGAACAATTTGAGGTCTATGCATAAGAAAACGTACACGCACAATATGTGAAGTAGTCTTATATATATATACAGAAATGAAACATAGTTGGAAAATGACGAATTGCGCAATACCTTACGAGAGTTATCTGTATTTATATTTCCACTTACAATAACTCAACAGCAGATGGATTTAAACACATTTAGTGAAACATATGAAAACTCTATTAATGAAATAAAACTTATTGAATAAAGTTGAAAACAATGTGACAAAAGGGGAAATTGTTCATTATAAACAAGTCTTCTTTTTGAGAGAATGTTTTCTATAGTCGTCTGCTGCAGATACGTCAGAAAGCGTCTGAAAGTTGGAAAGGGTTTTAATAATACATACCTTTGTTCGATTTAGATGACAGATACAGAGGAAACATATATATCTATTTATCTAAGTCCAACCTTTGGGTCTGTCTTGTCCATCATTTACCTACTATTCTCCCAAAGAACGGAGTCGTCGGTTTGTTTTATTGAGACTTTACGTCGATTTAAAAATAATATTAGTTATGTCATGGCGATAATTCACTTATACATGATCCCCGGGTAAACGAACCAGTACTAAGCTAGGAACACTTCACCATGACTGCCTAGACTGGGATCGAACCCGGGACGCCCGGTTTCCAAATATCGACGTTAACCGTTAACGGATTCCAGGGCGTTGTTAGTGCTGATGTATTATTGTTTACCGTAGATACGAAGTCTATTCCATAAATCTAGTGTTGACATTTTATCTCATTTTAAAATTATACTTCGAGGGTCAGTCGTAAAGTTATTAACTCGTATTAATACTCGGAACTATTATAATATGATGTATTATAGTCATGTAAAGAAACACTTACATGTATTTAATTGATATAAATTTTTTTTTTTTGTATTTAAATTTAATAATACAGTTTATGTGGTACGGAGCACTTTGAAATCATACATATTTAGGAACAAAATCTAGATGTAGTCTATCTCAAACCTTCAAAATTTGGCGCGTTTACGTCATGACTTTAGACATATCAGAATCATATCTGTTGAATACGTCCTGAAATATTTGATATCATATCCGCCATAACAATGTATGGAATTGCTAGTTAATGGTTGCTACCCTTCAACAGGTGCAATCGTAAAAACTCCAACGTCACTTCTCTTACTTGTACTTGTATATTTAATTTATGACTACATTTCGTCTTGTTTACGTTGTACGTTTTGATTTTGATTGGTTCTACGAAAATCAGATAGCTATAGGTTAATTACTTTAACCCTTTCCCTCATACGACAATTCTGCAGCAGAAGTATTTGAACATACGTTGTCAAAATATAGAAAATTGAATGGATAACCTATGAATAAAGGTGTTAAACATTGTGGCAAAATGAGAAATTGCTCGTTTTGAGCAATTTCTTCTTTTGTCACTATGCTTTCAAAAAGCTGTCTACTGCAGAGGCGTCAGAAAGTGTCTATATGAGGACAAGGGTTAACAATTATTTTCATTACTTGATTTGCCAATTTCAGTCTCTTTCAGCAGCTGAAAAAATAGCAATTTCTGGATAAATTAAAATTTATTTTTAAGTCAAAGTCTAAACAATATGGGAAAATATTTTCCATTTTGCGATATCAAGTCAGGCCTTTGTTTCAAATTTCTCCTTTCCCACAACACTTTTCGATATTGCGGGCTTGCTTTTATCTAGGCTCTTATTATAGAGGAGAAAAATCTTTGCCGTTTTAGTGTAAAGTGTAGATTGTCAGAAGTGTGTATGCGGAGATTAATGGCCGAATTTTATATTAGACGAACGGAGCCAATTTGTTTCGTCTCGAAATAAATTTGTGGACAGACTTATACCATTAAACGTGTAACAATTTTTCTAACAATGAATCACATTCAGCACATTGTCTATTTTCTTATTATGATACTGTCGCGTGTATATTCATCATCTTTATTTCGATTTAGATGCTCGTTCTGACCTAACTTTATGTTCAGTTAAGAGAAAATACATCATCTATTGTTCGTTGACAAAAAAATAAAATCGTTTGCTTATTTATCCTTACAGTTATTAAATCTTTCTTGATTTCGTTTGAATTGTATGTATTTTTGGCAGATATATATAGATAAACTTCAACGACAATCACAATCCACACATATATAACATATGCCAATATGTGTAGTAAATCGACAAATAACCATGCAACTGATCTGCACGTCGGTAGAGTCAGTGGTGATTTAGAGGGGAATTTTACATGTTTCTCCAACGATGGTAAAAGTATTGTAGACTACATCATTGTGTCATCAAATATATTCAAAAAGTAAAACTGTTTCATGTTGATAATGTCGAATACTCTGATCATTTCCCTTTGAAATGTCGTTTGACATTTGATAACGTTGAACATACAGAGAATGTAAGTAAGGTAGGAACTTGTAATAACAGTTTGAAACTTTTTTCATCCGTCAGTAACACATCGTATTGACTACTGCTTCCATAATGATAACAATTCTGGTGTCCGTCTGCGTCCCATTCTACCCAAACGACCAGACCTAAATATTAACAGGAATAAATTAGTCAAGCTAGAGTCATGTTAAACGTAAGGTCATATTTCATTATTTATTTTAACATCAGTGAAAGGCAATTTATAAAATGTGTGGATTAATTATGTGGGTGCCACAAGAGTGTTTATAATGTTTTAACAAAAAAATAACATAGTTACCTAGAATTCCTATCCTCCATGGCCTAGTTTCAAACATGAATTAGGTTTGATTGAAATTTAACGAAAATGTGACCTAGATTGTTCACAAAGTTTGACACGTTGACCTAGTTTTTGACCCAACATGACCAGTTTCAAATTTGACCAATATCTGAAATTGATGAATGTGTCATTTAGGGTGTTCAATAGGGAATTTGACATAGTGACAAAGTCTTTGATAAAATGTGATACAGCTTTATTCTTCATGGAAATGGAGAATTATGCAAACCGACCTTCTCCACCATAGCCTATTATGGTACCCGGTCCATTGTTATCCTGGTCACCATGGCTCCAGTCTAAACCCCTACTGACACAGGATCTAATGTAAGGACATGTTCGAACTCTCATAGTACAATTCTCTTTCGTGACTCTACCAATAAAATACGCATTAAGATTATTTAGTAAGTTAACCTGTGTCGTTTGGGCTATCATACTGGAAATAAAAATGAAATGATGTATCTCAGTCTTCCTACTATGACGTCACAACTATGAGGATTGTAAAGGAAGCACTTTATAGGCATACTGCATCGTTTAAAATCAAACTTAAATCGAGTTTTCCGTTTACCAAAGACCGTTACGCTACACATATTTTCGATTTATTTTCATTGAGTATTATAAGTTCTTTTTAACAAAACATTATATTTTGAGTATCCAAACAATAGTCCCTCCCTGGCGGGTGAAGCGGTATTTTATATATATATATAAAATGACCTTTAAAAATCACTAATCCTTTGCTAAATAATGTTTGATATAGTAGGCCGAGCTGTCAATTTGTAGACACGACCTAAGACATACTTTTTTTTAACATGTATATTGCTTCAATCTGGTTTATGAAAAGTGCTAGAACATTCAATCTATTTGGCAAGAAAGCTAATTACAGAATCAAGACAACACCCAAGGAACATCTGTGCCAAATTATCTCAAAATCTGGCAA
Organism: Serripes groenlandicus; assembly: GCA_031761405.1. Classification (NCBI taxonomy): domain Eukaryota; kingdom Metazoa; phylum Mollusca; class Bivalvia; order Cardiida; family Cardiidae; genus Serripes; species Serripes groenlandicus. The sequence goes on from JASEVX010000275.1 coordinate 11,508, forward strand.
GTACTTTCAGACAAGAAGATTTTCTAAGTGTTTACTATACACATATAAAAGAAAACAAGCTCCGCCCCCGACGGCTGTAATTTTCAACGGATCAGAATAATTGGAAGAGGGTCATCCAAAGAACATTTGTGTAAAATTTTCAAATCGCCTCTGTACTTTTGACAAGAAGATTTTAAAAGTGTTTCATTTCCGCCGCCGCAATGGCAACCAGAATTTCGCATGGAATTAAATTGTCTGATCACGTTTGAAAGGGGACCGACCAAGGAACATTCATGTTAAGTTTTATCAAAATTGGCTTAGCGGTTTAGGAGTAGATGTCGTTTGAAGCAAAAATTTGACGGAAGAAGGACAAAGACAGTCACAATTACTCACTTTGAGCGACTGGCTCAGGTGAGCTAAACAGTTATGCTAGAGTTATGGTTCTTGTGCATTGCAGGTCACATGTTTCCTAAAAACTATGTTAAGGATATTGATGCATATGATATAAAATGAGAAACAACCGAAATACAAAATGAAAAAGGAGGATAACGCCAAAGATAAGCAGAAAATATGCATATCCCTTGTATTTTTCCAGTTATCTGATCACAAGGTATTAAAGCTGCACATTTGCAGTTAATCTAACGAACATACACACAAGTATGAGCAATTAGCGTGACGAATAGACAGACGGATGGACAAGTGATTCATAAGATAAAACTAGTTCTATCTATTGTATTCAATATTAGATTATAACCCCAAAACATACTCAGATTCCGAACTCCCAAATCAACGTTTTCCTTTTCATTAGACTTCCACGAAAGGTATTGAAGCAATTCATAGATGTAATCTTTAGGTTATTGACATGAGGTTGTAAATATTTTAATTATATTTTATCCTTAGTCACAAACAAAATATATCAACATTAATACATTAATGATAACATTATTTTGAATTACAAAATTCGTTCTATACCGAATTTGGGTTGCCAACTGTCACGAATCGGAATTCAAGGCCTTCTCTGCAATCGCCTAAAAACTTGATAATATTAGACTTCGCCTGAAATTAAATACGGATAGAATAAAAGCAAGTAATCCAAATAACGAACAATTCGACAATGAAAGATTATTTAACGTTTATTTTGACTGACTTATTCCATCTATCTAGATAAATCACACATCTCAATAGTTTCTAAAATTAGCAAGAATTTCCGCCTTTTTAAACGTTGAGAACCATCTAAAATTAGTTATTTGCAAACGATCGTATCATGCGTATACCACCTATCATACAAGTGAAGTCACTGCAGTTATTTTTGTTTGTATATAGTGGAAGATCTTCGAACAAAACTTCTGCCATCTCCATGTAAATAAATGGTTTACCTCTTCCTCTTTGCTTCTAATATGCTGGTCTTCTCCTGCATACAATGTTGTCTCTGTTGGTCTTCCGTCTGTTATCAAGATAAGATGTGGGTTTCCTTTGTCACCTACCCACACAGGTACAATAAAATTTAAAACTTCTTGGTTATATTAATACAATTAGATTAAGATGATTAACCGGTTGTAATGAACTTGATGTCTTTGTACTTGTAACCATATTACTGATTGTCCTTTAACGCCGTTTTCATATCATCTGCCAGGCAACTGACTGCATTCCACATTGACTCTGTCCATTGGTGGTAGATTAAAGGATTTTTGCCAAGCTGGGGTTCGAACACACAATACATGACTGACAGCCTGTGTCGCTACCAACAACTGAGATACAGGGGATTGGAGTATCAATAGTTACTTTAAAAGAAGTAATTTCAAAATGCGATACGGGCTGTCAATCGAGGTGTTGTGAGTTGGAACCCAAGCTCTGCCAACATTCTTTGCGACGGTTGACAAGCGTCACTTTGACCAGCGTCATTCGTCTTCCATCAATGGACTAACAGTATATGTGGAAAAGCAGCCAGTCACTTGGAAAGACTGTAGTGTGGAAAACTGGTGTTAGAAAAATGGAAACACATGGGTAGGTGAACTGACCGCCGTGTTATGGCTGAAACTTTGTTGAAAACGGCAATAAACCCCAATCAATCAATTTTAAACTTATGTATGCGATTTTAATTATGTATAGGTATGTTTTGAAATAAATATCAAAGCGTTTGATAAATCACATTCCTTTTTATTTTTTCTTTGGGTTTATAAGAGTCTCGATCTGGACCTTGCAATGTCAATATCCGTGTTACTTTACGATATTTATTATGCGACTTTACATGTATATGAGTTCAAAATCTTAACTTACGTGAAGGAATTCCTGCTGTCACCACCCGGATTGCGAGTCGACAGTACATATTACGACCCGATTCATCAAAGCTCAGAAAACAGTTTCTGGCGATGTTTTTGCCTATTTACAATATTGAGATTTTTTAAATAAATGGGTAAACTTTAAAAAATCAAAGATGATTAATTTTAATTACTACATATTGCAGTATAATTCTAGAAACTGTAAAAACAACGTTAACCCAACTATGCATTAGGCAGGGCCGTAACATGACCTATTCTATTATTTGTAAATGCAGCATGTCATCGCTTGGCGATTTTGGTCATTCATATTTAATAGACGACAAGGTGTCATCGGTTCCCATAGAGTAATTAAGATGTCTCTGCTTCCTTCCGTTATAACTACTTCGTTGTTTTCACGATTTCATCCGATTTCTAAAATTCATTGGATTCGTACTCGGTTTTTTCATGTTTCGTTCGAGATAAACGATTCGTACCAACTGGTATTTGCTCTTTGCTCTTGGGGAACTGACTTTGCGATTTTCTTTTGTTTATTTTTCAGTTTTCTACTGGCATGTTCAAAACGATTAAAGTGACATTACAAACAAAAATATTTACCTTTTTCTTTTTTTAAATTACTTCGTATTTTTTTTATTATATACTTCCGTTTTTTCTATCATACTTCTGCTAAACTAGAGGCAATACACTTTAATATATGTTAATATTTAAGCACCTATGTTTTTCTTTATCTAATTGATCTAGTTAGAGGATTTAAAACAGTTTATTGGTAAAAAACTTGAGAAACTTCAGCTTGTATGACACATTATAGTTGCAGTGAAGGTTAAGCAAAATTTAAACCAAATGGTTTCAGGACTAAACTTGTCATTTCACGACAAAACTTTACATGCTGAATATCACATAGATCGTAGCATATACAACGTTCAATCCTTACGTCAATATTGACCCTTTCTGCTCTTGGTAACCTTTTTATATAGGCTATGGTAGCCAGTTGAAGCAATATAGGCACATCTTGTTTAAAATAAAGAGACATTTGGCCTTATTGTTTGAAATATTTACATCCTGTCTGTTTGCACAGGTTATTTAAATGTACTGAACTGCATCTGCTTTCTTCAAGTCATGCTTCAAAATCATGCGCGGCCTCTTTGATGCTTTGCATCAAAATTCTTCTTGTATTGAATTTACAGAGTAAACATTTACAGGTTGGGATACATATCTACCTTCAATTTGCCAATCTTCATTATCAGGTGATGTCAGGTGATGTCCTATCTCCAACATTTCAGTATTGCTAGGTTGTGACTGATGAATGAAGTATCCTCAACTGTAATAGGTATAAATACAAGCCGAGTCAGGCTATTATAACTTTGACCCTTTCTTTGATCACGAATGTGCAGGCTAAACAGGACGACACATTCCGTCTCAGGGAGATAGAGGTATAGAGTATTGATTCCTGAAACAGAAAATCCACAGGAGGCGAAAAGTGTCTGCCCGGGTAAGCCTGCGTGGCATGCTTAGGCTGATCCAGGTCGATACTTTATGCATATTTTCTCTTGTTAGTGAAGGTTCCCTTTAACTATCGTTGCTTTCCGAGTGGTGATTGCTGATAAATAGCCCAGTCACAAATGGTGATATATCAGGTCAAATTATGCAAAATACATCCTTGAACATGCTTAACTAAATAGTCCCTTAAAAACCCTTAGAACCGTGTACTTTTGATGTCTCAATGTTTGCCATTGGCTTAATTATATGCATATCTGATAATAGGATAGCCGGATTTCTAATGTGGTGTTATAACCAGTGGTCTAACCTCATGTCCATTTATAGGAAATAATCATGTTTAACCCTTTCCAAAATATTTTCGCATTTTGAAGCCTCTGCATCGAGAGTGTCCAGTACAAACATTTTGGGGATTAATGTCGTATTGCAAGCTATACAAAAGTCCCCTACCAGACAAGGACAGTTCATTGTGTATTGTATGTGCATTTGTTGACAAAAACAGCAATGCACTGCATACATTTTGGAAACAGTCCTATCAAACATTTCTCATTTCGACCTTTGACCTGTAATATTGACCTGGACCTTCCAGTTACAGGCCTGTGCCTTGTGCACCACATGTCACCTCATCATGGTCAACATGTGTGCCCAATAACTTGGGATGTCTGTGTTGCATGGTATCTCATTTCGACCCTTGACCTCTAAGTGTGACCTTGACATTTGAGATAAAGGCATGTGTCTTATGTGCCTCATGTCACCTCATCATGGTGAACATGTGTGCCCAGTAACTTGGAAATCCTATGATGCATGGTTGAGATGGGGCCGGACAAGGTACAGTTCTATCAAACAGTTCTCATTTTGACCTCTGACATCTAAGTGTGAACTTGACAGTTAAGGTACAAGCCTGGGTCTTGTGCGCGACACGCCACCTTATGATGAAGAACATGTGTGCCTAGTAACTTGGGAATCATATGATGCATGGTTGAGATGCGAGCCGGACAAGGTACAGTCCTATCAAACAGTACTCATTTTGACCTCTAAGTGTGACCTTGACATTTGAGGTACAGGCCCGGGTCTTGAGAGCGACACGCTGCCTCATCATAGTGAACGTTTGTGCCAAGCTTCATGTAACTCCCTGGGTGCATGGTTGAGATGCGGGTCGGACAAGGTAAAGTCCTAACACAACAGTACTCATTTTGACCTTTGACCTCTAAGTGTGACCTTGGCATTTGAGGTGATAATGTGTGCCAAGTAACTTGGGAATCCTATGATGCATGGTTGTGATGTGAGCCGGACAAGGTACATTCCTATCAAACAGTTCTCATTTTGAACTTTGACCTCTAAGTGTGTACATTCCTATCACACAGTTCTCATTTTGAACTTTGACCTCTAAGTGTGACCTTGACATTTAAGGTACAGGCATGGGTCTTGAGCGCGACACACCGCCTCATCATAGTGAACGTTTGTTCCAAGTTTCTTCGAAATCCTATAATGCATGGTTGAAATGTGGGCCGGACAAGGTACAGTGTGACCTTGACATTTGAGGTACAGGCCTTGGTCTTGAGCATGACACGCCGCCTCATCATATTGAACGTTTGTCTCAAGTTTCTTTGAAATCCTATGATGTATGGTGGAGATGCGGGCCGGACAAGGTAATCCTATCAAACAGTATCATTTTGACCTTTGACCTCTAAGTGTGACCTTGACATTTGTGGTACAGGCCTGGGTCTTATGTGCGACACGCCGCCTTATCATGGTAAACGTTTGTGCCAAGTTTCTTTAAAATCCTATGATGCATGGTTAAGATGCGGGGCGGACAAGGTTAGGTGGGACTGACAGACATGACAGACATACAGACGGACGGACTGACAATAAAGGTTTATGTGGTAGAAGAACTAGGGACTATAAAAATGTCCCAGATAAAGTGATTTTATTTTATATTTTGTACCAACATTTGTTTGGGGGCTGAAATCATTCAGGGCTATTACTGTTTATCTAGGCTTTTGAAACTTATTACATTAGTACATGATAAAAAACGGTCCTCCATAACGGATATCATTGGCTGACACGTTATACAGCAGCAACATACTGCTTGCTTTGCCTTTACCTGCAATGCTAGACCAAAGATCCAGAATAACAAGGCATTCCATTCTATTTATAAAGCATCAGGCGCCTTTGTCAGTTATCAATCAGCAGTCTCGAGCTACAAAAGTATGTCCCATAAGCCAAAGTAGTTGGCCAGAAATTTGAGTTAAAATCACTACTCATGACCATGATCATTTTCTCAACTTTCCCTTGGGCATGTTTGCTGACCATGACAATAAAAGTCACTCCCTGACCCAAGAGTGTTAATAGGGTTTAACCGTGTCCATAATGCAGAGCTTCTTTGTGTTTATCATAGAAATCTAGAAATCTGTCCATATTTAAGATGTACAAGTATTCTTCTAACATCAAGAAACGTGGACAGATAATGCGCTATACTGTGTCCAGAATGAAGAGCTACGTTCGTTGTGTTAATCATAAGGAGATAGAAATCTGTCCATTATGAAGATCTACCAGTATTCTTCTAACATCAAAAAGGATGGACAGATAGTAAGCTATACTGTGTCCATTATGAAGAGCTAGAAATAAGTCCATTATTAAGATGTACCAGTATTTTTCTAAAATTAAGAAATGAGTCATACTGTGTCCATAATGAAGAGCTACTTCGTGTTTATCATAATGAGCTAGAAATATGTCCATTATTAATATGTACCAGTATTTCTCTAACATAAAGACAGGTGGATAGATAATGAGCTATACTGTGTCCATAATGAAGAGCTACTTTGTGTTTATCATAAGGAGCTAGAAATATGTCCATTATTAAGATGTACCAGTATTCTTCTAACATCAAGAAACGTGGACAGATAATGCGCTATACTGTGTCCAGAATGAAGAGCTACGTTCGTTGTGTTAATCATAAGGAGCTAGAAATCTGTCCATTATGAAGATCTACCAGTATTCTTCTAACATCATAAAGGATGGACAGATAGTAAGCTATACTGTGTCCATTATGAAGAGCTAGACATAAGTCCATTATTAAGATGTACCAGTATTTTTCTAAAATTAAGAAATGAGTCATACTGTGTCCATAATGAAGAGCTACTTCGTGTTTATCATAATGAGCTAGACATATGTCCATTATTAATATGTACCAGTATTTCTCTAACATAAAGACAGGTTGACAGATAATGAGCTATACTGTGTCCATAATGAAGAGCTACTTTGTGTTTATCATAAGGAGCTAGAAATATGTCCATTATTAAGATGTACCAGTATTCTTCTAACATCAAGAAAAGTGGACAGATAATGAGCTATACTGTGTCCATAATGAAGAGCTACTTTGTGTTTAGCATTAGGAGCTAGAAATATGTCCATTATTAAGATCTACCAGTATTCTTCTACCATAGGGAAAGGTGGACAGATAATGAGCTATACTGTGTCCATAATAAGGATCTACTTTATGTTTATCATAATGTGCTAGAAGTATGTCCATTATTAAAATGTACCAGTATTCTTCTAACATCAAGAAAGGTGGACAGATAATGAGCTATACCGTGTCCATAATGAAGAGCTACTTTGCGTTTACCATTAGGAGCTAGAAATCTGTCTATTATTAAGATATACCAGTATTTTTTTAAAATTAAAACATGTGGACAGATAATGAGCTATACTGTGTCCATAATAATGAGCTACTTTGTGTTTATCATTAGAACTAGAAATCTGTCCATTTTTAAGATGTACCAGTATTCTTTTAACATAAAGAAAGGTGGATAGATAATGAGCTATACTGTGTCCATAATGAAGAGCTACTTTGTGTTTATAATAGGGAGCTAGTATTCTGTCCATTGTTAAGATGTGCCATTATTTTTCTCAAACATTAAGAAAGGTGGACAAATAATGAGCTATACCGTGTCCATAAGGAAGATCTCCTTCGTGTTTATCTGAACGTTTATCGTGGTTATCAAACTTGGCAGAGATATTCTGCCCATGCACATCGACTAATTTCTGTTGATGATTTATCAAATGTTATTCAAGTTGTTGATCGGACAACTTACTAGACACTGCCCACCCGCTGCAGGTGAGCATTCTAGCTCGTAGAATGGGCGTATATTTCTTTTAAACAATCTGATTGAAAAAACGATATTTATAACTGAACGACAATTCTGAACTAAATTAACATCTTCAAGAATGAGTAATAGTAGGAGACCAGCCTGTAGGTCCCGTGACCACTTTCTGCGAACAATTTTTGAAAGTGTTTTTGTGTTTCCTGATGAATACCGAACAATTGTGACTTGGGCTGCCTCCTTGAAAATGTCAGGCATTTTAGGGAGGGGTCAACAAAGGTCAAACAGGGGTCAAATTTCAAATATATTTCAATCGTGTCAATATACATATCAAATTATTCGTCTAGTCATGAAGATAAAAATGTATAGTTTGTTATACCTCCTATCTTTAATGAGGGCGCTATGGTCAAACACGTCGAAAGGTCAAGGCACCTTTGATTGGCAGTCAAATTCACCTACACAGGTAACATTGTCCGATCCTAATGATTTTAGTGTCTAATAATATGTTTTCTGACATGGAAAATTCAACTAAGCAGCTTTTAAAAGTAAAAGTAGTTACCATAACCTTGAAAGTTCAAAATGGCTGCTAAAAGGTTAACATAAATAAGCTACCTTAATTAATTAAATGAGGGCTTTATGGTCAAAAACGTCGAAAGGTCAACGCACCTTTGACTGGCGGTCAAATTCACCAACACAGTTAACATTGTCCGATTCTAACAATTTTAGTGTCTAATAATATATTCTCTGACATGGCAAATTCAACTATACAACTTTCAAAAGGAAAAGTGCTTACCTTGACCATGAACATTCAAAATGGCTGCCAAAAGGGCTACGGAAAGACTTGAATCAAGATCCTTGGCCAACAATAACACAGTTATTTCTAAACACATTGTTCAATGATGCCTATCTTCCTTTATTGCATAGTTCATCATCCTTCTCAGTGTCATATCCATCAGAACCAGAGTTAGAATCACTGTTACAATAATTCGTATCTGAATCTGTGTCGGAGTCTACAGTACGGTTTGTTCTGGCATCACTTAGACTTTGAGGTAAAATGATTTATTGGGGTTTAACGCCGTTTTTAACATTTTCTAAGTCATATCACGGCGGCCAGTTCACCTACTCAAGAATTTCTTGGTTTTCTCACACTAGTACTCCACACAACTGGCTGCTTTTTTACATAGATTTAGCCCATTGGTGGGAGACGAAAGATGCATGTAGCATTGACCTTTGTCAAACGTTGGAAAGAAAGTTGACCATGCCGTAAATTGAACTCAAAACCCCTGGATTGATAGCCCGCGTGGCTACCGGGGCACGGCACGTTGAGGTAGAGCAGGCTGTGAATACCGTATCGGCAAACATTTGACCTCTCTCAAGCTCCAACCATGCTGAAGGGGGGGGGGGGGGGGGGGATGATGGATCGTCTGGATTCATAAAGTTTAATGATGAATGCCCGATTATAGTTGGTCTCTGTAATCTTCAAGCTATGTGAATCTGTATCAGGAGGAATCCTGAGAGTCGAGTTCATCCCCTCTCACATGTTGGCCCGAGCTTCAATTACTTGATTTATCCTTGTATATGTATTTTATGGTATACTGCTCTATCTGTTTAAGAGTTTGTGATGTCACTGGGAAAACGTTTCCCAAGCCCTCTAAGTAACTCTTGTGCCTCTTCTGACTCCATCGCGCTGTCAAAGACTGATGGTTTTCCACGGCCATAGAAACTGGAAATAGCATCTGCACCAGTGTGGATGTGAAATGGGATAATGATATTGCTAATATCCTTATCAAGGAGTGTTGCGCAATCAATTATGCTTTTCTTCCTTTTAGTTCTATCATACCTTCAATTTGATGTGCCATCAATGACAACGGCATCTTTTACTCCCGACCTTTTTATTTGGGAATATATGTACAACAGAATGTTGTCTGCTTCCATATGCTGCCATGTCAACTCAACTACCTCCCCATCAGTGAACAAATCACTACAGCACTTTCGTCTTGCTTCTCTCTATCCTCAGTAGACGGGGTTGCAAGCTTCCAAATGAACCCCATATATACAAGTACAATGTATCTATGCCGGAACTCCAGTTCAATAAAGCTGAACTCTTTTGCCAGTTCAGATGTGTGCCCTTTGAGCATTGTTCCATTTACATTGAAGATGGGGAGACACTCTTCTGTCACGCGGTATTTCATGGTGGTAAGAATTAGAAATGTACATTCTTCCAACAAGATTGTGTATTACCAGTACTCATGTAATTCAACTGCATGTTATAACAATCTAAGATAGCATCAATTTGCCAGATGAAAGTTGTATCATGTATGACACATTTAACTGAACCCCGTCTGCTGAGGATAGAGAGAAGCAAGACGAAAGTGCTTATACGTGGGGCGATTATGCTTCTAAATGTTTAACAGTGTTGTCTAACGCCATCCTACGGCTTCCCAGATAGTATTTTTATTTTGTTGGTTGGACCAGGAATATTTTGATCAAGATAATTGATGAACTGCCATCCCCTAGGCACTTCAACAACATGCTCAAGAACCCAGGAAACAAAATTCGTCCGCAGCCATGTCTGAAGACTGAGTTCAAAACCCTGTTACTCCAACATCCAGATACCAGATTTATTTACTCTGTGAGGGAACGCTGTAGTGTTTTTTTCACTGATGGGGAAGAAGTTGAGAGGACATGGCAGCATATGGAAGCAGACAACATTCTGTTGTACATATATTCCCAACTAAAAAGGTCGAGAGTAAAAGATGCATATGTCATTGATGCAGAAGACACGGATGTGTTGATTTTAATATCGTATGTAGCACATCAAATTTAAGGTATGCTAAGACTAAAAAAAAAGAAAAGCATAATTGATTGCGCAACACCCCTTGATAAGGATATAAGCGATACCATTATCCCATTTCACATCCACACTGGTGCAGATGATATTTCCAGATTCTATGGCTGTGGAAAACCATCAGTCTTTAACAGCGCAATGAAGTCAGAAGAGGCACGATAGCTACTTAGAGGGCTTCAGAAATGTCTCCCGGTGGCATCAAAAACTCTTAAACAGATAGAGCAGTATACCATCGAATACATATACAAGGATAAATCAAGTAAGACACTTGCAGAAGCTCGGGTCAACATGTGAGAGGGGATGAAGTCGACTCTCAGGATTCCTCCTGATACAGATTCACATCACTTGAAGATTACACGGGTCAACTATAAGGCATTCATCATTAAACTTTATGAATCCAGACGATCCATCATCTCCCCCTTCAGCATGTTTGGAGCTTGATAGAGGTCAAATGTTTGCCAATACGGTATTCACAGCCGGCACTACCTCAACGTGCCGTGCCCTGCCCGGTAGCTTAGTCGGTAGCGACGCGGGCTATCAATCCAGGGATTTTGAGTTCAAATCCCGGCTCGACCAACTTTCTTTTCGACGTTTGATAATAGTCAATGCGACATTCATCTTTCGTCTTCCACCAATGGTCTAAATCTATGTAAAAAAGCAGCCAGTTGCTTGGAAAGATTGCTGTGTGGAGTACTGGTGTGAGAAAACCAAGAAATTCATGAGTAGGTTAACTGACCGGCGTGATATGACATATAAAATGTTAAAAAGGCGTTAAACCCCAATCAATCAATCTACCTCAAGTGATGACAGAACAAACCGTACTGTAGACTCTGACACAGATTCAGATACGAATGATTGTAACAGTGATCCTAACTCTGATTCTGATGGATATGACACTGAGAAGAATGATGAACTGTGCAATAAAGCAAGATAAGCATCATTGGACAATGTTTTTAGAAATAACTGTGTTATTGTTGGCCAAGGATCTTGATTAAAATCTTTCCGTAGCCCTTTTGTCAGCCATTTTAAATATTCATGGTCAAGGTAAGCACGTTTACCTTTGAAAGTTGTATAGTTGAATTTGCCATGGCAGAAAGCATATTGATAGACACTAAAATTGTTAGAATCGGACAATGTTAACTGTGTTGGTGAATTTAAGCGCCAGTCAAAAGTGCGTTGACCTTTCGACATTTTGATCCATAGCGCCCTCATTTAAGGTAGGAGGCTAATTTGTGTTAACCTTTAAGCAGCCATATTGAAATTTCAAGGTTATGGCAACCACTTTTACTTTTAAAAGCTGCTTAGTTGAATTTGCCATGTCAGAAAACATATTATTAGACACTAAAATCATTAAAATCCGATAAAGTGCCTTGACCTTTTGACGTTTTTGACCATAGCACCCTCATTAAAGATAGGAGGTATAACAAACTATACATTTTTATCTTCATGACTAGACGAATAATTTGATATGCATATTGAGACGATTGGAGTATATTTGAAATTTGACCCCTGTTTGACCTTTGTTGACCCCTCCCGAAAATGCCTGACATTTTCAAGGGGGCAGCCCAAGTCAAAATTGTTCGGTATTCATCAGGGAACACAAAAACACTTTCAAACCTTTGTTCGCAGAAATTGGTCACGGGACCTACAGGCTGGTCTTCTACTATAATCACACATAAATTGTTGACATGCCCTGACTTTAATTTTCCCCTCATAATGTTAATTTACTATTTCAAGTTTCATAGTTCTCTAATAAATGCCCAAAACATATGCACTGTGTATGTATTACCATTAACTTATTTCAACTGGTTTTACTTACAAATAATTAAACTTTGTCAGGCACCATAAACAAAAGTTATGTTAAGAAGCAATCGCTGTCCTAATTTAAAACCAAGTCAACGACTAATTAATATTGTGACTCCGATATGAGAAAACCTGCTGATTACACTAAACACCACAGTTTTGTAGATATTGGGTCAAACTGTTTAACAAATTAATCCTCTTGTCTCTATTTTCACATCACCTTAGCGACAAGACTTAAATTAAAATGCAAGAAACTACTTTTTTTTTAAATTTGTCTCCCATTGATTCTTCCATAGCATCCATCCGTCTGCCTTGCTGCGGGCTATGGCGTGTAAACAATCCTGCATGCCAGGGAATTTCCTGTTTGATTTCAACTCTACGAATTGTTTCAAGTATTTATCAATTTCCTGAACTTCCTCCTTTGACCATGGAATTCTTTTCACTGAATATCAAATACTCCAATAAATACAGACTCACATGTATTAAGGTAATATTAAGCAATGAGTAACTGCTATACCTGTAATGAGGTGACGCTAACTAATAAGCTAGGGGTTGAGGGTACACAGCATGTCCAGACCAATATGCCCCTTCAAACTATGAAATAAACACACAGAAGTATACAATACATTGTCTGGAGAGGTTTAAATTCTAAGAACATGTGTTGACTGAGATAACATGTTAAAAAGTAACTACAGTTGAAACCCGTCAGGCGGAAGATGCGAAATTTTATGACGGTTGGCATGTGGCTAAATTAGCCTGAGTGTCAAAATAACACTGTTATAATTTGGCGGATAATTGGTCAAGTGCGAATTCATAACATTAATGAGTAGACATATATTGCTCAAGCGGGTGTCTGAATCCCAAAGCGGGCACAGAAAGAACTAGAGATTGCTTTTTTGAAAAAGCGCTTGTCTCCCCATTTGTGTGGTCGTAGGGGAGGAAAAGAAATGATGGAGATGAATTTTTTAGTTTTGGACTGGAGATGAAGCAACACTGACAATCCTCATTTATTGAGCGGAAAGCATTTTTCAGCTGCGGGTTACCATGACCTTGTGACCTCAAAATCAATAGGGGTCATTTGCTGCTGGTGACCAACCTGCACACCAAGTATGAAGTTCCTGGGCCCAAGCAATCTTCAGTTATTGAGCGGAAACCATTTTTCAGCCAAAGGTCACCGCGACCTTGACCTTTGACCTACTGACATCAATAATCAATAGGGGTCATCTACAGGTTAGGATCAAGCTGCACACCAAGTATGAAGTTCCTGGGTATAAGCGTTCTTGAGTTATTGAGTAAAACACATTTTTCAGCTGAAGGTTACCGTGACCTTCGACATTTGACCTTGTGACCTCAAAATCAAACAAATTCAATAAAGGTCATTTACTGGTTAGGACCAACCTGCACACCAGGTATGAAGTTCCTCAACATAAGCATTCTTTAGTTATTGAGAGGAAACCATTTTTCAGCTGAAGGTTACCATGACCTTGACCTTTAAGCTGGTGACCTCAACATCAATAGGGGTCATCTACTGGTGGTGACCAACCTGCACACCAAGTATTAACTTCCATGGCCAAAGCATTCTACAGTTATTAAGCAAAAACAATGTTTCAGCTCAATGTCACTGTGACCTTGACTTTGACCTCAAAATTAATAGGGTCTTCTACTGGGCATGGCCAACCTGCATACCAAGTATGGAGTTACTCGGCCCAAGCGTTCTTCAGTTATTGAGCGGAAATCCTTTTTTACCTCACAAGGTCACCATGACCTTGACCTTTGACCTTCTGACATCAAAATCAATAGAAGTCATCTACTGGTCATGACCAACCTGCATACCAAGTATGAAGATCCTATGCCCAAGCGTTCTTCAGTTATTGAGTGGAAACAAGTGTGACGGATGTGACCTTGACCACTGTGACCTTACCTTTGACCTAGTGACCTTACAATTAATAGGGATCATTTGCTGGTGGTGACTAACCTGCACATCAAGTATGAAGTTCCTGGGCCCAAGTAAAAACTATTTATCAGCTCATTGTCACTGTGACCTTTCAAGCTCATGGTCACTGTGACCTTGACTTTAGACGTACTGACCTCAAAATCAATCGAGGTCTTCTACTAGGCATGGCCAACCTGCATATCAAGTATGGAATTCCTCAGCCAAAGCATTCTTCAGTTATTGAGCGGAAATCTTTTTTTACCTCACAATGTCACCATGACCTTGACCTTTGACCTTCTGTTATCAAAATCAATAGGGGTCAGCTACTGGTCATGACTAACCTGCATACCAAGTATGAATTTCCTACGCCCAAGCGTTCTTCAGTTATTGAGCGGAAACAAGTGTGACAGACGGAAGGACGGAAGGACGGACGGATCGGGCAAAAACAATATGTCACCCCCATGTAATGGGGGAAACATAATAATCTTCAAAATGTCATATGCAAGGACCACTGCTCCGGTCGAGCAATTTAGATCCAGTATAAAGTCAGGGGTATATCAGGGCCATACGGTTGCTTTTTGTTCATTTGTTTTAGTGCTAAAATAATGCTAAACAGTCAAGTTTGTTACAAATGTAGATAATTGTTAGAGGCATATGTCAATTCAATTTCAGAATTGGATGACTGAATATAGATTTATACGAACAGCACATTAGAATCTGAATGTATTAAAACTCTTGTGATAGAAAATGTGTACACTGTAACTAGCTTAACAGAGAAACGCATCAGTTGGTGATTCGGTCTGGAGAAAATATAGACCCTTATAATCCAATTGATACTTTCGAGTTAGTCCACAATATAAATACAGTTAACCTTATATAATCTAGCTTAAATGTATGTAGAAAACACACTGGAAAACTGTTGCATAATAAATAGAATACATGGTTATTGTCTTTGGATAACAGATTGATATCAGACGAGGATGAGATCAGCTAAGGAAAGGCGAGGCTTTTCTATGTATTTACATTTTCTGTTCATGGAAATGTTCCTCTTTGTTTTGGACAGGATTCTGTTTCCGACTCATCAGATGCTGAAAAGGTTGAAATTTCGATCTTTACATACATCTCAAGTTTGAATATTCTAATTATATTTATGTTCAAGCTTGAAATCCAACACATGGAGTGTTAACATTGCCGGGGTTAAATACTGAGGTAATTAGTGAAGGTGAATCATACCCCCACAAATTTGCCTTGACTCACTCAAAATTGAATTTGTAAGTGAACATGATTTGTAATTAAAACAGAATTAAGCACCTTAAGAAACTTAATGGTACAATGATTATGTCCATGTGTAGAACGTTTGATAGTAATGTAGCAACAACGTAATGCAGCAAAAGGTTCCTACGAGCCACACACTTTTGGATACGAAAAACTAAGGGGATGACCATGACCTTGACCTTAAAGTTAGCGTAAAAATTAATACACACAAGACAGTCTAGTTGACACAGTCCAACCGACTAATAAAGTAACTTCTGTATACGCACCCCCTCAAACTTCGTGGGGTTATAATGGAAGACACCAGAACAAAAGACTGACAACAGAGGTAATCAACAGAAACGTAATATCCAGCATCACCACTAAATTTTTCTGCATTTGATGTGATTCGACAGATTAAGTATACACGCTTGCACTGACTTGCTTCACATCCATAGTGGATACAATATCCATCAAGTTAAGTATTCTTCAAGTGTCAATGTCAGTATGTATGTATGTATAATTTACCTATTCAGATATCTCCCATATTTCTGTAAACACATTCTGACAATCACAATATTAACTTAGTACTTACCGTCATTGAAACTTGGACGCTTCTTTGGCTTCACACCTTCGTCTTCACTGACATCATGCTCAGAGGGCTCCGCAAATGATACTGAATATTTTTTAAAAAGCAATGATTTAGTCAATTAAATGGACATGATCAAGTTTAATGCCTAATGCAACTGATACACACACAAAACACACACATACAGACAGCCAGATGGACGACGGACAGAGAGTGATCAGAATAGAAAAATCTAAAAATCAAAATGTATGACCCCAAAGCCCGTTTGATATTTTTTAAAAACATTAATCATTAAATATGTTTACAAAGTTTGTAGTCAATGTAACCAAAAATAAAGAAGGTTTGTCTGATTCTCAAAATTCACAGAAGTTCATGTGTTTAACCCCCCAAAAGGGAACAATCATTGTCTACAACATACAATGTGATGAAGAGTACAAGATATAAATATGACTCAAGTTTGAAAACCCTAGCACTTGTACCTTTTGAGGAAATGTAAACAAAATGAAACTTTAACATTGAGCTAAATGCAATTGTTAATAAGATATATAACACTATATATACATGTAAGGAAACAAGCGCCACCCCTGGCGGCCATGCTTTTCATTGGATCGGATTAATTTTAACAATCTTGGTAGAGGGTCACACAAGGAATATTTGTTCTAAATTATGTTCAAATCATGCCAGTACTTTTGTACATGAAGATTTTTAAAGTTTTCACTATATATACATATAAGGAAAAAAAGAGGCGAGACAAAAATAAGCCCAGCACCCTGGCAGCCATGTTTTTCAATGGATCGGAATAATTTTAACAATCTTGGTAGAGGCAAGGTACATCTTTGCCAAATTATTGTCAAATCGGGACAGTGCTTTTTGAAAATATTTTAAAAGGGTTTTTTCTTTGTCGCTGCCATCGCAATCAGTTTTGCATTGATTTTTTCTTTAAACTATTTTGAAGGAGGATCACGTAAGGAACATTGATTAGAAATTATTTTGAAATCGGTTACTTGATTTAGATTCCTGAAGTTGTTTGTAAGAAAATGTGAACGGACAAGACGATGAACGTTTGTGTGATCACAATAGCTTACCCCGCACTTTGTGCTGAGTTGAGCTAAAAAGGGTAGCTAGCCCCAGTCCCAGGCAGCCATTCTTTTCAACCAATCAATATGACTTGAGCAGTTATTTACAGTCAAATAAGGAACATTTCTGCAAATTGATCTTAAATCAGATTAGCAGATTCAAAAGAGAAAAACTTGAAATTCTTTTACCCCCCCCCCCCCCCCCCCACCCTCCTTCCCTTTTTATGCTGCCTAGCAGCGATGTTTTTCATCCAATCAATATGGCTAGAATATATTTGTAGAGGGTCAGCTAAGAACGGTTTTTAATTATCTTTTAATCAGACAAGCATATTAACCCTTTCTCACATGTCTGCAGCAGACGAATTTAAAAGCATCTGGGCAAAAATATGTCAACTCTCTTCAAATGAAAATATTATTATTGAATAAAGTTGGAAACATTGTGGGAAAAGGGGAAATTGCTCATGATGCAACCATTTGGTATTTTACAGGTAATGTTGTTCAAAACTTTCGCTAAACACATCTGCAGCAGACAACTTGAAAAACAATAAGGCGAAAACATCTTTAACCCTTTTCCACATACAGACGTTTTCTGCCATATCTGCAGCAGACAATTTAGGAAGACATTGTAGCGAATAGAGCAATTTCAACACCATTCAAAAGTCGTCTGCTCCAGATTCGTTGTATGTGGGAAAGGGTTAAATGAAGAATCATTAAGAGCAATTTCTCCTTTTGCCTCAATATTTTCAAAAAGGGTCATGATATCTTTTCCTGTGAGACTCGAATGATATATTAAACTAACATGTTCATTTTACTTTACAGTGATCTCGTCTATGTCAAGAGAACCAAGAACAAGGAAGCCAGGAAACGCCGAGAAGAAAGAATCGCCCAGAAACGGGAAAACCTGCTTAAATCTGTTGCTGATGAAGATAAAACATAAACTATTTAAACCATCAAAGCGAGTATTTACGGAAGAATACTGTGTTTTGTTTAGTGTTTACTTTCATAGTAGTGTGAAATGCGATGGATACAGTCCTTGTATAGGTTATAACTAAAATGCGACGTAGAAAATACCAAATGGTTGCATCATGAGCAATTTCCCCTTTCCAATGAAAAGCATGGCCGCCAAGAGGTGGTGCTTGTTTCATTATATGTATATATAGTGTTATATATATCTTGTTTACAATTGCGTTTAGCTCAATGTTAAAGTTTCATTTTGTTTACATTTCCTCAAAAGGTACAAGTGCTAGGGTTTTCAAACTTGAGTCATATTAATATCTTATACAATTCATCACATTGTATGTTGTAGACAATGATTGTTCCCTTTTTGGGGGGTAAAACACATGAATTAATGTGGCTTTTGAGAATCAGAATACCTTCTTTATGTTTGATACATTGAATACAAACTTTGCACACACATTTAATGAATAATTTATTTCAAAATATCGAACGGGTTTTGGGGTTATACATTTTAATATTTAGATTTGTCTATTCTGATCACTCTCTGTCGGTCGGCCGTCTGTCTGCCTGTCTGTCTGTTTGTCCGTCTGTCCGTCCGAAGAAGTCGTCGTTAAATCTGAGCTTTATAAACAACCTGACCAATTTCAACTAAACCTCACTGGAATGTTCCTTTTGTGGTCCTCTTTCGAAATTGTTCAAATATTTAAATTATATGGAGAACTTTGGTTGCTGCGGCATCTGAAAGGGGGCAAAATGCCGAATCTTTAAAATTCTTCTCCTCTGAATCCGCTAGTCAGATTCAAATATAATAGAGTAGCAGTTTCTTGTGTCACCCTCTACAAAATCTGTTACAGCCATATTGATTGGTTGAAAAACATGGCAGCCAGGCTTAATCAGAAAAGTGGCAAATTGACAAAATTTTAAAATTCCATTCTTATGAAAGTGCTTGTCTAGAAATGTTCTTTTAGTGACCCTCTACATAACTGTGTTCAAGCCATATTGATTGGTTGAAAGACAAAGCAACCAGGTGCCATCAGAAAAAGGGTAAAACTAACTGTTAACTTCAAATGATATCTCCTCCTTATCCACTGGACTAATCTCAATCAAACTTTACAGGAATATTCCTTTGGTGGTACTCTTCAAAAGTGTTCAAAGATATAAATTCTATGTAGAAGTTTGGTTGCTGCGGCATCAGAAAGGGAGAAAAATGGACAAACTTTGAAATTCTTCTATGAATCAGCTTTTCCGCTTTCAAGATAATTTCATACAAATGTTCCTTGTGTGACCCTCTACAAAAATTGTTCAAGCCGTATTGATGAGTTGAAAAACAATGGGGCCAGGTGCCACCAGAAATGGGGAAAAGTTACGAAACTTTAAAGTTCAATTCTTATGAAAGTTCTTGTTTGATTTCAAGATAATTAAGCAGAAATGTACCTCTAGTGACTCTCTTTATAATTAGTTCAAGCCATATTGATTGGTTGAAAAAAGGTAGCCGCCAGGCGGCACCAGAAAAGGGGTAAAATGAACTTTTGGTTTCAATAGATATCTTCTTCTAAACCCTTGGATCGATATCAACCAAACTTCATAGGGATGTTCCTTTGGTTGTCCTCTTTTAAATTGTTCAAAGATTTAATGCCTTATTACAAATGTCCTTGTTTCATTTACAGTGTCCACTCATTGCAGTTTCATTCCCAATCTTGATCAAATCTTCCCTGATACAAACTGTTACACATTTGCTACTATACTATCATTCAGGTGATCGATTTAGAGCCATTTTTGTTCTCTTGTTTTAAAGCTGAGAGGTAACTCTTTTCAATGATGCGGAGTGTTCTACTTGTAGTGTGACAATTAAGGGTTGGAATTTGTTGATTTACATGGAAGTAAAGAGGGAATTTAATTGGTATTATTTTACCTAAAACACCACTACTGGGCTAGGCGGCTTCCATCCGATTTCGTTGAAATCGGCATTGTTCGAGTTCTTGACGGTAATTTCTAAGCCGACGAGAAATACCGATCTCATACGGAAGTTATACAGTTCATGTACGTCTTTATATCTGCGCTTGATATCAAGGTACTTTTTAAAACTATTTTAAAAAGGCAAATCACAGATTTAGCACTTGGAACAGTTTCATAGACTAACCTTTTCCTGCAAGCAGGCTTATTAATATATTGATATCGATGTTTTCAAGTTGGCTATATAAACACACATCACATTGAATGGAGTCACATTTGAAAGTCAATAAAATACAAAATATACCAACCGCAACTGAAACACGTTTAGAGTTCTATTTATGCAAGAATCCTTTGAGAAATTATACAAAAGCCGCATTTGGCGCTTTAACTTATTTTTGCATCTGCATACAATGAAGATTCTGTGAATACGAATCTCCATGGCCTTTACTGTCTGCTTGCATGTTGTTGAGACCTAGATCAACTCATTAACCCTTTCCCACTTATCAAAAATGTGCAGTAGACGACTTTGAAAACATTGAGGTAAAATTACGGAAATTCTTTATAAATATAAGTATAATTATTATTTAGAGTCTAAAACATTGTGTTAAAAGAAGAAAGTGCTCGTTTATTATTTCCAAAAGTCGTCTGCTGCAGTTGCATCTAAATGTGTCTATAGGTTGGAAAGGGTTAACATCAGACCAAAATATAGTATATTGGATGACACCGCATAAAATGTGTCAAATTGACCCTATACATTTTAATATTCACGAGCAGGTTATCATTTTTCTGTCAAATGAAATAGCAACCAATGCTCGGTCATCATCGCTTCTCGATCTCGTTTATCTATATGTGTTATCCCCTCCTCCTGTTGATACTAAACGATATTGTAGGCGACAATCTGATAGGCTAATACAAAGGTCAATCTGAGACGACCTGTAATTGGCATTCATCAGATCGATACAAGCGTTTGCTACTGCAGCGAAGTTTAGTAGTGGTTTTAACCCTTTCACACATACAGACGCCGCTGCAGCCGATGACTTTTAATAACATTGTGGCTAAATGAGAATAATGAGCAATTAATTCTTTTTCCATAATGTTTTAACTTAATTCAACAATTGTTCTTTCATCTATAAAGGGTTTCCATATTTTTGACTAAATGTCTTAAGTCGTCTTCTGCAGATTTGTTGTATGTGGGAAAAGGTTAATGAGATTGGACCCAGATGTTACTTCTGGCAAACAGGAGTGATCGAAGGAACATGTGTCGGCTTTCAAAAGGTCGATAAAGGTATGCAAGAAAGATGGCCTGAGATGTTTCCCTGTGAATGTGCTCGAGGTGTGACACAAAGATTAGAATTGCAAATGCTTTACGGTTGGTATTTGCAAAAAAACAGCTCATATGGTGTTCACTGATGTAAATATGTGTATGTTCAATATGAAGGAGGTTCAACATCTCACAAAATACTAGAGTTCTATTCCCTCTTGTTCCATACGCCTGATGCAGTTAATTTCATTATAAATAATGATGTTCATTATACCCCCACAAACACATTTTAGGAGCGGTATATTGGAGTGAGCTTGGCTGTCTGTTGGTTTTTACGGTGTCCATACGATAACTTACGAAAGTGTTGATGGATTCAAAATAATCTTTGGTACACAGTTTAATAAATAAGAGGGCCATGATGGCCCTGGATCGCTCACCTAATTATACAATGTACTACGATGCAAAATACATCAGGACAATTATTCTGAATGCAAATTTTCAACTTGCTCAAAGTAAAAATGCGGCCTCCGGAGTTTGAACAATATTTTCCTTTATTGACCTTGTTTTTGACCCTGCATGACCCATATTCAAACTTGACCTAGATATCATTTAGCTCAACATTCTGACCAAATTTCAAGCTGCTGAAGCAAAACATGCGGCTTCTACAGAGTTAACAAGATTTTCCTTCAATTTGGCCTAGTGACCTAGTTTCTGACCCAATATGACCCATATTTAAACTTGACCTAGATATCTTTAAGACAAACATTCTGACAATATTTCAATTTCAATATATGCGGCCTCTAGAGTGTTAACAAGATTTCGCTTCAATTTGACCTAGTGACCTCGTTTTTGACCTCATATGGCCCAGTTTCGAACTTGTCCAAGATTTGATGGAGATGAATGATACACTTTCATGAAGATTGGATGCAAAATGTAGCCTGTAGAGTGTTAACAAGCTGAAATGTTGACGACGCACGATGCACGACGGACGACGCACGACGCACGACGGACGGACGCCGGACAAAATGTGATCACAATAGCTCACCTTGCACTTCGTGCATAGGTGAGCTAATAAAATAAACTAATGATGGTCATTGCTTTTCAACTGACTTTTTATTTAGATTCCTTACCTTTATCAATGTTAAATATTTGCAGTCTAGTAAGAAAAACATTGAACATACTAATATTTCAAGAATTTTGAGAATTGGCCAACATTGACACAAGACGTTCCTAGCGCTTTCTATAGAGTAGGAAAACTGCTGGGAAAGAGAAAAATCTCCAAAAGTGGTTCAAAATGTTTAACCCTTTCCCGACATACAGACATGCAGCAGACAACTTTTGTTTAACATTTTTCCATATTTTTGCAAAGATGTTTTGGAAGTCGTCTGAAGATCTGTTGTATGTGAAGAAAGTTCTGCAGCAAACAACTTTTAAAAAACATTTAGGCAAAACAAGAAATTGCCCATGATGAGCTTTTCTCGTTGCCAAAATCTTTTCAACTACATGTATATTGAAAATTTAGTCTTTGATTTATGGAGATTTTCCATATTTATTTGCAGATGTTTTGAAGAAACGGGTAACATAATCAACAAATAAAGCTACATGTGCATATCTTGCAAAAATACAGGATCATATTTTCTATATATTCAATAGTAATTAGTACATTGTATTGTCTGTCAATTCTACTGTCTCATGAGTACTACATACAAACAATCTGCAGCAGATGACCATGAAAACATATTAACATATATATGGAAAAACTCCAATGACCATTAATGAGAGTTTAATTATTAAATAGAGTTGAACAAATTGTGGCAAAAGGAGAAATTGCTGGTTTTCAAAAGTAGTCTGCTCTAAAGGCTTTAGAAAGCCTCATGCAACAGCTCAATTTTCATAGACACACATTATAGTTCTTTATCCCTTTCCCACAACCGACAAATCTGCAGCAGACAAAACAATGGAAAGTCTCTATGGCTGAAAGTATAATTATTGTATAGCGTTGAAAACAATGTGGCAAATGGAGAAATTGCTCATCATGAGCAATTTCTCCTTTTTCCACAATGTTCGCAAAAGTCGTCTGCTTCAGATGTGTTATATTATTGAAAGGGTAAACATCTTTCGTTGTTTTTATACCGTTCAAAATTCATTATAGAAGGAAACAAAAGCATGATGCACCTGCATTGCTCAACTTTGTTATGTTGGGTCAGAATAATATATTTATTATACTTTATTAACTTAACACATTTGCAACCAACGACTAAGAAAACATTGTGACACAAGAAGAAATAGTATTGAAGATTATTAGTGCCAGGGTAATCTGAATCAAATGTTTTCTTTCAGAGTGTTGTTCAAATATTATGTGTAAATATGAAAAATAGCTGAACAAGAGGGCCAGTATCGCTCCACTGCCAAAAGGCAAAATAACTCTACTCTCTGTTGCCTGTCTTTTATCAAAACAATAGGACTTCTGGTACTTGAAGGAAAATCTGCAAAGAAATATTTATGTGACGGTATCTAAAAAACGAACAGGTATCTTATAGAATTACTTCATGGAGTTCCCCTGGTAGCCATGTATTTTGACCAATCAACATGACCTTAAGGAATCTTGTAGAGAATGAACCTAAGAATAGTTCTATGAAATAGGTTGAAAATCAAGCCAATAAGTTTAGATAAGATGTTTTAAATTCTAAGGCATCAAGGGTAAAAATAGCACCACCTGGAGGCCATATTTGTTTTACCAATCAGCAGGTCTAAAATGCATCTGGTAGAGTATCACCCTAGGAACATTTCTACAAATTAACTTGAAAATTAGCCAAACAGTTCTGGTGAAGATTTGATTTTTTTTTCTTTCTGTTGCAATATCAACAAGATTTCTTCTTGGATACAAAAGTTTTGAAGGAATTTAGGAAAATGAACATTGAGAGGAAGCCAAATATGACATTAAAGAACTTGAGGGGAAATTTGATCAAGAGTGTGAATGAAACTGCAAAGAGTGTACACTGTAAATGAAACAGCTTATCAGTAAAGGGCATCTGTAATATATAGACATTAACTCTTTGAACGTATATGAAAAAAGGACCAACAGAGGAACATTCCTGTGAATTTTGGTTGATATTGATCCAGTAGTTTTGAAGCCATTTATCCATTTTCTGATACCACTTAATTTGTATGCTTTTCAACCAATCAAATATGCAGAGGTTCACAGAAGGAACATTTCTACTAAATTATCTTGAAATCAGACAAGCACTTTCATAAGAATGGAATTTTAAAGTTTTGTAAATTTGCTCCTTTTTTGTTGCCGCGCCACATATTTTGCAACCAACCAATATGACTAGAACAAGTTGTGTAGAGGGTCAACCAAGGAACATTTCTACTTAATTATCTTGGAATCAGACAAGCGGTTATAGAGGAGAAGAAGTTTAAAGTTTGCCCACCTCCTTTCTGATGCCGCAGCAACCAAAGTTCTACATATAATTTAAATATTTAAACAATTTTGAAGGAAGATTACCAAAGAAACATTTCTGTGAAGCTTGGTTGAAATTGGTCCAGTAATTTAGGAGGAGATGTCGTTTGAAGCTAAAAGTTAACCATGACGGAAGGACGCCAGACGGACAGACATGGTCAGACAACGGACAGAGAATGATCATAATAGATCACATTCAATATTAGGTTAAGGTGATCTAACACTCGGACAAGTGATTACAGAGAAGTCGTTTGATGCCAAAAGTTAACAGACGGTAGGAAGCATGATGGACACTTTACAGTGACGGGAGAAAAATACATTATATTTACATTAAACAAGAGGGCCATGATGGCCCTGGATCGCTCACCTTAATTATACAATGTACTGCAATGCAAAACACATCAAGACAATTATTCTGAATGCAACCTCCACAGTGTTAACAAGATTTTCCTTCATTTGGCCTAGTGATCTATATTTTTTTACCTGATATGACCCATATTCCAACATGGACTAGATATCATCAAGACAACATTCTGACAAATTTTCAACTTGCTCAAAGCAAAAATGCGGCCTCCGGAGTTTGAACAATATTTTCCTTTATTGACCTTGTTTCTGACCCAATATGACCCATATTCAAACTTGACCTAGATATAATCAGACAAACATTCTGACTAAATTTCAAGCTGCTGAAGCAAAAAATGCGGCATCCAAAGTGTTAACAAGATTTTCCTTCAATTTGGCCTAGTGACCTTGTTTTTGACCCTACAAAGTACATGACCCATATTCAAACTTGGCTTAGATATAATTTAGATAAACATTCTCATTAAATGTCAAGCTGCTGTAGCAAAAAATGCGTCTTCTACAGAGTTAACAAGATGTTCCTTCAATTTGGCCTAGTGACCTAGTTTCTGACCCATATTTAAACTTGACCTAGATATCATTTAGACAAACATTCTGACCAAATTTCAAGCTGCCTTAGCAAAAAATGTGGCATCCAAAGTGTTAACAATATTTTCCTTCAATTTGGCCTAGTGACCTAGTTTTTGATTCAATATGACCCATATTTAAACTTGACCTAGATATCTTTAAGACAAACATTCTGACAAAATTTCAACATGCTCCAGTCAAAAATGTGGCCTCTACAGTGTTAACAAGATTACCCTTCAATTTGGCCTAGTGACCTACGTTTTGACCCGACATGACTCATGTTCGAACTTGACCTACATATCATTAAGACAAACATTCTGATAAAGTTTCAACATGCTCAAGTCGAAAATGTGGCCTCCAGAGTGTTAACAAGATTTCGCTTCAATTTGACCTAGTGACCTCGTTTTTGATCTCATATGGCCCAGTTTCAAACTTGTCCAAGATTTGATGGAGATGAATGTTCTGATACACTTTCATGAAGATTGGATGCAAAATGTAGCCTGTAGAGTGTTAACAAGCTGACATGTTGACGACGCACGACTCACGACGGGCGGACGCCGGACAAAATGTGATCACAATAGCTCACCTTGCACTTCGTGCATAGGTGAGCTAAAACCCCATCTTTTTCGGTACCTCCCTGGAATATATTTTATATTTATACTTAACATCTGTATGTTTTCAATATTCCACAATAAATTAACCTATCCACCAACAACATCTTACAAGGCAACAGTAAATTACACTAAGCAACGTATATTTCACGGTTAATAATTCAAAGTTTAATTTGACACTAAAGGCAGTACAAGTAATCTTTCTACCAAAAGACAGCTTACATACAAAATCACAGAAGTGACTGATTATGTTTAATTATCTTTGACATTTTCTTAAATGTGTAGGTTTACGAATTATGTAAGCGTTTTTGAAATTCATTAATATTAACCCTTTCCCACAAATATATGCTTTTTAACGCCTCCGCCGCAGAGGACTTTTGAAAACATTGTGGCAAATGAAGATATTGATCATAATGAGCAATTTTCCATTTGCCACAATGTTTCCAACTCTATTTGATGATTATACAATAATTTATAAAGATGTTCCAAATTTTTGCCCAGATGTTGTCAAAGTCGTCTGCTGCAGATTTGTTGTATGTGGGAAAGGGTTAATTCACTTGTCTATAAATCTATGACATTATCTTGAATGACTATGTACATCAAGTATTAAAGCATTTTTAAAATTCATTAAAACATTACATTACCTTGGCAACCAGTGTCATGTGGCACTGTATCACCCACCTCAGTACTTTGACAGGATATCCTTAGGACTTACTAACCCATTCCCACATCTTTCTGACACCTCTGCAGCAGACGACTTTTGAAACCATTGTGACAAAAGGAGAAATTACTCAAAAAGAGCATTTTATCCTTTTGCCACAATTTGTTCAACTCTATTCAATAAACGTACTTTCATTTACATGAGATTTTTCACATTTTTGCCTATATACTTTAAAAGTCGTCTGCTGCAGATTTGACGTATGTGGGAAAGGGTTATACTATGCTGCATCAACCAGTTATACTAAGATTTTAATTATTTGAACAAGTTTGAAAGAAGACCACCACAGGAACATTCTTATATATTTGGTTGAACTTGGCCCAATGGTTTTTAGAGGAAATAATGTTTAAAGAAATTGTTGATGACGAGGGGAACAGGGTGATCGCAATACAATGTACTTCATCTTGAGTATGTAGTGCTGAAGCCTCCACCATGGCTGCCATGATTTCCGATGGATTCAAAATAGCTATAGCAATTTTGATGTACAGGGTCATGCAGAGAACATTCCTCTGAAATGTTTTAAAAATCAAGCCAGAAGTTGCCAGTTTCGGGAATAGATTGTATTTTGTTGTTGACTGACACAGGGTGATCACAAACATGTGCTTAAAACAGGAACAAGAGGACCTATATCGCTCACCTTATTTAATAGAACTTCCAATTGTTTTCAATGTTTTAAATCTATACATATAAGCAAAACGAGCCCAGCCCCCTGCTGGCTATGTTTATCAACGGATCGGAATACTTTAACCACTCTTGGTAGAGGGTCGCCCGAGGAACCTTTGTGCCACCCTTTTTTTAAATCGTGCTAGTACTTTTGTACAATACTTTTTATTAAAGTTTTCACTATAAATATAGATATATGGAAAACAAGCCCCCACCCTGTACGCCATGTTTTTCAACAGATCGAAATAATTTCAACAGTCTTGATAGAGGGTCGTACAAGGAACATTTGTGTCAAATTATTTATAAATCGGACAAGTACTTTTGGACAAGAAGATGTTTTAAAGTTTTTACTTCAAACATATAAGGAAAACAAGCTCCGCCCCCTGGCGGCCATGTTTTTCGACGGATCGGAATAATTTAAACACTCTTGGTAGAAGGTTCCCCAAGGAATATGTGTGCCAAATAATTTTCAAATCAAGCCATTACTTTTGTACAAAAATATTTTTTAAAGTTTTGGCATTTTCTGATGCCGCAGCAACCAAAGTTCTGCATTGAATTAAATTCTTTGAACAATTTTGAAACAATCTTTTAAAGATAACCACCTAAGGAACATTCCTGTGAAATTATTTGGAAGTTAGTCCTTTGGTTTAGGAGGAGAAGATGTTTGTAGGAAAATGTGAACGGATGTACGTAAAGACGTCGGACGCCGAGTGATCACAATATCTCAACCCAGACTTTGTGCTCAGGTGAGCTTAAAATGCCTTACAGTCAGTTTTCTGCAGCTGACACTTAACATTTACTTAACACTTTCCCCCATAAAACAAATCTGCAGCAAACAAAATTGAAATAATGAGCAATTTCTCATTTTGCCACCTATTTTCAACTCTATTCAATAATTATATTTTCACATGTAGACATTTTCTCATGTAGATATTTTCAATGTCGTCATCTGCATAATTGTTTTCTATTAGGAAAAAGATTAATAATAATTATAGTCTAGGGTTCATGCTGTAACCCTTTCCAACATACAACACCTCAGCAACAAAAGACCGTTTAACACATTGTGGCAAAAGAATAAATTGCTCATAATATGAAACAGTGGGATAAAATACAGTATCCTTCTTTTTTTATTTTACTTTTAATAGCAACTAACCACATATAACAACTTCTTATTGCTGTTCCCTCACAATTTAAATGTTTTTTAACATCCCATCCGCACATACAACAAATATGCAGCAGACGACTTTGAAGATATTTATTTAAAATATGGAAACACTCTATAAATGAAAGAACAGTTATCGAATATAGTTGAAAACATTGTAGGAAAAGGAGAAATTGCTTTTCATTAGCGATTTCTCATTTTGCCACAATGTTTTCCAAAGTTGTCTGCTTCAGATGCGCCAGAAAGCTTCTGTATGAGTTAAAGGGTTAAGTGGAACGGTTTGCTGACTTCAAAGTGTCATAACCAATTTCCTGACTAACCAGAGTTACCATTATATGGTCTGTCTTCCATGTTTTCTTTCAGCTTAAATAGAATCTGTTTGAGTTTTAGATTGTTATGCCCATTGTCTTCTTTATACCACTGTTGTAACAATTCACGCACTTGTACTTGATGATGCAAGCCCAATCTTTGGATTTGTTGAATTGAACCCGAGGGGATATTGAGTCGACTTCTAAGTTCACTAAACTCAGATACGTTAACAAGCCGTGAAAGCTGCATCAAATCACCGTTCTCTGGTTCTTCAAACCATTTGCTTATTTCTTTTAAGTAATGTGGTTCTTCAAACCAATACCTCAAAGCCATCTCGCGCTTGATGACATGACCTTTTCCGACAGAGTAACTACAATCACAATCAGTAAATGGTTCCATCTTCTCCACGTCATACAAGCCAAACATGCAGTCAATCTTGATGGTTGATTGCAAAACTGTCAATTCATTATTAAGGAAAGCCTTTTCACATAAAACATGTTCCTTGAATGGGTCAGATCTGCCCGCCACATTGGAATCCGAAGATCCGGCCTGGTTTTGTTGATGGAGCTGCAATATTTTTGTAATTGTATCAGACAGTTCTTTCCGTATGTTAATGCAATCGTCAGTGAGAAGAATGTCATTTTTCTTGTCATGAAGTATAACTCTGGCAAAAATGATAAAATCAGCATACCAAATACAAAGTGTTTTTGTACTGGTCAATTTAAATGCTCCAAATCCATTATATACAAGTAGCTCTTCACCACGTCTTTTTATTTCTTTTCTCTTGATATATGTGGCCAATAATCTGTGGAAGACTGATGGTGGTAGATATCCGTCATTAAAAGCAAAGCACAGCACATAGGTGGATTTTCCTTCCTCAGGGTTGACAAGGTCTTTTATTTTGTTTTCATAGTCCACTGGCATAAGCTGCTTCAGCATGCAAGGAACAATATGAAAGTCTACATCTTCCTCCGATACTGGTTTAGCAATAACATCAAGATGTTCCATGTATCGCACAGCATCTGAACCCTCGTTGACCTTATTATCCTTCTCTCCATTTTCATCTGTTTTAGTAATGTAATCCAACAGCTTTTTATGAAGCTTTGCCGTGTTCTGGTAAACAATCCAATAAGGCATCATCTCATTTGGGATATTAGGTCTGTGTGTAACAAACTGCTTAAATAAGTTAATAAGCCATTGAGGGTTAAGAATGATTGTTGTGTCCAAATCTTTTGCATCAAAGTAAATTGCATTGCCAAAAGAGTGTTGAACTTGCAGAAATTGTTTTATTTCAGATTCATCATTGAGATTGTATTCATTTTTCCCATCTGCTACAGCGACCTCACTGAATTCCATCCGTTCTTTCGATTTGCGTTTCTCATATTCAATTGAGCGTTCAAGTGGTATCCATTTTGCTGGAGTATTGTTATTCCAGTGAGGCTGATTTTTTGCAATCTCTGTGATATTTGCCTTCAGGTCATTGAACACATCATCAGCGTCGTCTGAACAACTTACGAGAAACGTCCTGGGATGAAATAGCTTTCCTACACTCGGTGCATCAAAGTGTTTTCTAGCCTTATAAAAATAGTTATCTTTCTGTAGTTCTTTCTCCTTAGGATCACCTTTCAGTTTGTCTCCATGAGTCCCGACTAAAACAATAGTAGGTTGGTATTGTTTACCCTTCTCCACTTTATATTGTGTATAGATGCTAGAAACCCAGAATTTAAATCTTTCCAGACAGGTGTAGTCCTTTTTCATAGACCCTTCAAAACTCAGTGATGAATTAACTTCTGGTTCCTCCTCAACTTTGCTGTCTAAAGGTTTACTGATATCCATAACAAGCAAATAAATTGATCTGGAACTTAAGAAAAAGTGATGGGTTGAATAGTATACTGACTGTCCAGCAAAGTCCCATATTGATATGGTTGGTTTAATGCCAGCGCAGGATTTTTGAGATGTTGCCGCTTGAACTATTTCTATATATTCCTTTCCCTCATCTGTTTTACGAAGATCTTCGAAGGCATTTTTACTCTTTTCTAACTGCTGTGAACTAGGACCAGGCGATTTTGGCTTTGGTGCTTGTTGTAATGATTGATCCATTTTTAGTTGTCCTACTTGAGCTGTAGTTTCGGACTTCACCACGACATCTGTCAGTCTTGCATCAAACCGGCTGTCTTTACTTTCTTGATTGATCCATGTGCCATCCTCATCTAAAGCACATTTCTTGACATTCACATCGATACCTTTTGTACTTTCAACTCCCTCAATAGATTCACCCTGTAGCCGTCGAACCAAGGAAGTCTTTCCAACACCAAACATTCCCACAACCATCAGACGAATATGTTTCAACTGTTCCTCTCCGTCATCAAGTGCTTTAAAGTAAATCTGTAATGTTTTCTCATCAATCGTGCCCTTTCCTGAAAAGAATATGAATAATTCAAATAGGCAGAACTGGAGATACATGTAAATGTCTGGCCTATCAAAGGTCAGAATTTATTCTTAACCCTTTTCCAACCTGCAGACACATTCTGACGCATTTGCAGAAGATGACAATTGAAAACATTGTGGAAAAGGCATGAACAATTTCTCCGTTTGCCACAATGTTTTCATCTCATTTTAATAATTATTATCATTTATAGAGATTATCCACTTTCTTGCCCAGAAGATTTCCAAGTTGTCTGCTGCAGATTTGTTTTAAGTGGGAAATGGTTAACTCCTTCCCACATACAACAAATATGCAGCAGACGACTTTGAAAACATCTTCGCAAAAGAATGGAATCTATAAAAATAAAAAGTATAATAATTGAAAAGAGTAGTGCTCTATCAACAGATCGTAATCATTTGAAGAATCTTGGATCGAGTGTCACTCAAGGAACATTTGCCCAAATCTGTTTCCCATTGGGCTAATACTTTTGGAGAAAGAAAGTTTTTACAAAAAACATACAGAAACAAGAAGGCCATGATGGCCCTGGATCGCTCACCTTAATTATACAATGTACTGCAATGCAAAACACATCAATACAATTATTCTGAATGCAACCTCCACAGTGTTAACAATATTTTCCTTCATTTGGCCTAGTGATCTGTATTTTTTTTACCTGATATGAGCCATATTCCAACATGGACTAGATACACCAAGACAACATTCTGACAAAGTTTCAACTTGATCAAAAGTAAAAATGCGGCCTCCGGAGTTTGAACAATATTTTCCTTTATTGACCTAGTTTCTGATCCAATATGACCCCTATTCGAACTTGACCTAGATATAATTCAGACAAACATTCTGACCAAATTTCAAGCTGCTGAAGCAAAACATGTGGCATCCAAAGTATTCACAATAACTTTCTTCAATTTGATCTAGTGACCTAGCTTTTGACCCAGCATGACCCATATTCTAACTTGGCCTACATATCACCAAGAAAAACATTCTGGTAAAGTTTCATCATGCTGAAATTAAAAATGCAGTATCCAGAGTGTTAACAAGATTACCCTTAAATTTGGCCTAGTGACCTAATTTTTAACCCGGCATGAACCATATCCGAACTTGGCCTAGATATCATTCAGACAAACATTCTGACTCAAGCTGCTGAAGCAAAAATAAAGTATCCAAAGTGTTAATAAGATTTTACTTCAATTTGACCTAGTGACCTAGTTTTTGACCCGACTTGACCCATGTTCAAGTTGAAAATGTGGCCTCCAGAGGGTTAACAAGATTTCCCTTCAATTCGACCTAGTGACCTAGTTTTTGACCTCATATGGCCCAGTTTCGAACTTGTCCAAGATTTTATGGAGATGAACGTTCTGATAAACTTTCATGAAGATTGGATGCAAAATGTAGCCTGTAGAGTGATGTTGACATCGCACGACGCACGGATGCCGGACAAAATGTGATCCCAATAGCTCACCTTGCACTTCGTGCATAGGTGAGCTAAAAATTGAAAAGCAAGTCCCGTCACGTGGCGGCAATGTTGTTCATCTGTTCGTAATAATGTGTACACACTTGGTAGAGGGCCAGCCAAGAAACATTTCGGCCAAATTATGTTCAAATCGGGTCAGTACTTTTGAACAAAACTATTTTTTAAGTTTAACTACACACATACAACTTTTGTGATCAATGTAATGTCCTTACATCAAAGGTTATTGAAATATTTGTTCACTTTGCTCTTTGCTGCACTGTCAATACCAAGATGAATTATTGACACATGCATGTCAAATGCCATTAAATATATATCATTGACCATGAAAGTATAGTATTTAATTGCGATCATTGAGAAGGACTTTTTATGAATATTTGATACCGATATGTCCATAGCTCTAGATAAGTTGCATATTTAACATTCCAAAATCCTTCTATGATCCAAAAACCAAATGCTGTGGGTACTCAAAAGAATCGTCTCTCATGAGATATTGTTTACTCGTCCTTATCTAGTTCTCAGTCAATAACGTCTGATGAATGTCATATTAATTAGAATTAAATCAATAAAACAAGAGCACCATGATGGTCCTATATCGCTCACCGGATTTAATTAAATATAAGAAGTTTTTACAATGCACATATAAGGAAAACAAGCCCCGCCCACTAGAGGCCATGTTTTTTTATTTGGATCCGAATAATTTGAACAATCTTGGTAGAGGATCCCTCAAGGAATATTTGTGCCAGATTATTTTTAATTCGGGCCATTACTTTTGGACAAGAATATTTTTCAAGTTTTTACAACGCACATACATGTATAAGGAAAACAAGCTCCGCCCCCTGTTGGCTATATCTTTCAATTGATCGGAATAATTTGAATGATCTTGATAAAGGGTCTCCTAAGGAACATTTGTGCCAAATAATTATTAAATCGGACCAGTACTTTTGGACAATTTTCACCTTTTCTGATGCCGCAGCAACCAAAGTTCTACATGGAACTAAATTCTTTTAATAACTTTGAAAATTGACGGACCACTTAAGGAACATTCCTATTAGATTATTATGAAATCAATACATTGGTTTAGGAGAAGAAGTTATTGTAGCAAAAAGTGAACAGACAGACAGACACCAGGGGGCGCTCCATTTAACATAGCAATATAGCTAAAAGGAGGCATCGACATTATCACACATGGACACGTTATACAAACCGTGGAAATTGAAAAATTATGAGCCACTAGCCCCTTATCAGAAATAGCACTTAATCCTGACCTGGACCAATACACTAGACCAAAAACCCAAAATGTTAGCACGCACGCACGGACGGCGGACACCACACCACGGCGTAAGCTCTTCTGGCCTTTGGCCAGTACAGCTAAAAATGTTGAAAGCGGCGTTTCACATCAAACAATAAACATTTACTTATTGTGTAACTTGAGATGATTTGAGGTATGTCACAGAAAACTGTGGAAATACGATAATGTTAATTTTCTGTGACTTACCAAATCATCTTTTTTCCGTAAACAGCATTTATATTACTTTTAAAAGCATAATAAATAAACATACTTATTGTGTAAACATTGTATATGCCTCGTTGAACTGAGTGTGTGTTTTTATAACAGTTATGTACATTTTACCTCACCACGGTTTGTATATGACACCTAACCTTTAAATATGTCTAATATAGTTACGTTTACGACTTTAACCGTTATGATATACATGAACGGGTCCGTTCTTTAATCCTGAAATCTTTGAGAAAAGTATAATTTGTGAGTGTGTGCTCTTTTGTAACATGTTTGTGGTTAATTCTAAACCTATTCAGCTTCTTATTTTTAAAAAATCAATTTGAACATTTTGTGCATGATTTACTTCCCTCTGGATAGAAATGCCACTTTAAATCTGTCAACTCTTTCATAAGTAATTGTCCGGATATCGATTATTTTTGTCAAACTCGAAGTTGAAAAGGAGCCTTAACTCGATCAAAATTTGGTGGTTTGTAACCGCAGTCAAACTTGACTCACTTTCTATGGTTTTAACCGTAAAAACCAACAGACAGATATACTTATATACCCCCTCCCCCGCTATACTTGTTTGAGAGGTTGGTATTATTACGGCATATCTCTTTGAGAAAACTATATTACAAACCGTTGATTTCACCTATGTCTGGATTCACATCTGGATTCACATCCACTAGAGTATCTGTTTGTTCGCTTGTCATAATGTGCCCTAATCCCGACTCAATCTCAGCTGTAACTACAGGCGGCTTTCTAAGTTCTGTAATATTGAATATTAGCTATCAAATATCGTAAGTGATTTGAATGAAGTAGTAAGAACGCTGATGTAGAATTTGGTTATGTATTTCAAGAAGATGACATAGATCTATATGCAAACAGAAATATAACTTAAACAAGTGTTCTTTCAAACAGTATAATCATGGCATTCTGAAGAAGTATAAACATATTTCTACCTGTCGGTTGCTCTTCTGTTGATACAGAATGTGTTGGATACACTGAGTCCACAATGTTGGTTTTCTCGTAATTAGGCTCAGACGTAGATCTAATCAATTTGCCATAAGTGTGTAAAAAGAAATGTGTGTACAGAAGGGAAAATAGTTAATCTACAAATATGAGGATCAATGATGGAGGATGATAATATTTTAATTATTAATAGTAACATGTTAATAACATGCATATTTTCTCTTGCTAGTGAAGGTTCCCTTTAACTATCGTTGCACTCTGAGTGGTGGTTGCTGAGAAATAGCCCGGTCACAAATGGTGATACATCAGGTCCAATTAGGCCAAATAAATCCGCGACATTGCTCAACTAAATAATCCCTCAAAAAACTTAGAACCGTGTTTTTAAAATGTGTAGTATCAATGTTTGCCATTGTTCAAATTGTATGCATATCTTATAGTGGGATAGCCGGATTTCTAATGGTGTAATAACCTGTGATCCCAACTCATGTCCATGTACTGGAAATAATCATGTTTAACCCTTTCCAACATATTTACGCATTTTGAAGCCTCTGCAATGATGTACCAACTATTATTCAAATCCATCAATCCTTTCATGAGTCCTGACACTAATTTTATTTGAACAATCTAAGTTCTTTAATAGGGCAATTAATCAATCCAAAAACTGTGGCTCGTAACCAAAATCAAACTGAAACTGTTTTTAATGATCTTAAAACATGTGCCAAACATTTATTCAAATCTGTCAACACATTTATAAGTAAGTGTCCGGATACCGATTATTTTTGTCAAACTCTAAGTTGATTTGGGGCTGCTATAACTCGATCAAAAGTTGGTGGTTTGTAACCGCAGTCAAACTTGACATACTTTCTATGGTTTTACCCGTAGAAACCAACCGACAGACCCAACCGACTGATCTACTCATATACCGCCTCCCCCGCTATACTTGTTTGAGAGGTTGGTATTATTACGGCAAATCTCTTTGAGAAAACTATATTACAAACCGTTGATTTCACCTATGTCTGTATTCACATCTGTATTCACATCCATCCGAGAATCTGTTTGTTCACCTGTCATAGTCTGCCCTAATTCCGACCCAGTCTCAGCTGTAACTAAAGGCGGCTTTCTAAGTTCTGTAATATTAAATATTAAAATAGTTGAAGGTAAACAGTGAAAGCACTTACATGTTGTATCAAATACTTGTAATTGTTGATATAAACACCATCATACTCTCCCTCAATCTCTGTCTGTCTGTCTGTATCTATCTCTGCTCTCTCCCATTCTCTGTCTCTCATACTCTGTTTCTCTCTATCTCTGTATCTCGCGCTGTGTCTCCCTCTCTATCTCTCACTCTCTCTGTTTCTCTCAAATCTTTTTATGAATTGTATGAATTTCTCACCTGTCATCTTCTTATACACGTGCATGAACAGATGAGGACATGTCCTCATCCAAAGTTGAACATGGCCGTCAGGAAAGCGACCTAATTCTTCTCGTACTTCTACCGGGAATTCTAAGTAGTGGTTCGTAATGTTTCGAATGATTCGCAGGACGCCCGAGACAGTATCTATACGTTCTTTGTAAGGGTACCTGCCGTTGGATATTTGGTATTCATCCAGGTATTTCATGAGTTCCCGCGGCAAGCTTTGAAACCAGGTATCGCCGGATATAACGTCCGCGGATTCCAGGTATTGTCTTTTATTTCTGTCTATTGTGGTGAGATATTCAAGGTCATCACTTGAGTTCCTCAAGAAATTCAGAATATCGTGAGGTGACCACAACGCGGGGTGTATCAAAACATCCGAAGCAGTTGGTCTTTTCTTGGGTTGATGATTTAACATCTGTAGAAGTAGGTGTCTCAGGTTATATTGTGCTCGTACCATTATGTTTATATCTGGAGCGATGCTTTCCCCTATATTCGTCTGGTGATGCGGAGCTCTCCCAAAAGGATGCCTTCCACGATAAACTGTGAAATAAAATATACAGCCCATGGCAAATATATCGGACTTTACTGTCATGAAGGTCCTGATATTAGGACCATCATCCTTCTTAATGCTTGTCCAAACTTCATAAGGCATATAACCCATTGTTCCGAACGTTCCGGTATAGCTAAACATGTTCTGTTTCGTAGTTTTTGAAAATCCAAAGTCGGCCACCACAATCCGTTCAATTATATCGTTTCGTACAACGTAGAAAACATTTTCCGGTTTAAGATCTCTATGCGCGATGTTATTTTCATGCAAATATGCAATGGCTTTTGCAATATCTCGATTGACCTCAAGTGGTGGATAATTGGCCATAAGACATTCGTCCTCTACGTATTTGGTAAGGTCTCCATTGCACAGTTGCATCGCCAAGTACATATTGCTACCATCAATCGTTGAGTAATAGTATCCTATAACGTTTCTATGTCTGTCTTTCTCAACTATATGCATCAATTTGCGTTCGCGATCCTGCTTAGATTCTTTCAGATCCCTCTCGGCATCTATTCGACTTTTATATTCGATTTGCTTAACTGCAACAGGCATACTTCCATACATTCCTTTGTATACAAGTGAAAGAGGGCCCTTCCCAAGGACTTTATCAAGTTCTATTGACAGATGATCATCTATTTTTTTAGTGGCCATAGCTGGTTCAATGCGTTAACAACGATGTTCAGTAAATTTCTGTGTGAAAGTCATCCGATATGACCTAAAAATAAATATAGAAATATTTTTGTGGCAAGTACCAGTGACGGCTGTGGTTAACCAGAAACTTTCATACAGTCTCATACAAACACAATTGTAAAAATAACTATTTGATAATAATAATATGAGTAATGATAATAATAATAATAATAATTATAATAATCGTGATGCTATAGTCTCCAGTGCAACAGAACGTGTTCATGTTATGGTCAAATACGCAATTAATTTCAAACAAATCGGTAAATTCCGGATACTCAATGATTCTTTGATACCTAAAATCAAATGGACTTCCTAAAGCTAAGTTTTGATCAATCCAATTTACCTGACAAGTAATTTATTAAATATGAATAAAAACTAGAGCTGTCGGAGGACAGCGCATTCGACTATTCCACCGCTTATTTAAGTTTATTTGAGATATGGACTCTAATGTAGTTGCATAGAAAACATTAACCAGAATTTCTTAAAGAGTGATAATTTGCATTATATGCAGGATAGAGTTATTTAACATGATTATTTTCATACGTGTGATGGTTGGGAAGGGTTGTATAACGTTTCAATGGAATGCATCAAGTATTTACTAAGATATGGACTCTTAATGTAGTTGCACGCAAACCTTTAACCATAATTTCTGAGTAAAAAAACGGCTACAATTTACATAATATGTAGAATAGACTTATTGTACTTTATTGTTTACATAGGTGTGGTGATTAGGAAGGGTTGTATAAAGTTTCAATGCATTTCATCAAAAACAATGACCGTAGGCAAAATTGAACGAAACTCGTATAAACACACTGGAAGACGCATTTTTAATTAAATCATGTTGTAACATTGTCAGAAGGATTATTTTGAAGATATCTAGATTGAGTCGAATATTATCTAGTATTAAACTAGGTCAAATTTGTGAAAATGTTTTTACCACTATAGATACTCTTATTCTACGTCAGAAGCTTGAAACTTTGTCAGAATGTTTGTCTTTGTGATATGTATATATGTATGCAGTTCGATTATGGGACAATGTCTGCTCAAACTCTAATTCCCTTCACCAAATTGAAGGAAAATACTATTGTTAACACTCTCGAAGCCACATTTTAAGATTTAAGCATGATGTAACTTTGTCAGATTTTTGATGATATCTGACTTAGTTTGCACATGGGTCATGCTCGATTAAAAACTAATGAACCAGGCCAAATGTTAGAAAAATCTTGTCAACACTTTATGATGATACATCAGCCAAGTTCGAATATGGCTGAAATTTGTCAAGAACCTGGTCAATAAATGTTTTTGTTAAAAATAGATAGGCTAATTTTAATACAGTTCATTGCTGATATATGTCACGAATCCATGTTGTGGATTTTTAATGATAGAAGTATTTCATGTTTGTAACCGCTCTCCAAATTAAAGGTTTTAACATGGTGGCAGCGAGGAATTCCACGACGAAAATGTGAAAATGTTACCATTTCCGGGGTCATTCATTGCCAGATAAGTAAATGTCAAATAAAACAGAATATTTATTGACTGAGTTTACGCCTCGAATTGATGGCAAATTGGCGTGTATGCTTTTTTTGGCGATAAAAGTTACAGTTTCGCCGGGTTTGGATAACGTTTTTGCAAAAGTTTAATTCGTTAGATTGGCTAAAATATTGCTTAAACCTCCGCTGGATAGTTTGGACATTAATTCTGAGAATAGTAGGAGATAAATGGAGACTTCCTCTTAGCCAGTGGAACTTGTGCGAACTCCAAAGAAGTGCAAACTAACACAAATATGCACTGTGCTGGTCCTAAAGTGATATAAATATACCAACAATACAGCATTTAGTGTAGGAGATAACATTAATTCTGAGAATAGTAGGAGACAAATGGAGACTTCCTCTTAGCTAGTGGGACTTGTGCAAACTCCAAAGAAGTGCAAACTAACACAAATATGTACTGTGCTGGTCCTAAAGTGATATAAATATACCAACAATACAGCATTTAGTGTAGGAGATAACATTAATTCTGAGAATAGTAGGAGACAAATGGAGACTTCCTCTTAGCCAGTGGGACTTGTGGGTCCTAAAGTGATATAAATATACCAACAATACAGCATTTAGTGTAGGAGATAACACAAAAAAGGCAAATTTTTCGAAAAGATAAAAGAGTACTGCAATACCAAGGTAAGTGAAGTGATAGAATCATTTAGATCCAGGAAAACTAAAATGTAAGAATATTTCTCATTTGAACAATATGTAACAGAACTAAGTACAATTGTTGAATCATGAACATTTGAGGAAAAGAAAAGAATACACAGATTCAAGATTGTGGTAAGTTCAACCGGCAAACTGCAATAGTTTTTTTTGCGTGAAAAACTCTCTGTCTAGACAAGTGCTTCAATATCTGTCGAGCTTAGGAACAATCAAACACGTATGAAAATAATGAAAGTAGAGTGGCTATTAACATGAGCGATCCAAACACATTGCCCAGCTATCAAATTAAAGCGAGGGATTGGATAAACAACGTTATGTAAATTATCAAAAAGAAATCGATGGCCGAGCTAGGGTTCGAGATCACAACGCTTCGTTGAAACAACGGTGTCAGAGAGTACATTTTCAATATTTCCTCAAACTGTACGCACAATTACGCATGGATATAAAAAACCGACTGACTACACTATGAATGGATCCAATTCAACCCCGCCCTGACTTGCCACATCTTCAAAAATAACCCCGAAATTATATTACTATAAATACGGCTTGAAACGGCTTGTTTAGGAGAGAGATAACGATTTTTAACTAAAATCCTTCAACATTTACAATGGACCGATTGATGAGTCATAAGCGAAGCATGTATGCATAGATTATAATTCTAAACAAGTCCGAGCACTAGACCAAAGTAAAATGTTGATTTTATGAACAGTATAGATCCAGATCAGGATGTACATCTGCATACTACTTACACAATATTGTTCGAAGATTCTGTCAACTCGAGTAGATTTTGATAAAACTGATCAGTTGGACAATTTAAACTGAACATGCGAGACCAAAATAAAAGGTTTATAGATCCAGATCAGCCTGTACATCTGCATATTACTTACACAATATTGTTCGAAGATTCTGTCAACTCGAGTAGATTTTGATAAAACTGAGCAGTTGGACAATTTAAACTGAACATACGAGACCAACGTAAAAGGTTGATTGTGTGAGCAGTATAGAACTATAGATCCAGATCAGCCTGTATATCTGCATATTACTTACAACATATTGTTCGAGGATTCTGTCAACTCGAGTAGATTTTGATAAAACTGAGCAGTTGGACAATTTAATCTGAACATACGAGACCAAAATAAAATGTTGATTTTGTGAACAGTATAGATCCAGATCAGCCTGTACATCTGCATATTACTTACACAATCTTGTTCGAAGATTCTGTCAACTCGCGTATATTTTGATAAAGACTGAGCAGGTGGACAATTTAATCTGAACATACGAGACCAAAATAAAATGTTGATTTTGTGAACAGTATAGATCCAGATCAGACTGTACATCTGCATACTGCTTACACAATCTTGTTCGAAGATTCTGTCAACTCGCGTATATTCTGATAAGACGGAGAAGGTGGACAATTTTTATCTGAACATACGAGAACAAAGTAAAAGGTTGGTTTTGTGAACAGTATAGATCCAGATCAGCCTGTACATCTGCATACTACTTACACATACTTGGTCGAATATTCTGTCAACTCGCGTATATTCTGATGGACAATTTAATATGAACATACGAGAACAAAGTAAAATGTTGGTTTTGTGAACAGTATAGATCCAGATCAGACTGTACATCTGGATATTACACTGATCAGAAATGTCAACTTATACTTCTTTTCTTACACATGCTCATTCTATGCTGAATGATTTTGGACACAAATATTTAAAATAGTTTGACTACTAAGACGGGACGAGAAAAAACGTTAAATAAAAGATGGAGGACAGAAACGTTTGCAGTCTTAATTTTAGACCGGAACAAGTGTTTACATGAAGACTTATATTGATAGGCAGAAATAGCTCCCGAAATTAGATGATATCTATATTGCAGAGTTTAAGAACGTACGTTTACAATTGGTTTTTAAATATAACTTTACACATATTTCAACTTACGCGTGTTTTTTCTTGTATGTACACAATACTGTGAATTATTCCTTATCGTTACTTGCATATACTGTACCGAAAATAGAGGAACAGTTACAAATGTGTTAAATAGAACAAACGCATTATTACCTTTTTTCCGATAATTGCTGCCTCACACATTATTGATAAACGTGAATATTAAGAATAATAAACTATATATATTCTTACCTTAATTGTGGTTTTAGAAGAACACAATTCATAAAAGTTTACTCTAAAAGGCACACAATGCAAAACGAAAGTTGATTTTCAGGGAATTCCCATGTGTCTTTACCGCGCGATAATCACATGACCTACTTTTGGGTTCATAGCGTCTGGAGTATATATGCAACATTTAACCATTTTACTGTACCAGCTGGGATGAGTTAAACACAACGTAAACAAGTTTTAGCTATGTCTAATGAAACGGTCCAAAAACGTACCAAACTAAAACAGACTCTCCATAAATGAAGATTAGAATCACATCTACATGTACAAATTCATCGGTATTATTCGTGAAATACCGTTAAACCGATTGGATGTCGATTTCCCCCGAACATTTTCCGACAAGTCAATCGCTTACTTTGCTTTATTTCTTCTTTTCTAAACTCAAATAAACGCAAATATGTCTGATGAATTAAGTTTAAAATCTGTTTGATATAAGTTATATTGTTTTGAAATCATCTGACAAATTGGAGGTCTATGTATGAGAAAACGTACAGGCACACTATATATATATATATATATGTAACGACTCTATACATGTATGTGAAGTAGGCTTATATATACAGAATTGAAACATAGTTGGAAAATGACGAATTGCGCAATACCTTACGAGAGTTATCCGTATTTATA
This sequence comes from Serripes groenlandicus, assembly GCA_031761405.1. Lineage (NCBI taxonomy): Eukaryota > Metazoa > Mollusca > Bivalvia > Cardiida > Cardiidae > Serripes > Serripes groenlandicus. The sequence continues at coordinate 54,936 of JASEVX010000275.1, forward strand.
TTTCCACATACAACAACTCAGCAGCAGATGGATTTAAACACATTTAGTGAAACATATGAAAGCTCTATTAATGAAATAAAACTTATTGAATAAAGTTGAAAACAATGTGACAAAAGGAGAAATTGTTCATTATAAACAAGTCTTCTTTTTGAGAGAATGTTTTCTATAGTCGTCTGCTGCAGATACGTCAGAAAGCGTCTGAAAGTTGGAAAGGGTTTACTAATACATACCTTTGTTCGATTAAGATGACAGATACAGAGGAAACATATAACTATTTATCGAAGTCCAATCTTTGGGTCTGTCTTGTCCATCATTTACCTACTATTCTCCCAAAGAACGGAGTTGTCGGTTTGTTTTATTGAGACTTTACGCCGATTTAAACATCATATCAGTTATGTCATGGCGATAATTCACTTAAACATGATCCCCGGGTAAACAAACCTGTACTATGCTAGGAACACTTCACCATGACTGCCTAGACTGGGATCCAACCCGGTACCCAAATATCGACATTAACCGCTCGGCAACGGCGGATTCCAAGGAGTTGTTGGTGCTGATGCATTTTTGTTTACCGTAGATACGAAGCCTATTCCATACATCTATTGTTAATATTTTATCTTATTTTAAAATTATACTACGATCGAGGGTCAGTCGTAAAGTTCTTGGACTGTTCTCATAAAATGCGCACATTTTTTTTTATTAAATCGTATTAATACTCGGAAATATTACAATATGATGTATTATAGTCACGTAAAGAAACACTTACATGTATTTAATTGATATAAATGTGTTTTTTTGTATTTAAATTTAATAATACACTTTATGTGGTACGGAGCACTTTGAAATCATACACATTTAGAAACAAAATCTAGATGTATTCTATCTCAAATCTTCAAAATTTGGCGCATTTACGTCATGACTTTAGACATGTCAGAATCATATCTGTTGAATACGTCCTGAAATATTTGATATCATATCCGCCATAACAATGTATGGAATCGAAAGTTGATGGTCGCTACCCTTCAACAGGTGCAATCGTAAAAATCCCAACGTCGTACATGTACTTGTATATTGTATTAATGTCTGCATTTCGTCTTGTTTACGTTGTACGTTTTGATTTTGATTGGTTCTACGAAAATCATATATCTATAAGGTCATTAACTTTAACCCTTTCCCTCATACGACAATTCTGCAGCAGACGACTTTGAAAATACTTTGTCAACATATAGAAAATCTCTATAATTGAATGGATAACCTATGACTAAAAGTGGAAAACATTGTGGCATAAGGCGAAATTGCTGGTTTTGAGCAATTTCTTCTTTTGTCACTATGTTTTCAAAAAGCCGTCTGCTGCAGAGGCGTCAGAAAGCGTCTATATGAGGACAAGGGTTAACACTCATTTTCATTACTTGATTTGCCAATTTCAGACTCTTTCAGCAGCTGAAAAAAGAGCAATTTCTGGATAAATTAAAGTTTATTTTTAAGTCAAAGTCTAAACAATATGGGAAAATATTTTCCATTTTGCGATATCAAGTCAGGCCTTTGTTTCAAATTTCTCCATTCCCACAAAACTTTTCGATATTGCGGGCTTGCTTTTCTCTAGACTCTTATTATAGAGGAGAAAAATCTTAACCGTTTTAGTGTAAAGTGTAGATAACGGTCTGACTCCGAATCCTTTAAAGCTGATCCGAGAGATTGTCAGAAGTTTGTATGCGGAGATTAATGGCCGAATTTTGTATTAGTCGAAAATACGAGTGCACCAACATAACTAAGAACTTAGCGCAGAGGTCAGGAGCAGGTTATTTTTGTCAAGTGATAAAAATAGTTTGTGACTAATGCTGATCTGGTTCTACATTGGTTGATTTTCCTTAACTCCGTTTAAATGCTGTGTTTCTTTTTACACATCACTGATTTCACTTTCATCCAAAACATTGTTGTTGTGTTGTTTTTGTTATTATAAAAAGTCAACATGCAGAAATGTCAAACGAAATTGTAAGCATATTATTGCATAACTACATAAACCACAACGTTTGCACTAACAAAGGGTTTTCAAACTATAAAACACTTTTCGACAAACTCCAAATCTTCAGAAGGCCACTTTGAAAAGTCGTTCAATCTATGATTATTCAATACAGTTTAAAATATTGTGGTATATAGAGAAACTGCTCATAATAAGTAATTTCGCCTTTTGCCAAAATGTTTGCAAAGAAGACGCGTCAAACTAAAGTAAATGTGGTAAATGGTTATCAACATACAATCAAGATTCATGTAAGAACTCGGTCTGTTTTCTAGGTCATAAACACATCGCTCATTCTACGTACTCTGATATCAACTATGATGAGAGGTTACACCGGTTTGTTTATTTTGGTTGTGGCGCTGGGTAAGTAATGCGCCTGTGTAGTTTCCTTGAAATCCGTATTTAATTTCGTCGAAACGAAAGGGTTGTAGAATGGGTTTCTGACTGATTGTATTCCGTTTACTTACTTGATATTATTTAGAGTATGCTAAGAATTAATTCGAGGAGAAAATATTTTCAAATTTGGAAATAAATGTATTGTAAAAGTTGAAAAAAACAAAAAAAACAGTTGAAAACAAGAGATGTTGCTCGCTGTGTGCATCATCTCCGCTTCCTACGATATTCGAAAGTTGACAATTTGCCATACATTGTTAGGATGTGCTTAAAGACCATATTTCCATATGAATTACAAGCATTTTTCTAGTCCTTTATTGTCTCATATGCGATGCTTCCTTTTTCGTTTACTACTAGTACATACCACGTTTCATCCCAGTCGTCACATTACACCTTTTGCCTAGTTTAGTATAAACCATAATCTTTATTTTGCAGAGCCAGAATCACCACAGTTTCCAGACAATCAGGTTAATTTTCAAGGTCAATGTTACTTGTTTTCACATGACCCGAGAACCTTCATCGAGGCCGAGGTATTGGCAAATATAGCTTATTTACCATATAACTATATCCCGAGTGACATTTATGCACAAGCAACACATGAGTTCGACTGCACACATTCGTTACACGAGGGATAAGTATGCTCGTATTAAACGTTCAATGGTAAAAACAACTGTTTACTCCATATACAAACGACGAAAATGTATGTCATTTTTCGTAAATGAAGTTAGATTTTGATAAGGGTAGCTGTGTTTTTGCGCTTTTATGATTTTTATCGTGACATAGATGGTGACGATACATACATGACGGCATTTCATAGCATGCGGGCGTCTGATACCATCATAAGGGAATGAATTAAAAACTGTAATTTAATTTATTTCGTCTAGCTCCCGCAGAGCATATGGTGTATGTACGTAATCTGAATACACACCAGGTGTGCGTTAATACTATAAGTTTCAGCATTTATGCTTTGGACGAGCTCTTTCTGCAGAGTTGACCTTGCTAGAGCTAAACTCAGCCAAAAGAACGAGTCCCTACACAAAATGTTCTCATATTGGTGCAAGTACTCTTTAATTATATGTGTCTGTGTTGTCTATTTACAACTCATCATTTTACCGTTTTTTAACACTTCGATCATTTAGAAAATAGATGGTTGATTTGAATCGGCTTTTTTAAAATTCACATATAAATTTTATCCTGCAAGTATTGCCCTATCTGATGGTTGTTTTGAACGTGGAAAATAAAAAGGTACGACGGAACCATTTTGTTTTGACTTGAAATTAATTTGGGGACAGATATTATACCATAAAACGTGAAACATTTTTCTAACAATGGATCACATTCAGCACATTGTCTATTTTCTTATCATGATATTTTCGCGTGTATATTCATCTTCTTTTTTTCGAATTAGATGCTCATTCTGACCTAACTTTATGTTCAGTAAAGAGAAGATCCTCTATTGTTCCGTTGGTAAAAAAATCGTTTGCATATTTATCCTTACAGTTATTAAATCTCTCTTGATTTCGTTCGAAATGTATGTATTTATGACAGATAAATATAGATAAACTTCAACGACAATCTCAATCCTCACATATATAGCGTATGCCAATATGTGTAGTAAATCTACAAATAGCAATGAAACTGATCTACACTTCGGTAGAGTCAGTGGTGATTAGAGGGGAATTTTACATGTTTCTCAAACGATGGTAAAAGTATTTTAGACTTTTGTTTCATCAAATATATTCGAAAAGTAAAACTGTTTCATGTTGATAATGTCGAATACTCTGATCATTTCCCTTTGATATGTCGTTTGACTTTTGATAACGTTATAAATTCAGAAAATGCAAGTCAGGTAGGAAGATGTAATAACAGTTTTGAACAATCTCAATCCACACATATATAGCGTATGTCAATATGTGTAGTAAATCGACAAATAGCAATGCAACTGATCTACACGTCGGTAGAGTCAGTGGTGATTTAGAGGGGAATTGTACATGTTTCTCCAACGATGGTAAAAGTATTGTAGACTACATCATTGTTTCATCAAATATACTCAAAAAGTAAAACTGTTTCATGTTAATAATGTCGAATACTCTGATCTTTTCCCTTTGATATGTCGTTTGACTTTTAATAACGTTGAAAATACAGAGAATGTAAGTAAGGTAGGAACTTGTAATAACAGTTTGGAACTTTTTACAACCTTTAATGAATATATAGACTACATCCTTGATAACAGTAATAATACAACAGAGCTTTTTCTTTTAAAGATATTTTCTATGAGTCAGGCTCTTTAATGAAAAAGAAAACAATGCAAATATTTACACAACAAACACTATGTGTACATATTGGAAGTTGCTTATTTTATTCAGTGTCCATTTGGTCCAGATGTTTTCAAACTTGTTTGTTGCAATTGTGTTGCATACAGGATTTGGTTAAAAAGGTGTTATATCTCATACACAGAAGTAAAAATTAACCAAATAGTAAACTAATCTGTTTTGATATCTAGGGTTCTTGCCAATTATGCACACTTCACAAAACATATACAAATACATATCAAACAGACGTTTAATCTAATAATACAAGAATTGAAAACATATATGGCATAGCTTATAGTAGTTTCCGTATAACTTGACTTCCTGGTTTTAAATGACTCTACCAAACATTTCGCAAGATTTGTTATGCACAACGGTGATAGCTAGATGACTTAACTTAATCGTTCAATATCTTTACGGCTTAATACAAATTCCATTAAATTCAAGAGAAACACGCTATGGTCCCTGGATGCTTTTCCCACAAGGATCACAAACACTATTCTGTCATAAGTGAAATGTTTTTTGAAGATGTAGTAAAACCTCAGTTAAAAAAGGAAATTATTGTTTAAAAACTCAGGCCTTTTATCTCGTTTCTCTTTACAATTTTTTTTCAAACCGCTTCAATGCACAATATGGCATATAAGAAAGATATGTAATCGTCATCTCATTAATATCTTAAAATCACGGCTTCTTCTTAGCTACTGTAATTTCACAAATATGTTCATTAAAAAGTGTTCAAACCGTAGCGCTCTGCTGTAAAAGGTGGCTGGTAATGCTTAACATATATCTTAAGTCATACAATTTATTGAAGTATCCTAGGGGCATCTCGAGAACGGTTATGACAAAGTCGATTGGAGAACAATGCATATTGATGGTCGTATTTGTATTTCATTTTAAAACTTCCGATTGTCGGTGTTTGTGTGACGCTGCCCATATGGTTGATATATTTATTGTTAACGTCTCCGTTTCCCAGGAACAGCCTTTTTTTTTTTTTTTGGTCGGGTCACGACGGTTTGTACAGGGGGAATGGTACCGCTCGCTTGCTCTTGTAGCCTGGCTTCTGGCCTGGCTGTATTTTCATGGCTGCTAAATCAAGGAAGTAAAGATCAAAATAAGTGTTAAATAATGTTCATTAAATATAATCCGAAAACGATTTTTGTCTTTTAGAGTTGCCTTTTAGAGTCGCCTTTCTTGTCCGGCCATTTTATCACAATTTCCATGACATCCACTCTAAATTGTGTATGCTGATACATGTGTATCTTTAACAATAGCAAGCATATTTTGGAATAATCTCAATATTTTTCATCTTATTGTCCGTTAAATTTGCCATTTTTTTTTTAATTTATCAACCTTTTGAATTGGTTTGCAGATAGTTAATTCCATATGTTGACGAAGGAAAACATCCGATAAAAAGTCCGAAAGACCTACCGATTTGTAACAATTGTAGTAAAAAAATAGAGCGTTGTAACTCCCAATGTTTTGTATGAAAATAAAGTTAGATACATACCTAGGCCAAACTTCGAATATGTCGTTCTCACCAAATGAATACGTTCCCCGTTTTCCTTCATTCCACCTAACCTAAAAGGTACAATTGTGTGAAAAAATACATAGTATATACACAATAAGCTTATTTCATAAGAAGTACATATATGTACATATATGATTTTAAATCTCGAAGCCCGTATCCAATTAACGCCAATGTGTTCAATTCGCCAGAAAAGTTATTAAAAAAATGCAGGCTGAGTTGTAGAGTTGATTTCGCCGGGTAATGTCGATACATTTGAATATGGATAAAGCTAGTTCGTGTTTGTGGTATGACCTAAAAAGTCCTTTTGAGTTCATCATGTGCATGGTAGGATTGTAAAAATTTCCCTTATATGATATGCCGCGAGCCTTGGCGAGCGTCATATTCAGCTTAGTTAACGAGTTTATTAAAAGGGGTAATAAATAAACACGAATGAGATATTCTATTTATCACATAAAGTGATTTATGAGGCGTATTTCGAAATAATGTACATAACGTTGACTTCCGCGTTGTAACAAAGACTTTAGTGGACTGGAAACCAAACTAGTAGTATCATATGATATTTGTGTAGTGTCATATGATATTTATGTAATGGAATTTTGACACTTCCAGAGAGGAATTATGTGATAAACGAAATTCTATAACGATAAAGTTTCCCTTTTGTGCGTAATTTATATCCTGTATCACATACACCAAAATAGGTCCATTTGTTCTGTATGACGTAGTTATTGCCGAAACTAATATTTTAGGTTTCATGAAGAAGGTCCATTTAATTATCCTTTTCTACAGCAAAATAGTCCCTAAAAGCCCCGTATTCCTATACCTCCCAAATTTCGAGTTAAATTAGAGTACATGTGAAGAAACAAGTTTTGGCCCAACACGATGGTGTGCTAAATGACAGGAACCATAATTTTGGAGTGATTTCTTTCTTGCATAATATATATCCCCCCCCCCCCCCCCTCATTTTATGATTATTTTAAATGTGAAAGTATACTCTTTTCAATGATACAGGTGTCTTACCTGTAAAAATGATAAAGGTTTGACAATGGACGGTTTAAAATTTACGATTTACATAGAAAAAATAGAAGGAATTCAATTGGTATTCTTTGACCTCAAGGCAATATCTCGCAAAATGTTTATGTTGACATATTTATATGGTCTTAGAAATTCTATTTTATATATTTGATTTGAACTCACATCCATAAAATGACCAAGAACATGCCATTTTAATTTGAAGATTTGCATTAGAGCTGAAATTTAAGAGATGGCCCTCATAAGCCATCATAGTTCTGATCATTAATTTAGCTCTGAACAAGCAAGGAAACCTCTCATAAGGACTCCACTGTAGAGAAATTCTCTTTCGATCGACAGTTATTTTTTTGCGACATCTGATGAAAAGAAAAAAAGGAAAATATGAAAGAAACAAACTTATATATTCGTTATGGCCCCAATTCCACCAACTATAGTTAGCGCTAAGCAATACTTAAATACTTAAGAGCGTATTCTATCATTTTTCATTCCCTAACAAAAAGGCCATTTTCTTTTCATTTCTTAAGAAGTATTGTTCGTCAGCAAACTATTTATGTCAACTAAGTCATTCATTTCAATACATTCCACCATTTATGTTTTACGAAATATAAGCGAAACAAAAAATATGAAATATGCTCTTAAGTATTTAAGTATTACTTAGTGCTAAGTAAGATTGGTGGAATTGGACCATGGGGTGGGAAAATGAGAAATTAGTTCGTTTTGAGTTAGTAGCATATAAATCATGTCTAAATTCGATAACCGATTAGATACTCACTTCAACCCTTTTTCCTCCATGTAAAACCTTGATAACGGTTCCTATCTCTGGGACTTTACTCGGAGAGGCGCCACTGACTTCTGTACAATTATTAATATAAATATAACGATTTGACAAAACGATGAGCAGTGATAATTTACACAGTATTTTGTTTTTAAAAAGTTCGAAACAAAAATTAGATAAACCCTCATATAACATACTAAACTTTATGATGTGGTTTTACAGTCTTAGTCTTAGTTCACTGTGTATGTTGCTGTTATACCATTGTTCTGTTAACATTAATTGTTTTATACTTTTCCCACCAACATATATGACAAACAATAGCAGAGAAAACTGTTTATAATTTCTATAAACATTACCATAAAGGTTCCCTCAATACAATATTAGTCTCAATTAAATATTGCATGTTAGAATGATAATATGAAATAACACAAAACTCAAGATCGGATAACACTGTCAGGTTATACGGCAGATAAACTTCTTCATCCCTTACCCACATTGTGGGAAAAGGAGAAATTGTTTATATTGATAAATTTCTCTATTGTCACAATGTTTACATCTCCATTCAATTGATATAGCTTAATTTATTAAGAGTTTCTATATTTTTGTCTAGATGTTTTCAAAGATGTCTGCTACAGATTAGGAAAGGGTTAATATGCTAGACCGAAAATGTCAAAACTGTCAACAACGCCAATACAGACTATTACCTTTAGTGACACTACATCCAACACAAATCGTTCCTGTTTGAGATACCCCTCTTTTTTCATCCGTAAGTAACACATCGTATTGATTATTACTTCCATACTGATAACAATTCTGGTGTCCGTCTGCGTCCCATTCTACCCGAACCATCAGACCTGAATGTTACCAGGAATAAATTAGTCAAGCTAGAGTCATGTTAAACGTAAGGTCATATTTCATTCTTTATTCCAAAATAAGTGAAAGGAAATTACTAACAAAAATATATTTTAAATTTTGTGGACTATGTGGGGTCCCTCAAGAGTGTTTATTATGTTTTAACAAACACTTGACAGACTTGCCTAGATTCCTACCGCACCATGGCCTAGTTTCAAACATGAACTAAATTTGATTGAAATTAATGAAGATTTAACGAATATGTGGCTCCTAGGTTGTTCACAAGGTTTGTCTGAAGTTTGACCCGTTGACCAAGTTTTTGACCCGACATGACCCAGTTTCAAATTTGACCAAAATCTGAAAGTGATAAATGATTTTGTGATTTTCATGATGAATGGATTAATCAAAGCACTGAAAGTGCTGTGGGACGGTACCAATTGTATGAGGGGGGAAAAGATGGTCAACTGTTCCATTTTTTGGAAAGTTACAACACAAGTCACATAATTTAAAACAAGAGGGCCATGATGGCCCTTGAATCGCTCACCTGTTTTTTTTCCACTTTAGCTATATAAGCCACGCCCCCTGGCGGCCATAGTTTCCGACGAATCAACTTGGCTTGAAGGAATCTGATAAAGGGTCACCCTAGGAACATTTCTACAAAATTATTTGAAAATCGGCCTGACACTTATGGAGGAGAAGATTTTTGAAGTTTTCACTATAGCCATAAAAGGCAAAATAGCCCCGCCCCCTGGCGGCCATGTTTTTCGACCAATCAACATGGCTTGAAGGAATCTGATAGAGGATCACCCAAGGAACATTTCTACAAAATTATTTGAAAATCGGCCTGACACTTTTGGAGAAAAAGATTTTTTAAGTTTGCACTATAGCCATATAAGGCAAAATAGCCCCGACCCCCTGGCGGCCATGTTTTTCGACCAATCAACATGGCTTGAAGGAATCTGATAGAGGGTCACCCAAGGAACATTTCTACAAAATAATTTGAAAATCGGCCTGACACTTTCGGATGAGAAGATTTTTTTAAGTTTTCACTATAGCCATATAAGGCATATAAGGCAAAATAGCCCGCCCCCCCTGGCGGCCATGTTTTTCGACCAATCAACATGGCTTGAAGGAATCTGATAGAGGGTCATCCAAGGAACATTCCTACAAAATTATTCTAAAATCTGCCAACCAGTTTGGGAGAAGAAGAATTTTGAAGTTTTTTCGGTTTCGTTGCCATGGAAACCAGAATTTTAAATGGATCCCAAAAATTTGAAGGATTTCTGGTGAGGTCATTGAGAGGATGCTTTTTGTGAAGTTTCATCCAAATTGACCCACTGGTTACTGAGGAGAAGAAGTTGACGCACGACGGACGCCGGACAAAAGGCGATCACAATAACTCACCTTGAGCAAAGCTCAGGTGAGCTAAAAAATGTAAACAAAAAAGCAGAAATGCATACAGTTCAAACATTTATTTAAGACAGGGTTAACCTTATTTCCAGAGATATATAATTAAACTCTTGAACTGTAGACAGTAGATACAGTTAGATAAACAAACACATTTGTGATAGATAATTTATCACATGGATAAACTCTACAGCAGATGATTTGAAAATGTTTAACTAAAGATACTGGTAAATCTGTATTGATGAAACTAAAAGTGAATAAAACATTGAGAAAACTGTCAAAATTTCTCATACCATCCATCTGTTGAAGATTAGACAACATGTGGGTGTAGTGTAGAAAGGGTAAAATAGTACCTATAGCAAAGATATTTATTATCTATAGTATCTAAAGAATCAACTTAATATTAACACTCTTAGTAAAGAGTCACGCAAGGAACATTTGAGAGAAATGTGGTGACTAGAGTGTTTACAAAATAGTTCTCAATATTGGCCTAGTGACCTAGTTTTTAGCCAGACCATATTCGAAGTTAGCCTAAATATCATCAAGATAAACATTCTGGTAAAGTTTCATCATGCTAGAGTTAAAAACATGGCTTCCAGATCATTAACAAGATTTTTCTTAAATTTGATCAAGGGACCTAATTTTTGACTCAACATGACCAATAGTCTAAATTGGCTTGTATATCATTAAGAAAAACTGTCTGACAAAGTTTCAAGCCGCTAAAGTCAAAATTGTGGTCTCTTAAGTGTTAAATCAAGATTGTCCTACAATTTGGCATAGTGACCTAATTTTTTAACAAACATTACCCATATTCAAAATAAATATAATAAAAACAATCATTCTGACAAAGTTTCAGCATGCTCAAGCTAAAAGTGCCGCTTCCAGAGTCTTAACCCTTTCCATCATACGACAATTCTGCAGCAGACGACTTTGAACATATTTTGTCAAATGATACAAAACCTCTATAATTGAATGGATAACCTATGAGTTAAAGTGGAAAACATTGTGGCAAAAGGAGAAATTGCTCATTTTGAGCAATTTCTTCTTTTGTCTCTATATTTTCAAAAAGCCATCTGCTGCAGAACGCCTCTATAATATGAGGGAAAGGGTTAACAAGATTTTCCTCCAACTTGGCTTAGTGCCCTAATGTTTTTATCCAAAATAACCAATATTTGAAATTGGCCTATCATCAAGACAAACTTTCTGACAAAGTTTCAAAATGCTCAATACAAAAATGCTATTATATATAGCGTTTGGCTAAGTGACCTAGTTCTTTACTGGATCTGACACATATTCGAACTAAGGCTAGATATTATACAAGCAAATATTCTGAGAAAGTTTCAACATGCTCAAGTAAAACATGCGGCTTCCAGAGTGTTAACTAGATTTTCCTATAATTTGAGCAGTCCTGCGAGCAAAACAACATTGTGGACTCTGCGTAAAGTATCGATCCGGATCAGCCTAAGCATGCCACACAGGCTTACAAGGATAGACAAATTTCACCTGTGGATTTTCTGTCAAATTGACTTGTAACTTAACCAACAATGTCCAATTTTCTAATACAACCAAAATACATCAAAATTGATACTTTTTACCCCAAAACATAGGCTACACTATAGTATACAATGAGAAGAAGGGTATTAGATGAACAAAATAGTTTGAATGATTAATTGGGGTTTAACACCATTTTCATCAATCTTTCAGTCATATCACGGCAGCCAGTTCAACTACTCATATGTTTCTTGGCTTTCTCATACCAGTACTTCACACAACATACTTTCCAAGCAACTGGCTGCTTTTCCACATAGTCTGAAAGCCCATTGGTGGTAGTCATGTCAAATGTCGGAAGGAATGTAGGCCAAGCTGGTGTTCGAACTCACAACCCCTGGATTAACAGCCTGTGTCTCTACTGACTGAGCTACGGTAAACTGAGTAATAAAATAGGAAACATGCTGTACCAAAGTCAGCTTGCAAAGATATTTTCAAAGTTGTCTGCTGTAGATTGGTTAAATTTGGGTAAAGTTTTTTAAAAAGAGCCTTGATATTGTTTCCGTTCAAATATTTCTTCCAATCCTTGAAGTTTGCAAAAAAATCAACAGGTCAAAATGTACAGTTGTGTTAAAAATTTCAAACTTTTCTTCCCATTAATATGTTCAACAATTGAAAAATTGGGGACATATTTTGTACATGTAAATTCTGTTGCATGATGAGTACATATCAACTTGAATATACATAGAAAAAAATAGTAAACTGACCTTTGAATGTATATAGGCTGTAGACAATAATTATGCAATAGAAAATCTTTAAACTTTATGTCAGAAGTTAAATCTCATAATGTGCTTTTTCCTTTTGTGATCAATAATTTGATTGTGAAATTAATTCTTCTTATGAACATGTACCAGTACTCTCTGGAATCTAGACAGAGAAAGCTTTGATCAGATTTAAAAAACAAGAGGCCCAAGAGGGCCAGTATCGCTCCACGGCCATTAGGCAACAATTAAATCTTCAAACAGCCCCGCCCCCTGATGGCCATGTTTTTGACCAATCAACATTGTTGAAGGAATCTGATAGAGGACCATCCTAGGAACATTTCTACAAAATTATTTGAAAATCAGCCGGAAACTTTCGGAGGAAAAGATTTTTTAAGTTTTCACTATAGCCATATAAGGCAAAATAGCCCCGCCCCCTGGCAGCCATAGTTTTCGACCAATCAACTTGGCTTGAAGGAATCTGATAGAGGGTCATCCAAGGAACATATCTACAAAATTATTTGAAAATCAGCCGGACACTTTCGGAGGAGAAGATTTTTTAAGTTTCCACTATAGCCATATACGGCAAAATAGCTCCACCCTCTGACTGCCATGTTTTTCGACTAATCAACATGGCTTGAAGGATCTGATAGAGGGCCTCCCAAGGAACATTTCTACAAAATTATTTGAAAATTTGTCTGAAACTTTTGGAGGAGAAGATTTTTTAAGTTTTCACTATAGCCATATACGGCAAAATAGCCCCACCCTCTGACTGCCATGTTTTTCGACTAATCAACATGGCTTGAAGGATCTGATAGAGGGTCTCCCTAGGAACATTTCTACAAAATTATTTGAAAATTTGTCTGAAACTTTCGGAGGAGAAGATTTTTTAAGTTTTCACTATAGCCATATACGGCAAAATAGCCCCGCCCCCTGGCAGCCATAGTTTTCGATAAATCAACATGGCTTGAAGAAATCTGATAGAGGGTCACCATAGGAACATTTCTACAAAATAATTTGAAAATCGGCTGACACTTTCGGAGAAGAAGCTTTTTTAAGTTTTCCCTACATTTTTAATTTGGTTGCCATGGAAACCAGAATTTTGCATGGATCCAAAAAATTTGAATGAATTTAGAAGAGGACATTAAGAGGATGCTTCCTAGGAAGTTTCATCTTAATTGGCCAAGTGGTTAAGTAGGAGAAGTCGTTTGAAGCAAAAAGTTAACGCATGCACGACGGACAATTCGCCATGACATAAGCTCGACTAGCTTTCAGCCAGAGGAGCTAATTATAATATTTCAATCACCCTTTCCCTCAAATAGACACTTTCTGACGCCTCTGCAGCAGACGGCTTTTTGAAAACATGGAGGCAGAGGAAGAAATTGCTCCATACGAGCAATTTCTCCTTTTGTCACAATGCTTTTTACCCATGCCTCTTACTGTTGACAAATGCTAGTAAATTTACAGTTTTACTTTTAAATTTTACATCTTGGGTCATTTAACAAACCTTTTACATCTTGGGTCATTTAACAAAACAAATGATCTGCCTGATCAAAATTATCAACAGGTTCACCCTGTGTGACACAATATGTAGTTCAAAATGATCTACTTAATGTTAGTTATCATGTACAAGTGTCTTCCTGGAAGACTGTGTTATAGCTCAAAATGATTTACTTGAATGTCTTGTTCATAGTAATTAGTTAATTACACAGTTATCTTCCTGTATTATAGTAAACAAAAACAGATCACATTGTGCATCCTTGATTCGTATTTGTGTCGTTTATATCTCCTAGATACTTGTCCTTCCATTCCGTTATTGTTTTCCGAGTTACCTTTACAGAATAAACACTTTCATTCAGAATACTTGTCACAACGACTCGCTGTTGTTACCAGCTTTGAAGAATGTCATTAACGTCGTTTTGTTTTTGTTTTCTACCCATTTTGTTGCGTCCAGGACTTGCCATGTTCACCCTGTGTGACAAAATATGTAGTTCAAAATGATCTACTTAATGTTAGTTAATATCATGTACAAGTGTCTTCCTGGAAGGCTGTGTTATAGCTCAAAATGATTTACTTGAATGTCTTGTTCATAGTAATTAGTTAATTACACAGTTATCTTCCTGTATTATAGTAAACAAAAACAGATCACATTGTGCATCCTTGATTCGTATTTGTGTCGTTTATATCTCCTAGATACTTGTCCTTCCATTCCGTTATTGTTTTCCGAGTTACCTTTACAGAATAAACACTTTCATTCAGAATACTTGTCACAGAATACTTGTCACAACGACTCGCTGCTGTTACCAGCTTTGAAGAATGTCATTAACGTCGTTTTGTTTTTGTAATGTTGCGTATTGTGCATTTCCATCAACATTTCCATGATCTGAAACGAAACAAAAATACATACGGTTACTGATTGCACAATAAAAATAAAATCAAGATGTGTATACATGTCTGCACAAAACCATTTTTTATCAATATATATGTATGCTATGATTTGAATAATAAAATAGTCTGTTTATAAAAGATACTTTGCAATTATTGATCTGCATTAAGTTATTTGGGGTTATAATGCATATGTATCCAGTGAAGACTCAGAGGAGCCTATGTATCATATTATGCAGTCTCACCAGTCTTAACTGACCATTTACATGTAATTTAGACCTAGAAACGGCGTAGCATCACTACTTTTATGTCAATATAACTTTATAAATGACGTCAAGGCAAAGTGTCAGTTAGACATGGACTCACTAGACAATTTATAACATAACGTACACAAATATACATATGTTTTTGTGCGTTAATTGAATAACATTTTTGGCAAAGCATCATGCATATACTCCATCTAAGTAAAGACAAAATCTGAAAAATTAATTTATCAATATACATTGTATTTCTTCATTCTTTTCAATAACAAACTTGTATACATAATATCATCAAAGACCTTATTAGGTCTTTGATATCATCAATACAAATAATTGTACACACTTAAGTTTGAAAGCAGTTTTCACATCACTTAACCACTTTTGTCTCCTAAGTCCTCAAATGAGCCTAAATAGTGTATACATACAGTAACAATGATATACTTGTACAATATATGTACGACGTCTCCGAAGTCCTTCACTTATTATTTTTTATTTTCCTTCATATGCCACCCTTTTAAATAATTAACAGATGTCAGATGATAACACGAACAAGCGAATGTCTACAGGAATTGGGCTATTTTCAGACATACGTGTACATACATACACGAAATACATGTGAGCTTATTTTCATATTCGGTTACGATACAGCACAGGGCGAAAAAATAAATCCACTCCAAATTACAGTTTAATTGACAGACCTACCTCGAACGTTTTACGGATTGATGACTAAATGAACATTTTAGGCGTGCACACATTTCTTTCCTGTCAGTCTTCCTCAATATAAAACTTCATGTGTCTTTTCTCCACTATAACAATCTATCGTCAGGGCAGCTTGTCAGATTTCTACTTTCATTTTGAACGGAAGTTGCAAGTTCTCCTTCGCAGAGTTGTCGTTCCTTACCATCTCTTTCAGTAAAATGAATCGAGTGGCTAGATAATTAGTTGGGATATAGTTTTTCATCGAAGCGTTTGGCATTATTTTTAATACTACAGATAGTTTTTCATCGAAGCGTTTGGCATTATTCTGAATACTACCAAACATCCCAAAATCACTTCTGATCTACAAGAAAATCAAAATATCACGTGATATCATCAAAATTGCCGTACTACGATTTTATATCAAACGAAATTTTAAGAAACATAATAAAGTATGAATTGTAAAAGTATCAATATTATTTCGTTTCTAAAATTTAAATTCTTTCTGATTGAAACATGTAAAAAATTGGTATATATTCATACATTGTTTATGAATATATTAATTCAAACTTCAACGCAAAATTGTAAACGTAATACTTCATCCACTAATGCTGCCTTTTTACAGTCCGTTTTCAAAATTCAGATATCTTGATTCACCAATGTTTTCGAAAAGCAGTTATATTGCCTGATAATTGGCACTACTTTTTTGTTGTGGGTATAAAAAAAGCCCTCTCGGTTTTTGGTACCCAGCTTTACACTGTCATACTGTTTATAATCAGGGAGCCAATTGTTGTACGATTTCTCAAAATGCACATGGCTCCAGACAGTACCCTAAGGGGTACCGTCCAAAAATGGGTCCTTGGTTTTCAACAAGGACTTTGACATAATTAGTGACCAAGGCTGATCAAATGTGACCCAGTTTCATGAACATGGACAATTATGCAAACCGACCTTCTCGACCATGGCCTATTATGGTACCCGGTCCATTGTTATCCTGGTCATCATGGCTCCAGTCTAAACCCCTAAAGACACGGGATCCAATCGGTGGTAGGGACATGTTCGAACTTTCGTAGTACATGTCTCTTTCGTGATTCTACCAATAAAATACGCATTAAGATTAGTTAGTATGTTAACCTGTGTCGTTTCGGCTATCATACTGGAATTTAAAATAAAATTATGTATCTCAGTCACCCTACTATGACGTCACAAATATGAAGCTTGTAAAGGAAGCACTTTGTAGGCATACAGCATCGTTCAAAATCACACTTAAATCGAGTTTTTCGTTCACCACAGACCGTTGCGATACACATGTTTTCGATTTGTTTTCATTGAGTATTATAAACTCTTTTTAAATAAAATAATACATTTTGAGTATCCAAACAATAGTCCTTCCCTGGCGGGTGAAGCGGTATTTTTTATATATATCAAATAAATTTAAAAATGGCTAATCCTTTGCTCAATATTTTGTTTGATAGAGTAGGCCGAGTTGTCAAGTTGTAGAAACCACCTAAAACATACATTCTTTAACATGAGGTATTGCCCTCATCTGGTTTATGAAACGTGCTAGAACATTTTATCTATTTGGCAAGAAAGCTAATAACAGCATCAAGAAAACACTTACAACAACCTCCATTAAAATAGTTTGTGCATCATTATGAGAATAGACGGTGCCACCGGAAACTGATGCCATAAGTTGGGTAAATTCCTGAAATAAATATCTCTACATAAATTTATTTACGTTGGGTTTGATCAAGAATGGCATTTCAGTTACTAAATCGATCGGGGGTAGAAATGTAACGACCGAACATCTGCATATTGGGGCACAGTGGCTATGTAGGACAGAATGAAAGAAACAATGGGAACGTCAAATAACCACAACAGATGCTCCAGGTAATTTTGGATTGCACTCACAAAGACCATCACAAACTGGATATACAACACAAGCCTATTGCTAACATTTGCTTAACCAAAGAGTGCTCAACTTACACCAAGCTGAACTAAAAAACATCCCGTTGTTAACACTTTCCCACGCATTTTTACTCTTTTGTAGCAGATGACTTATTTTGTTCGTGAATAGTCTATCCTGCGAATTTATACCTCGGTTAAATCGACGTGGTTTGTTTTGTGAATTGCTATATTTGTCGGGGGTTGGCGAACAGAGTGCGTGTGCATATTAAAAACCTACCCTCAGCTTGAAATGAAGTAATAACTGACACTCCACTCAGATATAAGAATTAAATACCATTGCTGTTAATTAGCTTGGAAACTATCTAAAATAATGTTATACATTGTTTTTATCAAGGTGATTGAACCGGATTACAGTTGTTTATTATGTGATCAAAGTTTATTTTTAAAATCTAGATTGTTCAAACTGTTCCGATCCGTTGAAAAACATGACCGCCAGGGGCGGAGAGCTTGTTTTTCTGATATATATAAATGGTGAAAGCTTAAACAATCTTATTGTCCAAAAGTACTGGATCGATTTGAAAATGATTTGGAACAAATGTTTCTTGGATGACCCTCTAATAAGATTGTTCAAAGTATTCTTATCCGTTGAAAAACATGGCATCCGGGGGGTAGGAGACTTGTTTTCCCTATATTTATAAATGGTGAACACTTTAAAAATCTTCTTGTCAAAAGGTACTGGCTGGTCCGATTTAAAATGAAATTTGGCACAGATTTTCCTTGGGTGACCTCTTTCAGGATTGTTCAAATCATTCTGATCCGTTGAAAAACATGGCTACCAGGGTACGGATTATGTGTATAATGAACATTTAAAAAAAGTTCATGGACCGATTTGAAAATGATTTGGCACAGATGTTTCTTTCATGACCCTCTACCAAGATTTGATTGATCTCTTCCGATCCGTTGAAATACATGGCTGCAAGGGATTGGGTTTGAATTCCTTGTGTGAGTATATAGTGAACACTTTAAAAAAAAATCCTGTCAAAAGCAAAGGCCTAATTTTGAAATAACTTGGCACAAGTGTTCCATGTGTACCCATTTACCAAGTTTTAATAAATCAGGTGAACGATCCAGGGCCATCATGGCCCTCTTGTCTTTATATTGTCTCACACAAAAAATTAGCTAATGAATCAACTTCAAACTGGGTATTTAGATCAGCAGATAATAATGCAGCGCACAGGAACCATACTTCTAGCATTCATATTCTTTTAGATATATCCCTGTGTGCATATCTGTCCGGCCATTTACTCACTTATTATCCGACTTTCACATGCAACATATGTGTTCTATCGAACGTTCTTGTTTGATAATTATAATAACATCAGATAAATTATGCTGATAAAGACTCGTACAATCTTTTATTTATAAATTAAAGACGAACACTCTTGAATAAGAGTAGTTTACTTTTTAACATTATTCAAACTCATGTAACGTGTATGGGTCGATATGTAAATTTACACAATGATAAGAAATAAACGTTTGGGCTACCTTATAATAAACTTTTGTTGACGAATTGTCGAAAAAAATATTTTTCTAAAAACTTTATTTCTGTCTTTTAGATAATGTATCTGGACGTATCGTAAACTTGGTCCAGGAATTGACGAAAAAAGATAATCTGAAAACATTATTTCTGTCTTTTGAATAATGTCTCTAGACGTATTGAATGTAATTTAGGCCCACTTTCATGTTGCATGGCCATCAGTCATTCAGAAGAATTTTGTCAAGTTCGTCAACTTATCAATATAGTTGGCGAAATTGACGAATTTCTTTTTTACTAAAAACTTTATTTCTGTCTTTTAGATACTGTTTCTGGACGTATTGAATGCAAGTTAGGCCTTATTTCAAATTGCATGGCTATCTGTCATTCAGAAGAGCTTTGTCAATTCGTCAACAATTTTGACGAAAAGACGAAAAAATGGTTTTGTCTTTTAGATACTGTCTCTGGACGCATTGAATGAAAATTAGGCCTTAATTCAAATATCATGGTCACCTTCTATCTTGTATCTTGTATTTTGTATCGGTATATTCCTCCTTTCTTAGGAGCACTCCCTAGGGAAACATAACAACATTTTTAAATACGCCTGTACATCACCACTTTCCATTAATTCCTTCTTTGTTTCATTGTCTTATTATATATCCTAATTAACTATTGAATATAATTCAATTGCAGCTCAATATCTCAGCTCTTCTTATATGCAGGAAATAACATAATGTTCTCGTAATTTGTTCTATGTCTATATGATTGTTTTTTTTGTGTCCTATAATAGAAACTAACTCATGTGATGGAGAATATAGTAGGAACTGGAAAAGCAATACCTTGTGTATTATATTTTTGAATGCTCATTTCTTTATACTGTTAGTACAATATGAATAACACCAGTTATCAGAATAACTGTATAACTAAGTGAGCTGAACCCATGCCGCAACCCCCATCTGTACCTTTGCTTGCTGATTGTATTGCAACCAAATTTACTCTTAAGTATTGGTAACAAGTTGAGATTTATATTTGTTCAATTGGAGGTGTTCTCTTTGCCAAACTTAACGGACTTGAACATATTGGTATCACAGATTCTCATGTACTAAATGTGATGCTCAGAGTTCTTAACACGTTTCGTTTTCTGTGTTCAAACCATAACTCCTACATTTATTTTAACTTAGACCTGGAACAATCCATGCGTCTTTATATCTTCATGGAATCAGGTCAGCGATACAGACCTATTTGGACTAGTTTAAAGCACAATGATACTTATTAAACAGACTTAAAAAAAAACCTACGGTTTAACTGTTGGCACAACAAATTGTGATAATCCGACACTAGCAGACGATCTTGTGCTTCTTTGTCCAAACTTAACAAGCCTCGAGCATCAATTAACTATTGCAAATGAATATGCAAATGACTGTGGATATAGTTTAAATACAGACAAGTGTAAATTAAGACCATAGCAATATATTACGTCGGTTAGATTCGGAAACTCTACCATAGATATCTGCAAAACAGTTACCCATGTTGGTATAACACTTAACTTACTCACATACAATAAGAAACCGCGTCAGCAAAGGACGGGCCTCTATGTTGCCTTTACTAGCATTAAACAACATTGGAAACAATGGGTTAAATAATGAAAACAATACCAATAACGTCTACGTGATACGGATCTGAGCTATGGCATTATATGTCTTCTTCAGATATCCAGGATGTTGAAAAACTTTGGAAATTAAGTGGCAAAAAATCACAGCATTTGCACTCTGTAACACGTATAGATATGGTATTTAGTTTGCTAGGTTGGCAACTAGCTTTCCTTCAAAGACTGTAAAATGCCTACGAATTGTCTCACTAACTAGATTTTGACTTATCGTCTAAATTTGTTTAAAACAGGTCAATGTACTCGACAAAAAGGTTTTATTCCCGATACTTTCAATTTATTGAAAAAATATGGTTTAACTGCATATATGCACTCTTATCTAACTACTAGCAAATTCCCTAAATAATGCTGTGTTTGCACTAGGCCACGATGTCTACGATCTCCACAATTTGAGAGGATCGTGATGAGCGTAAGGGGTCGTGGGTTCGAATCGTAGTGATCGTGAGGGAACGTGGTGGAATCGTAATAATCGTAAAGATCGTGACAAATGTTTGGCTGTCAAAAATTTTGCCACGATTATGCCGATTTGGCACCAAATCTTGAGAGAGCCTGATAAAACGTGGGAATCGTAGTAGAGCGTAGTAGAACGTAACATACCTTAATCGAGCGTAACAGAACTTGATGCGCCATCGTAAGGGATCTTGATGAACTTGGAAACACGATTCCTTCAAGGTTCACTACAATGTCACCACGTTTCTTTCACGATCTATCACTCTCTACTACGATTCGTCAAGATACATTGAATAGCAAGAGTAATTACATCACGCTGTGACACGTTCTGCTACGATCATCCCGATAGGCATACACGCTCCGACACGCTCTGATAAGTTCCCGCGCGGTTCCCACGATGTGTATCCACGCTCTGCAAGCTTCATTACGTTTGCAACACTGAACAAGGAAATATCTATAGTTTTGGGTATATTAAAAATATGCCAGCCTTTTTATACCCAATCGTGCTGCAAGCGTGGAGATTTTGCTCAAATCGTGGCCATAAATCGCAGGAGATCTTAACAGAGCTTCGTGATCGTGAGAGATCTTAACATAACCTAATGGAACGTGACAGAACGTGATATCATATCGTGACGATCGTAACAGAACTTGAGAGAACGTGGTGAAAATCGTGGCAGATCTTGACCAGATTCGTGTTGGCTTTGTAACAAAACGTTACATATCGTAACAAAACGTAATGAGAGCGCAGGAAAGCGTAGCAAAACGCAGAAAAAGAAAAACTGATACAATAAATCGTCGAGCTCTACGATCTTTTTAATCGTGGTCATCGTAGACATCGTGGCCTAGTGTAGACGTAGCAAAACAAAACGTACTGAGAGCGCAGGAAAGCGTAGAAAAAGAAAAACTGATATAATAAATCTTCGAGCTCCACCATTTTCTTTAATCGTGGACATCGTGGACATCGTGGCTAGTGTAAACGTAGCATTACGTTCTTAGAAAAGGATAGTTCTAGGGTCGTTGAACGGAAGTTTGAATGCGAGCGTCAGAAAATAATGAACCTCCCCCATGGCTTCGACCGTTTTGTGTCAGTTCACAAAAACAGCCTTTCATCGTTATTTTGGATACTTGCCAAAACGCGAAGAACCATTGCATCATGCTTCAAGTGCTATACAATAATTAGTTATTAGCAAAAACTTAAGAGAAACTTTCAGTCAGTGTGTGTCATGCCAACATATTATTTCGAATATCCAGGGACACTTTATATCCGAATCTGCTCATTTCTCAATTGAACGGAATTTATATTTTTGAAAACATAAGTTTTTACTGTACTATTGATTGCTACAAACGTTGTTAAACAAAATAATTTTCCCAATGCCGATGTTCATATAATATAATCATTTATCGTTCGTTCTCCAGTATGAGTGTATATATGATAAGTTCATGAGTGGACTAGCCCCAGAATACATTTATTCCATACAGAAAGCCATCAACTAAAACCTAGGTATTTATATATTCAACTGAACAATAATGTGCTGTGATGTTTGTCAACTTTTATTTTGGTGCGTTTTATATGTTGACAAACATCAAGGCTCATTTTCATTCAAGATATGCACTTGGGTACCGTCCTCCAGTACGTGTGAATATATGAGGTAATTTCATGCGTGGACAAGCCCTAGAATACACTTTCCCAACTAAGAAAGCCAAACCTCTGTAATCAGAGATAAAACTTAAGAAGAATATGCTGTGATGTTTGCCAACGTTTATTTTGGTGCATTATAAACGTTGACAAACCCACAGGGCCGATTTTCATACAATATATGCATTTGTGGTCCGTTTACCAGTATGTATGTTTATTTGTGATAAATTCATGCGTTGATTTGCCCAAGAATACACTTCCTTATGCAGAAAACGATTAGCAAGAACCCGATGTTTGTCAATGTATAATTGTGTGTGATATAAACGTTGAAAAACATCAGGGCCGATTTTAATACAAGATATTCATTTGTGGTTCGTTCACCGGTATGTATGTATATTTGAGACAAATTAATGTATCCCAATAAACACTTCCCCATAGAAAAAGCCACTAACAAGAACCTGTGTATGAAGCAATTTAACTAAAGAAGAATGTGCTATGGTGTTTTTCAATGTATATTTCGTTGGGTCGCAGCATAACAAGAATGTACAATCCCAGCAAAAAACGTTTACTGAGGAAATATTGACGGAAAAGGAAAATTAGAAAATCCCCAATTTCACTAATCAAATGTTCACCTGGTTGTGCATGTGTCGAATTGGTTGTAGCAAGCTAACGTATTAACCACAGCATACACTATGTATCCTTATCTACCAAAACAAACGTTCAAATTAATAGATCATTAGTTATGCACTTACATGTTATCAACGGAATAATCGAGATGATGCACATTAATACCGCTATCGAGAGTAGTTAACCGTTATTTAAAATATAAATACCAAAACAATAGACTTTACCGCCTTATAACGGTTGACGTTTGATATGAACCATGTTCATGACACTTGTAATTGCATACTATAGTTCTCATTCCACGTATGTAGTGTTGTTTTCAGTAGTATACAACACTTGAAAAAACTATATTTAAACACACCAGTTAAGATACATCTATATTCCTGCTGATTTAACAACCTAATTGCGTTTTTTAAAATCATTATTGAAATAATAATGAAGTCTTATCTGACAATATTTTTTTAAAAACAATGACGTCTTCTTTGACAAAACATTAAAAACTAAGTAAACTTCATTTCACATAGAAACAGAATAGCCAGAGATTTACTGTCAGCGAAAATGAGAACTTGGCTGAACGTTCTTATTATTTCTTACACGGTCAATGACATACATACTTCAAGAATAAATGGTACATGTACAAGTATTTTATGATCCATAAACAATGAACGAAATTATGCAAGGAGTATTTTTCGTAATGCAATATATTGTCTCAAATGGGAGGAAGTATTTTACAGACATTTATATTGGAATTTGGCGAGGATCAAACGCATATTCATGGCATTATTAATAATCGGGAATACTTTTAACGTTTACATTTGACTTCCTGACGTTGCAAATTTGCAAACATAGCATTAACTAATTTGCTTTTACATATGAAAAGTCATTCGTCTGAAATTTTTCTCTTCATTTTTAAAAACATTGTTGCTTAGTGGGCTATGTGGCATTTACATTTAACTGGAATGTATAATACTCACTCTATGTGTTGCGACTATTGTACCGCCTGTGTGACGCAATTTAAAAAAGTATTTGAGTCAAGCAAACAAAACATACTCAAGAATTTAACAATGCCTTCTTAAGTGGCCAATTTTGTGATATTTTGATTACGGTGGCATACTACTGCCACCAAATAACCTTTTAATTATCACGTTAGTCACTTAATTATCATGATAAACATCTGATTAACGCGTTAATGTTTATGTTAACAGATACTTATGTCAACACAAATAAGTCTATGTTACTGCCCACATATACCTACATAATGTCATTTTAGATATCTATTAAGTGGTGAACGTGTTGAGTAACTAGAAACATATTTTTTTTTCGTCAATTCGTCATCAAAATTGACGAGTTGACGAATTGACGAACTATACGAAGCTCTTCTGAATGACTGATGGTCATGGCATTTGAAATAGGGTCTAATTTGCATTCAATACGTCCAGATACATTATCTAAAAGAAAGAAATAATATTTTTAAAAATATATTAGTTTCGTCAATTCGTCAACATAATTGACGAGTTGACGAATTTACAATTTGAAATAGGGCCTAATTTGCATTCAATACGTCCAGATACATTATCTAAAAGAAAAATAAAGTTTATATATATTTTTTTTTTTTTGTCTTGACGAAGCTCTTATGAATGACTGATGACCATGACATTTGAAATAGGGCCTATTTGCATTCAATACGTCGAAATGCATTATCTAAAATACAGAAATAAAGTTTTTAAAAAAACAGTTTTTTCGTCAATTCGTCAAGACAATTTACGAGTTGACGAATCGACGGTCGCCGTGATATGACTGAAAAATTGTTGAAATCGGCGTTAAACACCAATCAATCAATCAATCAATCAACGAATCGACGAACTTGACGAAGCTCTTTTGATTGACTGATGGCCATGAATTTTTAAAAAGGGCTAAATTTGCATTCAATATGAATTATTTTTTTCGTCAATTCGTCAATAATTGACGAACTTGACGAAGATCTTCAGAATGACATATGGCTATGAAATATGAATATGAAATGGGGCATAATTTGCACCCAATACGTCCAGATACATTATATAAAAGACAGAATTAATGTTTTCAGATTTGTTTCTTTTTCCTTCAATTCGTTAACAAAATTGACGAAATGACGAATTGACGAACTTGACGAAGCTCTTCTGAATGACTGATGGAGATGAAATTTGAAATAGGGCCTAATTTGCATTCAATACGTCCAAATTCTTATCTTTAAAGAAAGAAATAAAGTTTTTAGATTTTTTTTCGTCAATTTGTCAACAAAATTGACGAGTTGACGAACTTGACAAAGTTCTTTTAAATGACTGATGGCCATGACATTTAAAATAGGGCCTAATTTATAATGATTACGTCCAGATACATTATCTAAAAGACAGAAATAAAGTTTTCAGAAAAATAGTTTTTTCGTCAGACTCGTCAACTAAATTGACGAGTTGACGAAGCTCTTCTAGTTTAATTGAATCGTATTAAATTCTCACTTTTTTTACCTATGGAAATATCAAGAAATATACAATGGAGGAATGGATTGGACTGAAAGCTCATAGCTTATTTTAGGTCCTCTTATTAAGATTGATTTTCAGGAAGCACGGTGAATATTTAACATGTTCAGAAAATATCAGCTTAAATCGTCAACCTAACTTCACGGACCTAAAAAAGGTCACAGTTCGTAACTCGTCAATTCGTCACTCGTCAACCTTACTTCACGGACCTAAAGTATTCAAGATTAGATTATAACACCAAAACATGTTCAGATTCAGAACTTACAAAATCAATGTTTCCCCTTTCATTAGACTTCCACGAAAGCTTTTGAAGAAATAAAAAGATGTAATCTTTAGGTTATTGACAAGAGGTCGTAAACTATTTAATTATATGTTTACCTTAAGCCACAAACAAAATATATTTGAAAATGACATTAATGATAACATTATGTGGAATTAAAAAAATCGATCTATACCGAATCAGGGCTGCCAACTGTCACGATTTTGAAATCAAGGCTTCTTTCTCTGTAATCGCCTAACAATTTTATAATATGAGACTTCGCCTGAAATTTAAAAATTACAGTATGAATACCAGTAATCCAATTAACGAACTATGCGAAAATGAAAGGTTAGTTAACGTTTATTTTGACTGACCTATTCCATCTAACTAGATAAAGTATACATCCCAATAGCGTCTAAGATTAGCTAGAGTTTTCGCTTTATGAAGGTTAGGAACTATCTGAAACTAGTTATTTGCAAACGATCGTATCACGCGTTTACCACTTTTCCTACAAGTGTCCGTTACTGAAGTTATTTCAATTATTATATAGTGGAAGTGCTTCAAACAAAACTTCTGCCATATCCATGAAAATATCAATGGTTTACCTCTTCCTCAGCCTCGTTTCTTATCTGCTGGTCTCCTCCTGCATACAGTGTTGTCTCTGTTGCTCTTCCGTCTGTTATCAAGATAAGATGTCCTTTGCCACCTATCCACACATGTACAAAAAGAATCAAAACCACTTGGTTATATTAAATAAAATTGGATTTAAACGATTAACCGACTATAATGAACCTAATGTCTTTGTACTTTTAACAATATTATTGACTGGGGTTTAAAGTCGTTTTCATATACAACCCCTGGATTGATAGCCATGATCTACAGGGGCTTGACGTAAAATAGTTACTTTAAAAGAAGTAGTTTTAAAACTTTTTTATGCGATTGAAATTATTTATATTATGCGATATTATATGTATATGAGTTCAACAAATTAACTTACGTGTAGGAATTCCAGCTGTCGCCACCCCGATTCTAAGTCCACCGTACATTGGTGTTGGTCCACCAAGGCGTAAGTTAACTGTTGTATCAATAATTGTATTAACTAAACATAATATAAAACGCGAATGTATTTGTAAACATCGCTAAACATCAATATGGATTCAACTCTATTCATGTATACTTCGTGTACCTACAAAAACTAAATGGATTTTTTTTGTGTGTGTTTAAGGAACATCTTTCATCTCATCTGGTTTAATTGAACCTTGTTATTTATGAATGTGAAGTAATAAGGAACAATTATTCACGCATATAATGTTATTAGATCGTTTTTAGCTAATACATTATGAAGTTGCATGCTTGTAAATCGTACAAGTAGAATTATGTAATTTTAATGTTTGGAACTAATTTTCATACCATGCACACTGGATATGTAATCACGTATAAATTCCCTATCATCACATTCATTGAGATGAAATATAACGCATTGAAAGTGGTCGTCGTACTGGAACTGACGAGTTTGAGAAGTCTATTTATACAGTAAATCTTATGGGTTGAACTATGCCCATCTTTTGCTGGTACTTGTTTTCGTTTAATCTGTTCGTTATATTAATACAAAATTAAGTTGAAATGTTAAGGGTTCAATCATAATTTACTATTCAATAGAGCTGTGAAGCAAATTAAATTATGATAGATTAATCTACATACCGAAAGCCGCTTCCACTGCTTGATACTTATTGGTCAGTCGTTGAACCACCTTTGTTTCGTGGCCAAACGTTACTAATGCTAGATATATTTGTAAACCATCATATATCTGCTTAATAGAATCCAAACCTGTGTCAAACATATATGAATTATTCGAGAAAGTGTCCAAATGCATGTAGTTCAGGCAGTTAATTGAGACTAAACATAATTTTATACACGTTTTGAAGTATAATAAAATACTAAAAGGTCAAGATGAATGGTTGATTAAAAAACCGATATGTATTTAAATTTCTCCTGGAGAGGGATGATAGGTCGCGATATTCAATTCAATTTTAAAGCACATCCTTATTTGATATGTTTAATCGAATCAAATACAACAACATATTAATAAAGTAAAAGTATTCACATATTGTCAGTTAGAACTTTCTTCTAGGAAAATGTTTTCTAATTCTTATTGTCAGTACATAAATCACAACTTACTGCTGATAAAGTTGATGACAAAATTTGTCGCCTGGCTCCATGCTTCGTTTTGAGACATACTTTCTGAGATATCCACACACAAAATATAGTTTTGTCCTACTTGGTCTAAGATTGTCGTTGTCTTTCCTGAAACATTATACTAAAAATAACTGTAAAGAACATATTCAGTGAAATAAATAATGCGAACTAAAGCAATCTTACATTTTATATACACCGTATAGTAAAGTATACTATTTAAACAGGAAGCAGTACACAATACCTAAGGAAAAGAATGATGAATGAAAAATGAACGATAAACAGTATCATAAAACATTAAACAGATATTCCAATAATAGAAAATAATATGTGACATACGAGTTTATTAAGACAATAAACAAATAAACGTCTCTACCTTCATCAATTTCCTGTTTGGCCAACCGCATCCACATGTCTCTAGAAAAATGGTGTCTAGCTGTCGGCTGTCGAATAACTGTAGCAACACAAATGATCAGCATTGATAGATTTTTGTTTAGAAAACCCCCCAATACAACCGCAATTACATTCAACTTAACTCACAATTAGCTATCAAATAGCATTAGTAATTAGAATGACGTAGTAAGGACGCTGATGTAGAATTTGGTTATGTATTTCAAGAAGAGGATCTTTTATGCATTCAGTTTGAATATAAAGTTGCGAATAAACAGAAACAGAACATAAACAATTGTTCTTTCAAACAGTATAATCGTGGCATTCTGAAGAAATATAAATATTTTTCTACCTGTCGGTTGCTCTTCTGTGATACAGCATGTGTTTGATCCGCTTTACTTGCAGCAGGCATACTGCTCTGAGTATTAGCTTTCAGTACGGCAAGATTTTGACTGACGAATGAAGTTTCGCTGTCATCTGTGAACATATACATACAAGCCGCGTTTAGCTTTAACACCTATAAAATCGTCTCCTACTGACCATCACACAAAGGCGCTTGCCCCATATACTCAATGCCAATTAAGTCCTGCACTCCTAGACCTATATCACTCCTAAGCCGAAAGCTTAGACTAGACTAAGACTCTACGCCTACAGAGGCCCGTCTAGGAATTTACTGTTCACACTCCAGCACGACTCTTTCATATATAGATCCTGTTGTGCAAATAATGACGATATTTGACGTGCAATCGTATAATGGGTCGCATCTTTCTCTTAAACTAGTGAGTGTTATGATGGCGTCTAGTGGGCATGCTTTGTCTGACGTTGTATAGCGTTTAGAACTTTCTCGACGGTGGATGTTTATCTATTCATTATATTGAATTTAGCATTTTGTGATACATATTTACCTTTAATTTGCTGATCTTCGTTATCAGCTGATGTCCTTTCTCCAACATAAGTTATATCATGAGTCCCAGTGTTCAGTATTGCTAGGTTGTGATTGATGCATGAAGTATCCTCATCTGTAATAGGTATAAATACAAGCCGAGTCAGGCTATTACAAGTGTTCCCCCTTCTTTGATCACGAGTCTCATAGATATGCTTGTCGTTTTAGTAAAAAAAAAAGATTATAAATTTATTTTTGTCATTGGTTTCCACCTATATCTAAATAACCTCTAGTCGGACAGTGTAATCTGTGATGTGACTGTCTATATAAAGGGTGCCGCCAAAACAATGTCAAATATTCATGTCTCATTAAAATATCATATTATTTAAATTCCATATATGCCTTAACCCCTATTAGTAACAATCGTTTGTGTATGAATGTTTGGAAGATATAAACAATTCATCGTTTGACCGATGGATGCTCCTTGAATAATAGTAAGGACACAGGAATTATGCTACACTATTCCACTTGAGCCGTTCAACGAGAAAACTATCATTACGGACTCTGCGTAATATATCGAACAAAATCAGCCTGAGCAAGCTAAACCAGGCCAACACATTCCGTCTCAGGGGGAAAGAGGTATAGAGTATTGATTCCTGAAATCCACAGGAGGCGAACAGTGTCTGCCCGGGTTAGCCCTCGCGGCATGCTTAGGCTGATTCGGGACGATACTTTACGCAGAGTCCACAATGTTGTTTTTCTCGTAATTCGGCTTATATGTAGCATAATCAATTTGCCATAAGTAGGTAAAAAGTTAGAAATGTGAGTACAGAAGGGAACATAGTTAATCCACAAATATGAGGATCATTGATGGAGGATGATAATGTTTTTTATTGATAATAGTAACATGTTGATCTCCTCTTAATAGTGCAGCTTCCCTTTAAATATCATTGTATTCCGAATTGTGGTTGCTGAGAAATAGCCCGGTCACACATGGTGATATATTATGCCAATTATGCCAAATACATCCGCGACCATGTTAAACTAAATAGTCCCTATAACAACCTAAAGAACCGTGCTTTTAAATTGTGTAGTCTCAATGTTTGCCAATTCCCAAATTGTATGCATATCTTATAGTGGGATAGCCGGATTTCTAATGGTGTTATAAGCTGTGGTCCCATCCAATGTCCATTTACTGCAAATAATCATGTTTAACCCTTTCTAACATATATACGCATTTTGAAGCATCTGCACCGATGTACCAAATATTATTTAAATCCATCAATCATTTCGTAAGTTCTGACACTAATGTCATTTTGAAGAATGTAAGTTATTAAATAGGGTTCATTAATCCATACAAAAGTTGTGGTTCGTAACCAAAATAGAACTGAAACTTTTTTTTATGATCTTAAAACATCTACCAAACTTTTATTTAAATCCGTCAACCCTTTCATAAGTAATTGTCCGGATACCGATTATGCTTGCCAAACTCTAAGTTGAACAGGGGGCAATAACTCAATACAAATTTGGTGGTTTGTAACCGCAGTCGAACTTGACCTATAGTCTATGGTTTTAACTTATATACCCCCTCCCCCCCGCTATACTTGTTTGAGAGGTTGTTATTATTACGGCAAATCTAGTATAGAAAACTGGACTACAAACCCGTCGATTTCACCTATGTCTGGATTCACATCTGGTTTCACATCCACTCGAGTATCTGATTGTTCGCTTGTCATATTGTGCCCCAATTCCGACCCATTTTCAGCTGTAACTACAGGCGGCTTTCTAAGTTCTGTAATATTGAATATTATAAGAGTTTGTAGGTAAACAGTGAAAGCATTTACATGTAGTTAAATACTGGTCATTGATGATATAAATACCATCATACTCTCCCTCACTGTCTGCCTGTCTGTCTGTATGTCTGTATGTATGTCTCTCTCTCTCTCTCTCTCTCTCTCTCTCTCTCTCTCTCTCTCTCTCTCTCTCTCTCTCTCTCTCTCTCTCTCTCTCTCTCTCTCTCTCTCTCTCTCTCTCTCTCTCTCTCTCTCTCTCTCTCTCTCTGGTATCGCTGCTCTCTCTCACTCTATATCTCCTATCTCTGTATCTCGTTCTCTGTCTCTCGCTCTCTGTCTCACTCTCTGTCTCTTTCTATTCAATTTCTCTCAAATCATTTAATGAATTGTATGAATTTCTCACCTGTCATTGTCTTATAAACGTGCATGAACAGATGGGGACATGTCTCATCCAAAGTTGAACATGGCCGTCAGGAAAGCTACCTAATTCTTCTTGTACTTCTAACGGGAATTCTCGGTAATGGCTCGTTATATTTCGAATAATTCGCAGGACGCCCAAGACAGTAATTCTTTGTTTTTCATATCGTTTCCTTCTTCTGGATATTTGGAAATCATTCAGGCATTCCCGAGTTCCCGCGGCAAGCTTTGAAACCAGTTATCTCCGGATATAACGTCCTCGGATTCCAGGTATTGTCTTTTATTTCTGTCTATTGTGGTGGAAATTTTAAGGTCATCACTTGCGTTCTTCAAGAAATTCAGAATATCGTCAGGTGACCACAAAGCGGGGTGTTCCAAAACATCCGAGGCAGTTGGTCTTTCCTTTGGTTGATGATCTAACATCTGCAGAAGTAGGTGTCTCAGGTTATATTCTGCTGGTTTCATTATGTTTATATTTGGAGCATGTCTTTCCCCTATATTCGTCTGGTGAATCGGAGCCTCTCCCAAAAGGATGCCTTCCACGACAAACTGTGAAATAAAATATACAGCCCATGGCAAATATATCGGACTTTACTGTCATGAAGGTCTTGATCTGAGGGACATCGTTCTTCTTAATGCTTGTCCAAACTTCATACGGTATATAACCCATTGTCCCGAACGTTCCGGTATAGCTAAACATGTTCTCTTTCGTAGTTTTTGAAAATCCAAAGTCACCCACCACAATCCGTTCGATTATATCGTTTCGTTCAACGTAGAAGACATTTTCCGGTTTAAGATCTCTATGAACGATGTTATTCCCATGCAAATATGCAATGGCTTCTGCAATATCTCGATTGACCTTAAGTGGTGGATACTTGGCCATAAGATATTCGTCCTTTACGTATTTGGAAAGGTCTCCACTGCATAGTTGCATCGCCAAGTACATATTGCTTCCATCAATCGTTGAGTAATAGTATCCTATAACGTTTAGATGTCTGTCTCTCTCGACTATATGCATTACTTTGCGTTCGCGATCCTGCTTAGATTCTTTCAGATCCCTCTCGGCATCTATTGGACTTGTATATTCGATTTTCTTTACTGCAACAGGCATACTTCCATACATTCCTTTGTATACAATTGAACGAGGGCCCGTCCCAATGATTTCTTCAAGTTCAATCGACAGATGATCATCTATTGTTTTAGTGGCCATAGCTGATTCAATGCGTTAACATCGATGTTCAGTAAATTTCTGTGAAAATGTCATCAGATATAAATAAATTTAGAAATAATTTTGTTGCAAGTACTAGTGACGGCTCTGGCTAGCCAGAAACTTTCATACAGTCTCATACAAACACAATTATAATAACAACTATTTGATAATAATAATAGGAGTAATGATAATAATAATAATAGTAATTATAATAATAGTGATGCTATAGTCTCCAGTGCAACAGATAAGCAGCGTGTTAATGTAATGGTAAAATGCCCAATTTTTTTCAAACAAATCGGTAAATTCCGGATATTCAATGATTCTTTGACACCTAAAATCAAATGGACTTCCGAAAGCTTAGTGCTGATCAATCCAATTTACCTGACAAGTAATTTATTAAATATGAATAAAAACAAGAGCTGTCGGAGGACAGCGCGCTCGACTATTCAACCGCTTAATTAAGTTACTGAGATATGGACCTTAGTATAGTTGCATACAAAACACTAACCAGAATTTCTTAAAATCAAGTAAATACTAGGATATCGGCTCTTAATGTAGTTGCATGCAAAACTTTAACCAAGTTTCTAGGTAAAAGCGGCCATAATATACTAGATAGAGTCCTCATACTTAATTGTTTACAGAGGTGTGATGGTTAGAAAGGGTTGTATAAAGTTGCATTGCAATGCATCAAGTAGTTACTAAGATATGGTCTCCTAATATAGTTAAACGCAAAACTTTGACCAGAATTTATAAGTGAAAGAAGGGCCATAACTTGCATAAAATGCAGGATAGAGTTATCTAACTTAATAATCTACATAAGTGTGATAGTTGGGTAAGGTTGTAAGAAGTGTCAATACAATACATCAATTAAATACTAAGATATGGACTCCTAATTTAGTTGAACGAAAAACCTAAACAAGAATTTCTTCTGTGTGATAGTTGGGTAGGGTTATAGAAAGTTTCAAAATATGTGGTATTTAAGTACTTGTATGCAAAACCTTAACCAAGGTGTGACGCTGACGCTGACGCTGACGCTGACGCTGACGCCGACGCTGACGCCGACGCCGACGCCAGGTGAGTAGTATAGCTCTCAAGTAGTCGAGCTATAAAAACAGTTAGTTTAGTGCCCAAGATGTTAACAATTGCCTTATTAAGACTCTAGAAGCTACCCTGAACATGTTGACACTTTGTCAGAATGTTTGTCTTGGTGATATCTAGGTTAAGTCCGAAAATAGGACCTGTCAGGTCAAAAACATAGTCACTAGGTTAATTTTGAGACAAATCTTCTTAACGCACATGTTTTACCCCAGCAGCTGGTCAGAATAATTGTCTTGGAGATATCTAGGTTAAGTTCGAAAATATACCCTATCGGAACAAAAACAATGTCTGTAGGCAAAATTTAATGTAATATTGAAAATATCTAGATTGCGTCGAATATGGTAGTATTGAACTAGGTTAAATTTGAGAAAAATGTTTTTATCACTTTAGAGACTCTTATTCTACGCAAACAGCTTGAAACTTTGTCATAATGTTTGTCTTTGTGATATATATATATATATATATATATATATATATATGTGAATGGAACATGTCGGCTCAAACACTAATTCTCTTGACCAAATTGAAGAAAAATCTTGTTAACACTCCGAAAGCCACATTTTTAAATTTAAGCATGATTTAACTTTGTCAGATTGTTGATGATATCTTACTTAGTTGGGTCATGCTCGGTTAAACACAAGGTAACCAGGCAAAATCGTAGAATTTTTTTTGTCAACACTCTTTGATGATATATCAGCTAAGTTCGAATATGGCTGAAATTTGTCAAGAACCTGGTCACAAGATGATTTTTTTTGGAAAAAAACCCTAATAAAACATGAAGAATGCTTTTGTTAAAAACAGATAGGCTAATTTTAATATAGGTCATTGCTGATATATATCACGAATCTATGTTGTGTATTTTTTATGATAAAAATATTTTCATGTTTGTAACCGCTCTCCGAAATTAAAGGTTTTAACATGGTGGCAGCGAAGAATTCCGCGTCGAAAACGTCATCGCCAGATAAGTAAATGTCAAATAAAACAGAATATTCATTGACTGAGTTTACGCCTCGAATTGATTGCAAATTGGCGTGTATGCTTTTTTGGCGATTAAAGTTACACTTTCGTCAGGTTTGGATAAAGTTTTTGCAAAAGTTAAATTCGTCCATATCTAGACTATTTGTAGTAGTTTTAGGAGTAGTGTGGGTGGTTTTGTCTCCAAATTTCCCCCAAATGAAAACTCAGATGCCTGTGTTATCCTTGGAAACAAAGATGGAATTTAATTGATATCCTTTGATCTAATACATAATCGTTTTAAAATGATTTATTTAAGGAGGTAATCGAATATACCGCCCCCCATTTATTCAAGCAAATTTAAATATTCCCTCAAACTGTACGCGTTATTGAGCATGCATATAAAACTGCGACTGTCTACACTATGAATAGACCCAAATCAACCCCGCACTATAAATACGACTTTAAACGGTTTGTTTAGGAAAGAAAATCCTTCGACATTTACAATGGACCGTTTGATGAGTCATAAGCGAAGCATGTATGCATAGATTATACTACTTAACAAGTCCGCACACTAGACCCAAGTAAAGGGATTCTTTTTTTAAACATTACAGATGCTGATCAGCCCGTACATATTCATACTACTTACACAATCTTGTTCGAAGATTCTTTCAACTCGCGTAGATTTTGATAAGACTGAGCAGGTGGACAATTTAATCTGAATATACGAGACCAAAGTAAAAGGTTGAATTTGTAAAACAGTATTGATCAAGATCAGACTGTACATCTGCATACTACGTAAACTAATATCCTTTTCTCGTGCACAGGCTCATACTATGCTGACTGATCTTGGACGTTAAATGAAAGAGGGAGGAAATAATCGTTTGCAGTCTTGATGTTAGAACGGAATTAGTTCTCAAGTGTTTACTTTAAATGAATATAAGACTTATATTGATAGGTAGAAATAGCTCTCGAAATAAAATGATATCTATATTGCAGAGTTTGCGGACGTACATTTACATTTTTTTTTTTTTAATAAATCGTTCATTTAAGGGGCTTCTTTACACTTATTTCGACTTACGCGTGAGATTTCTGGTATTTACAATACTGCGAATAATTGCTGACCGTTACTAGCATATACCGAAACAAGAGGTACAGTTACAAATGTGTTGAATAGGACAAACACAATACTTTTATTGTTGTCTAACACATTATACATAAACGTGAATATTAAGAATATTAAATCATATTCTTACTTTTATCGTGGTTTAAAAAGAACATAATTATAAAACATGAGATACAAAACAAAAGTTGATTTTCAGGAAATTACCCTGTTCCCCATCCCCCCCCCCCCCCCGAGTATAATTTGCCGCGCGTTCTTTTGTGTATAGTGTCCGGAGCATAGCCAAAGTTTAACCATTTTACTTTTTCCTGATATCATATATTTAAAGTCGTCAGTTTTGAAATGTGCATGGATTATGTTTGAGAAAACATATAAGCACAATATGTAACGTCTCTATATGTGAAAGTATGCTTAAACACATAATTAAAACATGGTTGGGAATGGAGATATTACTCATGTCCTTACTAGGATTATCCGTATTCCCCTGTTTCCCCCCCCCCCCCCCTTGTATAATTTACCGCGCGTTATTTTGTGTATAGTGTCCGGAGCATAGCCACAGTTTAACCGTTTTACTTTTTCCTGATATGATATATTTAAAGTCATCTGTTTTGAAATGTGCATGGTTTATGTTTGAGAAAACATATAAGCACAATATGTAACGTCTCTATATTTGAAAGTATGCTTAAATACATAATTGAAACATGGTTGGGAATGGAGATATTACTCATGTCCTTACTAGGATTATCCGTATTCCCTTGCTGCATCTGAGTGTTGGAAGGGTTTGGTTTAATTCACTACATTCCTTTGTTCGATTGAGATGACATAAAAAAGAGGAAACATATATCTGTTGATCGAAGTAAAATCTTTCGGCCTGATTTGCCAATCATGTACCTACTATCCTGACCTCTCAATGGACCGAGTTGTCGATTTGTTTGGGCTTTACACTGTTTTTAACATTTGTTCAGTTATATCATGTCGGCAGTTTACTATTCATGGTCCCTGGATAAACAAACCAGTACTTAGTTAGGAACATTCCACCGTTACCGTCTCGACTAGGGGTCGAACCCGGGATGCCCGGTTCTAAATCTCCAAACATAACCGCTCGGCAACGGCAAATTCACGGAGTTTTTGCACGTGGGAATGAAAGTAAAACAAAAATTAAAGTGCGACAATGAAAAGGGGATATCAATAATTCCGCGGAGATATATGGTAACTCTTTTTGTAAAGAAAGACAGTTACAAAGCTGTAAACATTTCGACAATTCAGGTTATTGATTAACATTTTCTATCTGTGCAGTTTGCATTGTCAAATAAATTATCCTTGTGAATTTATATCGATGTGTATGCATAATCGTTTAAGGTAACATTACACAAATTTAATTCTTTCCAATGTTCCTATGCAGTTTAACCCCTCAATTGTCAAACTTTCTTAACATGTTATAGGTAGAAAATCCTATATCAATGAAAAAAGTAACATCTTAGCTATAAAATAATCAAATATAAATGGTGGTCATTCATTTAGTAAGAAATAATTAATTCCCAAACGATAGTTATCGTTTTTTTTAACACAATTCGGTTAGGACGAAACTGGTTGTCCAACTACTTAACTTTTACTTGAAAACAAGGTCAAAATACTAAAATGATCAAATAAACATTTCAAGTGCGTCCTATACATTAGTCATTAAACAAAAATCCGACATGTTCCGGAATAGAAAATACGAAAAAAGAACAATTAATAAACACAAACTGAGAAAATTAATGCAAGATTAATGCTTGTTATTGAAGTAATGGCACTCACAAATGCACCACTGCATCATTGGAATTGTCAATACTGTTACCACTGTTTAAAGACCAGTAAAATGTATGTTAGTAATACACATTAACCTAAACACTATAACCACACTACTTGCTGTATGCATTCTACACACACCTACTATGAGAAATAATTCATTTAAATCAGTATAACATGACTTATGGATTAGATATGTATATATGCATATGGTCCAACTCGCACAGGAACAACTAGAGATACAACTAATTAGAGCAAAAAACTCTGGAAATCTGTGCCCATTTGTCAAATGTCGAACCAAGAAATGTTGAGCCTCATTCGCATTTAATTATGATGTTGTATTAATATAGCTAACAGTGATTAGGAGTAGTATAACTCAAACAAAGTTACCGTTAAGGTTATCAAAGCATTTACACAAAAATCTTTTCTCATGAAATACTTCGTGATTTGTTTTTAAATTTCATGAATAAATATATAGCATGCACTTTCGTCGTGCAATTCAAGTTATACAACGCCACCTAGCGCTCATTACTTAAAAACAGAGGGAAATTAATTTTCTTCTTATTCAATTAACTCAAACGCAGAAAATTACTTCCTGATAAGAAGAAACTAAGGGACGCAATGCAAAGGGCATTCTGGCGGGTGCTATTTTAAAACTGTAATTGGTTTGTGGTTTCGGGTAGCTCTCGTCGTACATTTGGGGTATTTTAAATTGAAATCTGAATATGCCCTAGTTGTGCGTTAATACAACCGTATTAAAAATACTGTCTCCGTGGCGCAGTAATTGGCGTCCACATTGGACGCAGGAGCTATTCGATGGGAGTATTCAGTGTCAGAAAAGATACTGCAGAGAGTACTGGTAATTTACCTAGGTAACGCCGGGGTATAACTGAACTTCTGTTGAAAGTGGCGCAAAACACCATTCAAATAAAAGAACATTTCAGTTTGATGGTTACAATTACATGTAGGCATTCCTGATTTTACTCTAGCTCTTGGTAAATCTGCATCTGGTATACGATGCTGTTCCGAAATAAATTTTCTTATGCGATACATGTAACACATACATAAACATTACGGTTAATTACATTCGTCCGGAAGAGCAGCCCGTTTTGCGGTCTCATTATACTGGGTTGATATTTTCGCTCCAGCATTTCTTCTTTCAAAGAATTGTCAATTGGCGGATATATATTCCAAAATGGAGAACTAATTCATAACGAATATGTACATGCATCTTAATACATGAAGTAAAATTATGAAATTTAAGTCCAAATAATCACTGACCTGAAAATTATTTTAACACTTGAACAGCGTCACGAAAATAAAAAATACCCATAGAAGTATGGAATTAGCTCTTGTAGCAATAACGCTTCTCTGGATGCTTAACAATAGGATGGCTTAGAGGGCCTTATTCATCTCCGTAACGGTGTCTCATGAAGCGATATTGTAAGCACTCCCGAGACTACAGGTCTATTTTCGGAAGACGTTACCAACGGGTCAATAATGCACGCAATAGGACAGTGATTTCTCTGACAGGACATTTCGTATTCACAAGCTCACCCTAACTTTCGCTGTACGAAGCAACGACTGGCTGTGCTGTAGTTTGGCTTAATTAGTACGATTATTTACATATATGAAGAGGGTTTGTCTGATCAAATGATGTGTAGCACCGGTGTACACATTATTTTAGTTTCGTCACAGCATGTCATGTGTATAACAATAACTACTTATAAGTTTACCCTGGAATCGAGGCATAAATTGTCCTTCTATCTTAATAACCCTAGGCCCGAAAGGGACCAGAACCTGCTGCGAACTATATTACCAATACACAACTGATTCGAATTTGATTTGATTATAAAGGTTCATGATACATTAGTTACTACTAAAAAGAGGCACCGGTTTTTTTAATTCTACATTGAAAATGCCAATATGTTACCTTCTTCTCTAACTTGACAGCGAATGATTTGTTATTTTCTCGGCCGAAAAGTCAATGAATCCACGATTTCCTAGGTTCAACGGTAGAACAACCCATTATATTAAACATCCAATTGTCGACAAATGTATTGGCATATTATCTTTAACGCTCGAGCAAGGTTGTGATTCGTTTTTTTAACCGACAGAAAATTCCGTAGTTTGATACATTAATTGAACGAAATGGGCGACTGTTTGAAACGTTTACAGGTCGAAAGATATATTAGCTGTTCGTTCACTTATAGAAAGACCCATGACCTTCTTGATCGATTTAACAGTTAGGGATATATTAAAAATAAAACAAAATAAACATTTTCCCAGAACAGGTATGAGTCATTACCCGATATGGTAATTAACGTTAACTTAACGGCTTGGTATCCCGGACAACCCGTTGAAAGTAACACTGGAACTGTTTATTGATATGGCCGGCATTTAGGTATTACTGTGGAGACGCCTACTGTAACTCGGCTATGCCAGAAATCGTAGATAAACTGATCCGTTTGGGACTTAACTCCTTTAAACAGGGTTTGGTGAGAGGTAAACATGAACCACTTTGTCAATTGGTTGGTTTGTTGCTTGTTCCGTCAATGTAACACATGAGTTTTGATAAGGGAACTTCTTTTACAGTTTTCGATGAATTTTAATGAAACTTGCACACATGATAAGACTGAAATGATGATCTGAAAAACATATCATTGGACATTATCCATTCACGCGTTATGTTACATGCAGCTTCCCTTGAACGTTTACCTTCGTTATGCTATCAAAGCCATGTGATGGGTATTACATACTAGTGATAGTTATTGTCATTGACGTCAAGTAGCTTATACAACATCAACTCAATAAGTTGTAGGTATCAAATAACTCGTTTCAGCCTGGGCAGTGTAATGTTTTCAGTAAAACGGATTTATTTGGAAATCAAAGCTAGATAGAGCTTTCTAATCTCTGGCCTAACATTCTATTTCAGAATTACCCGCAACGCCGACAGCGAAGTTAATATCGTGGGATCATGTTTTATATTACACAACAAAAAAAATCTGCCGTAATAAAGATAACAGAAATTCTTTTTGTTGTTTCTTATAATCCATTATGTAGACCACCTACAGTACAGCTCAAGGTTTTTTTTCCAAAAACCCTCACCCCCAGGTTGAGGGGGGTATCGATAAAATGATAAACCGTCGGCGTTAAGTCGCTCCCCCGGCTTAACCCGGCGTTTTACAGGTATTTCAGAGATATGCCCGCTTGAGGTGGATTGCAGGGTTCCCCCCGCAGAAAATGTTAAATGGGAGTGGCCTATATTTCTTTCGCGAAGCCCCAGCGGAAAAATGCGAGTGGGTGTGTTTTAATTTGTTTTCCGATTATACATTATGTTAACTATTCTATATTATTTACTCTGCTTCCCAAATAGTAAATTTTGCAGGCATATGCATCACGAGCGATTGTTTACTTTTCAAAATAATCGCTCGCCAGATTGATTATTCTGCATGGCGAGTGTTAATAAATTTTTTTAATATATTGCAATTTAATTTCAATAATAGTTACGTTCTTTCTCAAGCTCCTCGAGATTAAATGTTTTAGATGACGTTCCCTCTTTTCATTGGCTTTTAACTTGTGTTACTATATTTCATTTACTATATTTCATATTGTAACCCATTTCCATTAATCCGAACCAGAAGTCTGTAAACGCATCTACAGGAGTCGGTTTATGATGTAATTACGGACGGAAGAGAGAACACTGAAAAGGGAGCGACTTCTACGTCTCTTAAAATATGACCCCCTACTCAAATCTACATGTATACTGCTAATTTTCAGGTCATTACATGTTTCCTCGGATATTAGCAAACCAATGGCTAAATCAAATAATGACAATTGAGTCAGATCAGATAAATCACTGTTACTAAATGTACCATGTACACTGTAGACCTGGATTTGTATGCGCATATATGTGCAAACTTGACTCATCATGTATATATACGAGTATGTTTTATATGCTGAAACTAAGACCAAAACAAAGAAACACTGGAACAGTCGCTAAAATACCTTACTTAAATACTTTGAACATCGAGTTGTCTGAGCTCTATTGCGATGAAATCTGCATGTGCATATTGCAAACATTTATAATCAAATTCATTGTTCTACAGCATAATTGAGAAATAAAGCCTTACCTTTGAGAATGATAATCCTATTTTTACATTCACATACTATTAAGATCAACACGATTATGATAAATCCGTTAACAAATTTATATTCATTTACCAAATCAAACAAAAATCACTTTTTATACGACACTACATTGAAGACAAATGAATCGCAAAACAGATTTTGTTTCAATATAAACATTAATGTTTGCGTGTAAAGGGTGTAGCACTTTATAAAGCACGTGACAGATGAAAAACGTGTGATATATTTTGTGTTGGTTGTCAGGCTGATTGAAAGACGGTGACGTGCATATAGATCACAGGGCATTGTTTTTATTGACCCGACTAACCAGCTGGTAATCTGACAGTTTGTTTCGTCGTTTAAATAACATCGTTTTTTGGCAAGCAAATGTCATACATATATACATACATTTTATAAGATTCGGCCTAAAACTTGCATTTTGCTATTTTCAATAGAAATATGTAAAAGAAATTTATATATGTTCCCTAAAAAACACAAAAGATATTAGAACAATGTAAAACGACAACATAAAGTATATATGATCAAAGGTAATATAATTTGTTTTTAGCGTAGGCAGTGAAGTGTAGATCGAAACCACTATGCGTATTCACGCAGGCACATCTAGAAATTCCTTCGAACTATGTACAACAACATTGGATAGCATGAATGTGCGTGCTGATCTCTATATATACATTTAGCAAATGCCATAACGTTGGGTGCCCTTAATCATGATTGTATGCAGTGTCGAGATATGTGAATTGGCCGCAGTAATTTGACTGAACAATTGTTGAAAACGACG
This sequence comes from Serripes groenlandicus, assembly GCA_031761405.1. Taxonomy (NCBI): domain Eukaryota; kingdom Metazoa; phylum Mollusca; class Bivalvia; order Cardiida; family Cardiidae; genus Serripes; species Serripes groenlandicus. The sequence continues at coordinate 98,205 of JASEVX010000275.1, forward strand.
TTTTATCCCAATTAATCAACATTGAGCATTGTTAAAAGCATATGATGAAATGCTCATTTTAAAAATAAACGGAAACTTTTATGAAATCATTTAATTCGGAGTAGAGATTTCAAATATATTCCAATAGTCTGCATGTTTAAAGTAATTGTATCGGAGCAAAATATAGGTCCTGTTTCTGGTTTATATTTATTTACGTTTACCAATATATGCCTGTATCATAAGCCTCGAACATAGGACCTGTCCCGAAGAAAGCTATGAAACACATGAGTATCTGAACTGGCCGCCGTGATATGACTGAATAGTGTACAAACGGCGTTAAGCTTTTCTAACTGTAATGCGATTAATTAAATCCTGCGCAGGCAAGAACAAATAAAACATGCACAAAACAATCGCTGCACACTAGTTCAGAGCGAGTGTATGAGAAAAGGAACAAGCTATTTTAAGTGTATGTTCAGATTGTCTTGTGAACCTGGTCAGTTTAATCAGAATCTATAAAAGTTGACAGTTTCGTCTAACAATCTTGTAAGTTATATATGAGCTGTGTGCATCCCTGTTCTGGATCTAAACTTTGCACAAAAGCCAACTTTTAACTTGTGACATGCACAAGCTCATAATATCCTCATCTTTTAGTAGTGTCTAGTGACTTTGGGTATTGTTGATTTGACATCAAAGTTATTTTTGCATTAAATAAGGAATCAACTTTTCTGTTAATGTTGTGTTTTTGCCATTTATGACTGTATAACAGGTTGCAACAGGTTGCTGGTGTACATACACTATACGGTTCGAATTGGCATCAATATCCCCTAACACGCCTCATATATAGGTAATATTTTGTACCTGTGCATAGTGGACTTCGTTTAGATATGCATACAGTAAAATAAAACATCATGGAAAAAGCTGGTGTATCTTAAAATTGCCATCTGATACGTCGACTATCGTAAACAGATCCAAGTTACATCATAAACCGGTGCGTGATCGCCCCGCCCCGCTCAATGAATATGTTTACTTGATATACATGTATGCAGCAGACGACATATAAAATATCTACGCAAAACTTCGTGATATTACAATAAATAGAAGCTTAATTATTGAGCCCCGATAACTCAGTCGGTAGCGACACAGGCTGTAAATCCAAGGGTTATGAGTTCGAATACCAGCTCCGCCAACATTTTCGAAGTTTGACGAAACGTCACTCGTGTTTCACCAATGGGCTAACAGTCAATTTGGAAAAGCAGCCAGCTACTTTTGATATATGTTGTAAGTAGAACTGGTAGCTTAAGTACGTGAACCGGCACGCGTGATATACTGAACAATAGTTGAAAACCGCGTTAAGCCCTAATGAATGAATCAATATTGAATAAAGTTGAAACATGAGAAATTTTACATTTTGTCACAATGTTTTCATAAGTCATCTGCTGTAGAGGCGTCGACAGCATCTGTATGTGGTAAAAGGGCAAAATAGTTTCCCGGCATACCAAACACTTTAAAAAACGTATTAATGGGTTCCATCCTACGCGCTAATAGATTCGGTAAAATATATGTTATCGTGTCAGGGTAAATAAAATCGTGAGTATTAGTAACTTAACAATACAATACCATGATCTAACTGAAATTCAGTTGAAAGTCATCTACAGAAAGTCTGGGTAAAGGGTTGACATGTGTTGTAATAAACAGCCACTTTATCTTAATCCGTATTAAAGAGTGGTATATCTCAAAAGTAGGTTGGTTAAACAGCGTGACAATATTATATGTATAAAGATAATTCCTGAAAAACCAGCGCATTTTTATTAACTGTTTATCATTAAACATCGTGTAAAAGAGTGACTTAAAATAAATGATTTTTAAAATAACTGCCGTTCTGAACTATATTTACATTTCATTTTCAATTCATAGACGGCGTCATTCGTCTTCCACCAATGGGCTTAGTCTATGTGGAAAAGTAGCCAGTTGCTTGGGAATGCATGAGTAGGAGAACTGGCCGCCGTGATATAACTGAGAAATTGTTAAAAATGGCGTTAAACCCCAATCAATCAATCAATCAATTCATAGATCACTGTCCTGTACAATGGTCACATCATGGTTCTAGCTACTTAACTGTTTACAACCTATTTAAAAAGGCTAATACAAAACAGAATGTGACTTCGGAAGCTAAGGGATGATTCCATCGGCATAGGGAATGTTGGACTAACCTTAACACGACTTTTTTTCCGGAGTTATTCGGTCCGGGAAATATAAGATGGGGGAGTAGTTGGTTCGGTGGTGGAGTGAAGATTAAGGAAGAACTAGACTCGGCAAGGAAAACATCATCAGAAGATATGTCAAAGCCTTTTACCCCGCTGCAGGTAAAACATTTGTTTGAGAATACACCATCTTGAGCCGCACAAACGAGGGACTAAGACGAAAAGATGACAAAGAAGGTTCTTCTAAGAAAAGACCAGAGGGGGAAAAACAAGTGTAATTCCACTCTTTAGCACTATGTACTATTGAATCAAGTGGCAGACGGGAAGAGCATTGTGGCAAATGGATACAGAGCTGAAAATAATGATTGACAAAGTGTTTTAAAAGTCGTCTGCTTGGTGTTTGTTGGAAAGGGGTTAACTTGATAAGATCATTACACGATCAGCTAACAAGCGCTCATCTTTTTATCTTTTCTTTAACCCCCCTTTCCAACATATGATAAATCCGCAGTAGACGACATTCAAAACGTCTACATATAATACAGAAACATATATCAAAAACTTAAAGATCTATTATGGACTAGAGATGAAAACATTTGACAAATGGAGAACTTGCTCATGACGGGTTTTGTTAATACATGTTTCACGTCACGCCAAAACCGACCTTCGGATATATTGACATAAATAGAATTTACAATAAAAAACGTACGTTTATAGTTAGTGTTTGGTCATAACCGTTCTTGTGAGGCTTGTAAGCCTAGATGCATGTAGTAAGACGGTTACATCATGATCTTATTGCGCGTATGCGAATGGTGATATTATTTTTCTGAATTACATTACATGCACATCCTTTAAAACTAAGTTGTATTATGCCACTGAGAGGAAGGCTATTCTTATTAACCATTTTCCACATGCAACATCAGCAGTAGCCAATTTGAAAACTTGTAGGTAAACATTTGGAAACTCTATAAACGGAAGTACACTTATTATTGAATAAGGTTGAAACCATTGAGACAGTTTTGTATTATGTCACAATGTTTCCAAATTCTTCTTTTGTTGCAGCGTCAGAAAGCGTCTGCAAGTGGAAAAGGGAAAACATATAGACAACAACATAATTGAACTTCATCATCTTTCCTGTCAATATTGTGTATAAGTTTCCATATTCAAAACCGTACCAAATGCGAGTATTGTGAATTAAACATTGCGATTCTCATTAACAAGCGTCAAGTTGTCATTTTATTCCTTGTCTGACTTATAGGCCAGAAAACAGATCCGGCAATCAAAGATTCGCCTATATTAATAGGGGAGGACATATGACTACGGGTGGTTGAATTGATTTGTGAATTTATGATACATGAATGCTTCATAAAGCCGACAGCATAAGTGATTAACCATAACATAATAATACCAAACAACTCAGATTGTCGACATGTTTTTAACACCTATTAATTGAAAGTAATAATTGACGTTCACTTGCTTTGATCGCATTACAGATGGGTTAATGTTACATGTCGCGTCTGGGTTACTGAATAGGATATCCCTCTTGATTTAAAAACATTTTAGTCCAATAGTGTGATGTTGTATATTAACTACCGTTTGAAAAATGATGAAATTCCGCGGTACCGCGGGGTTATTGTTGGGGAAACCCCGCATATAGATGAGCGGGAACGCCGGGGGGCTGCCTTAATCACAGCTGTCAATCATCGTGACGTCATAAATCGTTATCGGATTTCCCTCCGCGGGCTTAATAGTTGAATGATCAAATCCCGCGGGACCGCCGGGTTATTGTAGGGGAAACCCTGCGTACAGGTGAGCGGGAACGCGGTGGGCTGTCTTATCAGCCCGCGGGGATGAGGGTTTTTGGGAAAACCCCCTTGAGCTGTACTGTATCTGCTGTTATGTAGAACTCATACTGTGCATTTAATAACCTTTAGTCAAAGAACAATGTATTTTGGTTTGATTGTGTAGTTATAAGAGCTAGATAATAGAGTCATCACCTCGTCATAACACAAAGTAAGGGATTACATCCTGATACCGGTACGATTAATATAGTTATCGTTATAGCCAAACGTAACGAAATTTCTATAACAGCGTTGGAATTCAAATCGATACCATCCCCTTACATGCCACTATTGCATAAACAGGGATCGGTCCAGTCTAATAAAAACGGACAGATATCTACCCGTTTTAAAAGAAAACAGTCGAGAGGTTAGTAGGTCATAGCTTATCTCGGAACGCTTCCGTTTTATTATTAAATATTGATATACTTTGAAAATAGTTATCGTTAAACGTCAAACATGTTCTATAACTACTGTTAAACCAGTGTTGGCATTGGTTACCTCCCATTACATGACTCAATCGAACATACAGGGATCAGTACAGATTAATCAAATCGGACAGATATCTGCCCGTGCAACTTTACGAGAAAACAGAGGAGAGTAGCAGACTAGCGCACGCGCAGTTGCTATAAACAATGATTTTGACATTTGGTGAGATGTTTTTCTTTTACTTTTGACGTTTATTCCACGAAAAATACTTTAGAAAAAGATGTAAAGATGTAATCACCCAGCTTTCTCTGTGACACGGTTAGCTTTATCTAACTGTACTGTACATTTTGACAGGCGCAATTAACCTGTCAAAAGAGTTGGACATCTGACCAATAATTAATGGACTAACTTCCCTAAAGCAGTTAGGCTGTTAGTATTTATAGGACTGAGATCATATGAGCCTCAGTCACTCTGGTGGCCGTGTGTCTGGAGACATGTTCTTATGAGAAGGGACATGTCATCTCGTAATAAACAAGTTGAAATGTATTATGAGTTGTTACTTTGTCACATAACCCCGTATTTGGCGCCGATGACCTAGGACCTGGAGAAGTACTACACTATACATTATGAAGGCACAGGTGAGTGAATCGTTATTATACTTTGGATTTCTGTTTCAGACTGAAATATGGCAGGTGGTGAATTGGCATTGTCTTTTCAAAAATTAACAGAACAACTAACAAATTATAGTTTAAATGAATTGTCAAATGAGATACCAGTTTTCGGTGGGATATATCAAAATTTAAAAATTGGATTAAATCTATTGAAAAATGCGCATTAATAAATAACTTAAATGAAACTAAGACACCACTTTTGGCATGCAAATATAGTACAGGTCACGTTTCTGATTACATCTTGCGACTTTTGACTATAACTCCTACACTAAATTAGCAACAATTAAAGACAGCACTATGTGAACGTTTTTCAGAGATAACAGACAGTCATATTCATTTTTCAAAGTTAAGCAATATTACACAATTCGAATCAAAAAACATCCAAGCATTTGCAGAAAGGATTTTGAGTCTTTGTGAAGAATCTTACAAGGGTTTTGAACAACATACTGCTTTAATTAATCACCAAACTGTAGGTATTTTTATTAATGGTTTATATAATGATAATATGAGACAGACTTTGATCAGAACAAAAAAGATGGCACTTAGTGTCTTGTAATCGATTTCAGAAAAACAAACACAATTATTAAGACTACAGCTTATCCACTGCTTCGTATCGAAGACATTTTATCTTCCTTAAATGGAGCAAATATTTTTTCTTGTCTAGATCTTGTTTCGAATTCGTACCACCAAATACCAATCAAAGAAGAAGATCAGAAAAATCGCATTTTCCACTACATTTGGATTTTTTGAGTGTACAGTTTTACCGCTAGGTTTAAATATTTCAGCTGGAAAGTTCCAATAGGATGTGAAGAATTTTCGGTTGTTTATTTATACGATTTCCTTATATACTCTAAGACTCTAGAAGAACATTTTCGTCATATAGAAGAACTATAGCTTAAACTAAAAAAGTGTGAATTAATTAAAGATAAAACCAATTACCTTGGACATGAAATATCAGCAGAAGGTATTCGTCCTAAGGCTGATAAAATTAAAGCTCTTAGACAAATAAAAACTCCACAGAATGTTAAGGATGTAAGATCATTTTTAGGTTTTGTCGGATTTTATAGGAAATTCATTCAAAACTTAACTAAAAAGAATGGTAATTCGAATGGTCTATTGAATGTCAAAACAGTTTTGAGGATTTGATCACTCAATTAGAAAAATTACCACTGTTACGTCACCCAGAAATAAATAAACCTTACATATTATATACAAACGCAAGTAATTATGCCATAGGCGCGGTCTTGATGAAAAATTTGACAGGTAAAAAGGGAGACGAACTATCAATATTTTTTCTTAGTCATGCCCTATCAAGAACTCAAAGGAAATATTCCACAATTTTACAAGAGACTCTAGCAATTACCTATAGCATAAAAAGACCTGACTGTTACTTGCAGGGATCACAATTCGTAATTAGAACAGACCACAAACCTCTAACTTATTTGTTATCTTCTAATTTCGATAATAAACTTCTACACAGATTTGCATTAGAAATGTCATGTTATGACTGTTCAATTGAATATGTACCTGGAAAAACTAATGTAGTAGCTGACTTTTTATCCAGACAAGTTAAAGGATCGACTTATGATTCAGACACTGATTTCATGACTGAACATACTAAAGGAACTACAATTAATGTTATTAATAGCCAAGCAATTAATCATGATGAATTAACAAAATCATATGAAGAACCGCAAACTATACCAGTTACTACCCCAGAAAATTGAGTCCCTTTAGATATGAAAAAAGAACAGGAATTACAATTAAATCCAAAACGTAAGGTTAAAATGACAAATGTAATTCACAAACATAGGATAATTAAGTTACAAGCACGTATTAGTTGTTTAGAATACGAGCGTATTTACGGTACAGAGGGACAAAATGAGAGTGATATGTCTGTTCTTAGCGAGCAAACAAGCCAATTAAATAATCAATTGTCTACGTTTTATGACAAGTACCTGTCAGCTCCAAGCGACATGGAGATTGACAGATGTTAAATTAAGATTTTAGCAAGATTAAGGTTTATACCTATTAGTTATGGTAAATCAGTTACCTAATTAGAAGTTTATATTATAACGTACTAGCTATTATTTAATATTGTGATGGTTATTCACTGGAGATTGAAAGATGTTAAATTTAGATATTAAGCAAGATATAGGTGTATACCTATTAATTAAGGTAAATCAGTTACCTAATTAGATGATAAATATTATAAGCGTACTAGCTATATATATAATATTGTGATGGTTATTCACAAATGAAATGGAAACGCGGTTTTATAACAAGACTTAAAGTTATACTTATGCGTAAATAAGAGTTAAATAAATAAATACATTCTTGCCTGTAATGGTTCCAAGAAAATTGTTGTGTATTAAATGCTATTTAAGAATATCGTAAGATATCGTTTTTCAAGTTCGTTATTGGTTTAAACGTGTTATTATTGATATATCATATGTAATTGTATTCGTTATAATGTATATGACAAATTGCTTACTACTAGTATCCATTGACACTCATATTTATTCTTTTGCACATTGCTGAGGTATCACTATTAATTCATTCTGTTAATTCAAGAATAAGACATGCTATTACACCTTGCTAAGAGTCAGCTAAGAGCATTGATTCATTCGAGTGTAAGATTCACTGACACCTCGCAGAAGGCCAATGAAGCAGCGATTAAGATTGTTCCGGAGAAATTCCTCTTTTGTCGGAAGAGCTCATCTAACGTAGAGATCCATTCCATGATGTTTCAATTACACACATGTATTCAAAGTCACTACTACACAGACGATAAACATATGCCACTGACGAATAACATAATCTCAACAAAAAGGATATCATTTTCAACTTTCAGAAAATGACATTACTTCTATCTTCTTATACGCTGGACGTATACCTTGATACAACCTATTAGACTGTTATTACTACTCATCTACGAAATGAATAACAACACTTTAATCAACTATATGATAAACATATTGTGTGGACTTCGTCATAAAAGGACTACAACTACAACTGTTTCTGATACTACTACTACTACAACTACTGATGCTGTTACTTTTACTAACGATTCGCCGTGAAAAACTATAATTCCACATGAGTTCAAATTACTCTGGATACTACAAAGTGCTAAGAAATACAAGACTGTTGGATCAATATTAATCATCGTACTGTTTGGAGAAATATTTATATTGTTACCTTGTTGTATTGACCATTTCACGTTCATTTCTACATTATCATTTCCTACTTATTCAGTACAACTATGTTAATACGGTGTTCATTTAATTGTTTCTTTTAAATTGCAAATATTCAATTCACTTGAATTTGTGAATGACTACTGTTTTCAAGTACTATACACGTTTGATAAATTTGTTATTTTTCAACATAACCATTTATTAATTCCAAAGACATATATGTTCTTATTAAGGATTGGTCGTCACCGATCTTTCTGACAAATTTCTATGTAGTAATCTTTATATAAATAACATGGAAAGGTGTAAAGATGTAATCAACCAGCTTTCTCTGTGACACGGTTAGCTTTATCTAACTGCACTGTACATTTTGACATGCGCAATTAACCTGTCAAAAGCGTTGGACATCGGACCAATAATTAATGGAATAACTTCCCTAAAGCAGTTAGGCTGTTAGTATTTATATGACTGAGATCATATGAGCCTCAGTCACTCTGGTGGCCGTGTGTCTTGAGATATGTTCTTATAAGAGCCACTGTTTGACCGGTTTTGGGACTTGTGCATCTCGTAATAAACAAGTTGAAATGTATTATGAATGAATGAATGAATGTATATTGTTTTATGGCGCATCGATAGCTAAGGTCATTTAGCGCGCAATTAAATTTAATTATTCATGATACCTGGGTAAACAAACCAGTACTAGGCTAGAAAATGTGCCTTGTCCATGGGCACTCCACCATGGAAATGTATTATGAGTTGTTGCTTTGTTACAAAGAACACTGAGCGGCCATCGGAAGAAATTATCGCAATCTAAGTGAATATTTAACTTTCGTTTGCGTATTAATCAACGTCAGTACAGGTACACCAAATTACAGATAACCAGGCATTATTAATATGGTGATATCAATATGAAATAAGAAATATGAAAGTATTTTTTAATTGTATATTTAAAATTTGTTTTTCGTTACATTAACAAAACAGAAGAATGAATAACTGAATGGTAATCAGCCGTGTAATATTACTCATTTTTTGATTTATTTGGGTTTTAAGCATTTTCAACAATGTTCCACTCATATCGCCGAGGCAAGTTTCCCCAATTAATATGTTTCCTGTCTTTCTCACTAATTATTCAACACAACATTCCTTCCAACGACAGGATGCATTTCCACTTAGACAATGTTAGCCCATTGGTGGAAGACGAAATACGCTTGTAGCAGAGACTTTTGTCAAACTTTGGAAAGATTGATGACTGAATTGACAGCCCGCGTCACTACCGACTGACCTATCGGGGCTCGGCTATATACCATTACACCATTATAATTGAGCCGTTCAGCGAGAAAACCAACATTGCTGACTCAGTGTAAAGCATCGACCCGGATCAGCATAAGCATGCCGTGCACGCTAACCCACTTATACATTTTTCGCCTGATGTTCATTTTCTGTTTCAGGAATCATTACTCTATACCTCTATCCCTCTGAGTCGGAAAGCAACATTCAATCAAAATGGTTAAAAACGATATATAAGCCTTTCTGTGAGAAAACCAACATATGGACTCTGCGAAATGTATCGACCCAGTCCGCCCAGGCTAATTCGGACCGACACATTCAGTCTCAGGGAGATATATGTATAGATTAATGATTCCTGAAACAGAAAATCCACAGGAGGCGAAAAGTGTCTGTCCGGGTTAGCCTGTGGGGCATGCTTATGCTGATCCGTGTCGATACTTTACGCAGAGTCTGCACTGTTGCTTTTCTCGTGGAACGGCTCATATATTGAATATCGATTAAAACACTTATTAACAACAACCATCCTGTTTTCTGTTACCTATTTTACCCCGCCTTCTTATTTTTATGAGATCTTTGACAATTTATCCGGTTCTTTTGTTAAACTTTGCAGTAGCAGTTCAACTATGCCTTTTAAATAGTCTATATTCTCCCAATGTTTTGCGTAAGTTATCAGCCGTGTGTTCCATAGTAAACACAACATAAACAGTTTAAGCTATGCCTATCAAACGGAACGAAACCTACCTGTTTTATGAATGGAAAACAGGTAGAACATGTTTGGTTAACCGACTAAGGAACGGTATATCGACAAAACCTATATAGGTTTCGCAAAACAGGTTTTGAGTTTTGTGACTATGGAACACAGGGCTGCTCCCTAGTGTTTCTGTATCTGGAGTAAGTGTTAAAGAAAACTCAAATAAACAAAAACATATATCAATACTATTGACGTCTAAAGTGGTTTGTTTGTTGACCTTAATCTACAAGGAAGTTGGATTTAACACCCATTAAAATCGACCTGATCATAACCTCTATGCAAAGAAATATAAATTATGGCTTAGATCTATTTAATGTCATAAAAACTATACTTCATTTATATCACCTAGTGTATTTACATAAAATAAAGCACAGACTTGATGAATATTCGTGTACCTCACAATAATAAACAGCCTCTCAAAGGTCAAGGGTCAATGGTGTCCCGTAATACCTATGAAAACGGATTAAAGCAATTTCTTGTAGGGCCACTTATATCCCGCCAAGTTTCCGACTAGTTTATTTTCTAGAGTGCATCAGGAATCGATAGAATTTTGTATCTGGGTAATTTAGAAAAATATATTGGTTGTAGCTAGGTGTTTCAGAAAATGACACAGATATATCCGAATGTTTAGTGAAATGGAACAGTTTTTATTTAAGTGTTTTTAAAATTAAAGCAGTTTTTATCTGAGTATTTTGTAAGGTTTTCAGTTTAAATTAAAGCATTTTTTATCTGAGTATTTATTGAAGGTTTTCAGTTTGTATTAATGTTTTAGAAGAGGAAACAGTTTAATTACATACACAAGAGTTTCAGAAAGAGAATTGGATACAGTTTTCATCTGAGATTATTTCAGAAATTGAAAATGTTTGTATCCGAAAGTGTTTTTCAGAAATTGATACAGTCTGTAGTTGAGTCTTTCTGAAATAGTTGCAGTTTGTATATGATTTGATTAGACCTATGTATACATATATTTAATTGCAATTTAATAAATCGGGAATTGATGCAGTTTGTGTTTGTTTAAGAAAGTGGATGCATATTGTGTTCGAAAGCATTTCAGTCATGCTAATGATTGTTGCTGCCATTCCTTCGCTATACACGTCTTTGAAATGTCCCTTATGACAAATGGTAATTGCCACATAAAGGACAATCATTTCAGATACAAAGGCATTACAATTATTTTTTGATTCAATAAAGGAATTGAAAAACGATTCCTTCTACCCAAATGACAAGGTTCCTGGTTCTAGTTTTCAGTCAGTGGATTGGTTACAATACCAATTAGTGGACCCTTCATTTCACAGAGTAATCCAGATTTTGAAAGCGGGCCAATGACTAACAGAGCGCCAGCAGTCCGAAGAATCCGAATCAGTCCGCATACTTCTGCGAGAATGGAACAACCTCTCATTGAAAGCAGACGTTCTGATGAGAAAGGGCTCTGTCAATGGATACGAAGTGTCACAGATCGTGTTACCACAACAACTGTTAGATATCATTTTCAATGGACTTCATGATGACGTCGGTCACCAGCGACAGGATCGAACTTCATCTCTTATTTGCTGTAGGTTATACTGGCCTCAGCTTGAGCAGTTACCCGCAAAATAATCAATGTATTAGTTGCATCCGTAGAAATACACTGTGTAGAAAGTCAGATGAATTGATCAGTATTCAATCTACACACCCTATGGAACTCTTGGGTATGGATTTTGGAGATGTCAGCTGGTGGATACGGGAATGTTCTGGTCATAATGGACCATTTCACACGTTTTGCACAGGCCATTCCTACTAGAAACCAGACTGCACGGACCACTGCTAATATACTATTTGAAAACTTCATTTGTCACTATGGTTTTCCAAGCAGACTCCATAGTTACCAAGGAATGAACTTCGATAGTGAAGTGATTGCAGAATTGTGTCGTGTTGCTGGCGTGGAAAAAAGCTGGACTACTCCATACCATCTCCAGGGGAATTTCATGGCAGAACGGTTCAATGAAACTCTTATGAATATGATTGGATCCCTCGAGCAGGACAAAAAGTTCAACTGGAAGGCCATTGTTCCGACTATGGTCCTCGCCTACAATTCTACAACATGACACCACTGACTTCACTCCACGTTTCCTCATGTTAGGGCGACATCCGAGGCTTGCTATTGTCGAATTTCTTGGAGTTGACCCAGATGTCACAGCAATACGTAATTCCGACTCATACGTTACCGGTCTGAAGAACAGATTTGCATTTGCCTATCGGGTTGCGGAGAAGCAGATACGGAGGAAGCACAAGAAGTTTTATGACTTTTCAGAGAGAGAACTCTAGAGGTTGGGGATAGGGTATTGGTTAGGAATGTAGGCGTACGAGGAAAGTCGAAACTTGCTGATCGATGGGAAAAAGACGTATTCATTGTAGATGAAAAGCCAAACCCCGATCGTCAGGAGAAAATATGGCAATCGCACGGAAACAAAGCTCCTACACAGAAACCTGCTATTGTTTCTTGTTGGTATTCCTGTTGTAGAACCCAAAGATAGGCCCACCTCCGTTCCTTCGTCTCCGTCTGAGGGTTCGAGATCATCATCTCGGAATACTAAGAAGACTGTTGACAACCCAAATATGTCAATATCAACTTCCCAGGTAGTTCCACAGCCTAGTCCGCAGAAATATGTAATTCCTTCACGGCGTCGTCAAGCCCGAACTAAATCAAAGCCAAAGTGGATGTCGTCTGGTGATTGGGCTATATCCTGAATAGACTGTTGTTATTTTTTAATTCATGGATATTTACCATCCCGGTTATGTCCCATTTCAAGTTATTTGTACTTGTATTATATTTATATTGTAATGCAGTTTTATTTACTGCCAGGCTGTTATAGCTAATTTGCTTATTTGCTTCTCTACGAGCGTGCACACTCGTTAAAGAAAGGTTTTACAACCTGCTATTCATTTTTTTGTATGAACATTGTGTTCAGTGGGATTTATTGATTTCACTAAAGGTCGGGACGACATTTTACAAAGCGGGGGAGTATGTCACCGGGTTCAATTCATACATTTTCATTTATTCTGATACAGTCCCGTTTCGTCCTGTTATGTTCTTATGTTATCTGTTCTATCAATCTCATCTCAATTCGTTTAATTATCATTCATTCTTATTACTAACAAGACATTTCAACTCTAACATTTCATCTTTCACCTATTCATATGTCGGACACGTCATCGAATGCACGAGCTTATTCGCGCACGAGCCTATTCCTGCTAGTGTCAATAAAGATGTATTCGTGAGAGTTTTCATTTGCACCTTTACAGGTATTGACCTTTTATCTATAAAATCTTACTCGTGTATGTTCATTTTTATATTATTTTGTATTGTCGTTATTTGTTATTCCTGCTTGTGATTAAAGATTTATTCGTAAGAGTGTTCAATTGCACCTTTACAGGTTTAGTTCCCGCACAACGCAGGGTAAGAGAACCCTCCGACATATACGTTATGTGGTAGAGGAATACAGGGCAACATATGTTGCAGGAGATATCAAAGGCAGAAAATCGAGGTAGGCTTGAACCCGCGACGTATTGGTTAGAAATCTACTTTTCATCGCATTAACCGACTGAGCTAAGATATTATTGACATATGCGCGAGTTAAAACCGATATATATACTTATATTGGTCTGTACCGAAAAAAAATCTTTAAATATTACACGAAGGCGGATAGTTGCAAAGTAAGATATCGTTTGATTGGAGATAAAAGTTTACCTCAACATATTTTGAATATATATCACGGCTTCCAGTGAACCTAGCCATGTGATTCTTAGCATTCTGTCACCAGTAATCTACACAACACTCATCCCATACAACTGACAACCTCATAGAATATTTTGACCCATTTGTGGAGGACGAATGACGCTTGTCACAATGATGTTTGTCAATCATCAGAAAGAAATTGATGGCCAAGCCGGGATTCGAATTCACAATTATTCGTCGAAACGACACTTTCAGAGGGTACAGTATATAACGGTTCCCTTTTTCGCCTGATGCAATTCAACTATATCTTTGCCTATGCAAGATTTTACCCTGGTACCCTGTGAAGGATATAGGGTTTATTTACCACTGAAATGTTGATATGGGAATTCTATTCCGAGTGATATTTAAGCACGTTAGCAAACGAGTGCTTCTTCACAGGGTTATTCAATGTGTCATACAAGACGAATGTTTGACGCAAAGCATCAAAGAGAAGCCGCAATATTTCGTTGCACATGAAGAAATAAGAAAAAGGAACATTTAAATTATTTCTCAAACTGTAAAATCATGACTTTAGAATACTTTTATATTACATAAATTTAAAGTCAATTTTTTGTCAGGCAAAGATATTTAAAAGAACATTTATAGTACATTTTAAGACACTATTTTGTTAATCCGTTCCAACAAACAACAATTCTGCAACAAATGTCATTCAAAGCATTTAACGGTATTACAAAATAAGGACACTCTCTATAATTGAAAGAACAATCATAATTATAATTCAATGAAGTTGAAAACAATTCTACTTCTGCCACAATGTTTTCAACACATATTAGCTGCAGAGGTGCCTGAAAGTGTCTGTATGAAATACAGTTCAGTTAATCTGATCACACTTTGTTTGCAAGAACCAGAAGATTTCATTTCATTTAAGTTTTCTTGAAGTTTTCTTGAAGTTTTCTTGAAGTTCACATCGCATCCGTAATAAAACATGTTGTCGACTATGCAAAATACACCGGAATCGTGTTAACCGCGATATTCATGAAAGAACGAATCAACTAGACGGCGTAATTTATCTTGATACATTATGTTTCTATGCTTTAAATCTTTTCATGTCTGCATTTTGCTATGACAACTGTACTCAAAGTTAACTTTGAATCAAGTATGTGCAATCATAGACGAAACTTTCAGCAGTATTTGCGAAAAACAAAATGCATAAATGAATGAAAGTGAAAGTGTTCGAAAACGACAAAAAAATAAATATTAGAAGACCGACAGACGAAGTTTTCGTCACGCAAGATAGTACAATAGGAAGATATTATACTGATCATGAAAGTCAGATTATTAAAAACAAAGCAAATAAATAGTTAGGATGATTGACAATTGAGATGTCATCTATGTGTAAAACGATAACAATGAATATCTATAAAAAGACTATAGATGAATGGTACTGTCTTTTGTTTAAGCTCCTTACGTTATTCGGGAACCAGATACGGTGCGCGGCCTTCTTCCTCTAACTACTGCGTAATATATCATAGGATGTAAGGAACCAGACTACATTTAGCTACATTTTTTGGTTCCCGGTTTGAGATACTATTGAAATGATAACACCGTATGAGTCAGATTCAAAAGAATTTTAAAACAGTTAGACTAGATACATCATGAATTTCGCTTACCTAAAAATGTACTCACATTAAATTAATATACCGGCCTTTGTCTTTTTTTAATTTGTAAAACTCACACAAGTATATAGAGTGTAAAAGGGATGTTTCAAAAGTAATTAACCTTAAATTAATATACTTAGTAGATCTTTAAATAAATGTGCTATCATTCTGTATTATTATAGCATATGAATGATATATAGAGACTATTTGTAGTAGTTTAATGAGGCATTTGTTATCCTTGATTTAATAAATAATCGTTTTAAAATGATTTATTTAAGGAGGCAATCGAATATATCACCCCCATTTGTTCAAGCAATTTTAAAGATTCCCTCAAAATGTACGCATTATTACGCATCAATATAAAACACCGACTGTCTTCACTATGAAGGTATTAACATCAACCCCGCCCTGACTTGCCACATCTTCAAAAATAACCCCGAAATTATATTACTATACAGACGGCTTTAAACGGCTTGTTTAGGAGAGATAACGATTTTTAACTAAAATCCTTCGACATTTACAATGGACCGTTTGATGAGTCATAAGCGAAGCATGTATGCATAGATTATACTTTATACTTCTAAACAAGTCCGAGAACTAGACTGAAGTAAAATGTTGATTTTGTGAACAGTTTAGATCCAGATCAGCCTGTACATCTGCATAATACTTACACAATCTTTTTCGAAGATTCTGTCAACTCGCGTATATTTTGATAACACTGTGCAGGTGGACAATTTAAACTGAACATACGAGACCAAAGTAAAAGGCTGGTTTTGTGAACAGAATAGATGCAGATCAGCCTGTACATCCGCTTAATATTTACACAATATTGTTCGAAGATTCTGTCAACTCGCGCCGATTTAGAATAAGCAGGTTGACAATTTAATGTGAACATACGAGACCTGGGTTAAAGGTTTATTTTGTGAACATCATATAACCAGATCAGCATGTACATCTGCATATTACACTGATCAGAAATGTCAATAAGTATAATATTTTGACTACTAAGAAGGGACGAGAAAAAAACGTTAAATGAAATAGGGAGGACAGAAACGTTTTCAGTTTTCATTTTAGAATGAAATTAGTTCTCAAATGTTTACTTTAAATGAGTACAGCTATAATATATAAAGACTTATATTGATAGGCAGAAATAGCTCCTAAAATTAAATGATAACTGTATTGCAGAGCATGAGGACGCACATTTACAATTGGTTTTTAAATAAAATGTTCATTTAAGGGCCTTCTTTACACATATTTCAACTTACGCGTGTGATTTCTTGTACCTACATTTCCATATCAATACTAGCATATACTGAAAAAAGAGGTACAGTTACAAATGTGTTGAATAGGACAAACACAATACCTTTTTGTTGTCTAACACATTATACATAAACGTGAATATTAAGAACAATAAATCATATTCTTACCTTTATCGTGGTTTTAAAAGAACACAATGCTAAAATATGAGATACAAAACGGAAGTTGATGTTCAGGGAATTCCCCTGTTTTACCCCCAGTATAAGTTACCGCGCTTTAATCGCTTCAACTACTTTTTTGTATAGCGTCTGGAGCATAGCCAAAGTTTAACTCTTTCACTTTTTCCTGATATGATACATTTAAAGTTGTCTGTTTTGACATTTGCATAGTTTATCTCTGAGAAAACGTGAACGCACAAAATGTAAGGTCTCAATATGTGAAAGTATGCTTAAATACAGAAGTGTCACATGGTTGGGAATAGAGATATTACTCATGTCCTTACTAAGACTAACCGTATTTCTGTGTCCCTTTCCCACATACAACAGGAGATGAAAACATCAAGTCAGAAACATGTCGTCTGCTCCAGGGGCTTCATACAGCGTCTGATACTGGAAGGGTTTAATACTATATTCATTTGTTCGATTGAGATGACAGATCAAGAGGAAACATATAGCTATTTACCGAAGCAAAATCTTTGAGCCTGGTTTGCCAATTCAATAAGCAAGAAAGGAATTAATCCCCAAAAGATGGTTATCGGTTTTTTTAAACACAATTGGGTTAGGACGAAACTGGTTGTGCAAATACTCCACTTTCACGTTCGTTCAAACAAGGTCAACATACTAAAACGATAACCAAAAAAATTCAAGTGCGTCCTATACATGAATCTTTAAGAAAAATCAGACATGTTTTGGAATGAAAATATGAAAAATGTTCATATAGACATTCAATTGTTATTTTAAAATTAATTTTACTCGAGAACAATTAACAAACACAAACTGAGAAAATGCAAGATTAATGCTTGTTATTGAAGTCATGGCACACACAAATGTACCACTGCATCACCTTTTAAACCCCAGCAAAATTTATGTAAGTAATACAAATTAACCTAAAAACTTTAACCACACTACTTCCTAATAACTAATTTGAATTATACAAGTATCTGTCCGGATACATATAATATAAATTTAAGATGTTCATTTTGAACATTAACAAAAAACCGTCAACTCCATCTTTGCAGAACAGTCGTAATCATCAATAGATACATTCTTTTTTGCTTTTCTTTTGTCGAGCTTAGGTTATGTACTAATTATTGGGCAATGACTTCAAGTATTCTCATTTTAGAAATAACGATTATCCTGTTTGAATGGTGCCACACCATTTTCACAGTGGTAACTGCAGTGATCATATTTGCAACTGAACTGATGAATTACCTTAAGATGACACAAATACTTAAATCCTAAACTTGGTTGAAACCAATGTGACTTTATGTGAAGTCCTCTTTTTGTTCTTCAAAACATGTAAGGATACAACAACTTGAAATCAAAATAACGGGACAAAAATGTTTTTGAGGATATATGAGTAACATCATTGACAATGTTGTAAAATAATTGACTGCTGTCTGAACATTGACATTAAAAGATATGCTAGCATATGCTAAAACACTTATCTTTTCATAAATTTATTTTTAAGAGACATAAGTTACAAAAAGCATATTTGTTCTTGATGCTATATAATCAGTTCCTGGTTAACTTTGTCTTTCATTCTCACTACCAATCACACTATTCTCTTCTATTGTTTGTACCTCACTACTTCCTGCTTGTTCTTTCACAACCGCATTATTTTACTTCAACTGTTCATCTCCCAACACGTATGAGCATTTCATCCTGCAAGTAATTATCCTCCACATTGTTAACTTGTTTAACTGTTTCACTTCCGACATCATTACATTTATTTATTCTTCCCCATATATTCACCACTATTTGTTCTAACTCTTCACAGTATATCTCTTTATTAAGTGTGTCTTGCATAAAACTGTTTTGTGAACCACAGCTCGGCCAAAAATTCTTTCCGACGTTTGACAAAATTCAATGTGACAAACGTCATTCGTCTTCCACCAATGGGCTAGCATTCATGTTCCGATGTGGAAATGCAGCCAGTTGCTTGACAATAGTGTCGTGTGGAATACTGGTGTGAGAAAGCCAGGAAACACATGATAATGTGAACTGGCCGCCGTGATATGATTGAAAATTGTTGAAAACTGCGTTAAAACCCAATCGATCAAATAAGCATTACAACTGTTTTATTGTTCACTTCACTTTCCCATCTCAGTACATTTATCTATACCTTCTTGTCCAGCTACATTATCTAGATCTAATGTGTCTCTTTCTTTTTTCTCATTTTCTCCTATCTTATTACCTTGTTCATTATCTTGCATCGATGAATCTTTATCATATGACCCTTTACTCTTCAGTTTATTTTCTTCATTATCCAGCACTTGATTCCATCACATGTAATTGTTCATGCAGATTCTGATTTCTTTATCTTATTCTTTCATTTCACTATACTTCTCACTATATTCCGTATTTATCATTCCATGATCTATGTCACTATACTGTTACTCTTTCCATATGATGTAACATTTGTTCGCACATTCCAGCAATTGTTTCTTGGTTATGAACATAATTGTCATATAACGTGGTTTCAATTTCCTTTTCAAAGATAGTCCTAATGATATCATCTGGCAATGCTATACCTGGTATGGAATCGTCAGAGAACATAGCAAACATCTTTTTAAAATTTGTTTCATCTTTAGACTGAGAAGCACATTTTGTTGAAGATAATATTCTATATTAAATACATGTTCAGAAGTTCTTCTAACCTTAACTTCCTAAATGTGGCTATCGTAACCATACAGGTAAACACTACAACATGCTGGTTAACAATCACCATCTGCTTTCACATTAACAGGATAATGATTAGTTCATAATCATCTGGATACAATTCCATAGCTTTCTCATCTACTAAAAGACTATCCATCAGAAATGAACGTGAATGACCTTGAACGGATTCTAACCAGAAAGACATACACAGCAGTTGTTTTTCTTCAAATGGGTTACAGTTATCTAGAATACGAAGATAGGCGGAGAAAACGTCTTCTGTTTGAAAAAATTGCCTTGAAATTTTGAAGATCTTCATGCTGTGCCTCTAAAAATGCCACTAAAAATGCCACTTTATTGCAAGAGTAAAGCTCACATCTGTTTTCAGTACATTAACGGCTTACATCCCTATATTGGATTTTCCCGTATAGAGTTTATCTGGTGAGTTTTTAGAGTTCCTGGAACTGTCGACAATTTCAGATTGAGTTTATTTACAAACAACTGGATAGCTGCTTCAACATTTACATGATACAATAACATATTTGTTCCACTCTTTTCAAATTCTGTTATAAAATATCTATCAGCAGCTTTATATAACGCTCCCCCGATTACATCTGTAATACCTTTTCCATTGTCGGCCTCATGAAAATTCCACGAGGCAAGAAGAGAAACCAATGCACATATAGCTTGTGGACCGTGTGTCAGACTATCAGACACTGAAGCGCCAATGAAATAAGGTTTTTGTTGGTTCCTTCTTTGTAGTATCCTGTATTAAGACTTATCTGTGGCTCGGAGGCTCCATAATGTACAACTCTAACAGATTTACTGAACTTTCCAACATAATTCTCAGAAAAATCTATGTGCATGAAACATTCGTTTTCCTTTACGTTTTTTATGTATGCTGGTAATAGTTTTACTTGTTACTGATGTTGAACTGATGTATCTTGAACTTTTGTAGAGCATATTAGAACTTTGAGCTCTTTGGCGGTACCATTAGTTATAACTTTTTTTTCAGGGTAACAGTTTTTAGTGTTTCAACTTTACCCTTTTTGAATGTTCTTTTTTCCTGATTCTCTTCTATCAGATATGTTTGAATGACCTTGTCTTTGCATAGTGGACATACTCTATATATACAGGACTGGTTTTCTGTTTAACTCACAATTTGATTTGGCCTAAGAGTGTCGTTAAATCAAAGGGTTTAGTTACCTTTGCTTTGGTAAAGCTTGTTGCTATACTTTTGGTATTGTCACATGTTGTTCAAATGCAATTGTCTCTATCCGACTGTGTTGGACTTATAACCCAGAACGGCTTGAGTCTCCAAATAAGTGTGAAGCTTAACTACCACTTTTTTCTGCAATATACTTTTTATAAAGATTTAGAATCCTGTCATTTAATAGCCGTTTTTGTTTTTCACTTTATTCTTTGTTTCTGTCCTGTGATAATCCGAGATATATCTTCACATTTAAAGAAATATCTGATTCTCATTTGTAAATTTATTCATTAGGAATCTTTATTATGTGTTGGATTCCTTTGCTTATGTGTCCATATTGTTCTTCCTACACATTGAGTCAATTGGTATATTTTCATTATGTAACCAGTGATCAGACGATAAGCGGTGCTGTTTCTTATTCTTTGCTTACAGTTGTCTCTGAGCTTGTCAAGAAGTATTTTATGGAAGTAGAGTCTTTTTCTTACAACACTTTTCGAATAGAACCGTAAAAGCATTTTCGTCTTTTTCCTTGGAGAATTATCATTGTCAGGTGTTTTTGAATGTTCAGTTGCTGCCATCTTTTCCGATACGTTTGCGATCTTCCGTCTGCTAGTTTTAATTTTGATAATAGCATACACTTTTCTCTGTTGAGATTTGAAATTTCTCTTGATCTTTGTCTCTTTAAATGCACGAGCTGTTTGGATGGCCCCAGCTTGTATGTCATCTTCAAGAGAGAGAGAGAGAGAGAGAAAAAAAAGAGAGAGAGAGAGAGAGAGAGAGAGAGAGAGAGAGAGAGAGAGAGAGAGAGAGAGTGTGTGTGGGTGTGGGTGTGGGTGGGTGGGTGGGTGGATGGTTGTGTATGTGTGTGTGTGTGAGTGTGTGTGAGTGTGTGTGTGTGTGTGTGTGTTGGTATACCCTACTCACCGAGGTAGGTCATAGAAGTACACAACCACTGACCGAGGTACCAAAACTACCGAGGTATTTTTTCCATTACCTCGGTGTGTTTACCTCTAAAGTAACGCAGAATGCTCGTCTATGTTTATATCTTAAAAAATGAACGATACCTCGGTGTGTCGATTTTGGGCGTGTACGGGTGCTGTGTGTGACCCCACACACCTCGTCCCGATATTCTACTTAAACTCAGGCTTGCGCATGCGCAGTATATCAGAAAATGCACACAGCAAGTTGCAGGGTCCCCACTTCATGAGGTATGTACTTTTATTGTGATTTTGATCATGGAAACACATGGATGTGTAGCAATTGTTGATGTAAAATATGTTAATGAGTTTGAACAGCTTCTCTTCTTTGCATACACGAATGAAATACAATTATTGCCAAAGGTATAAAGCTATTGTTTATTAAGACATTTCGAATGAGCAAATAAAGATGTCAATCGTTTTCTAAAGTTGTAAAGGCTATTGCCACCTATAACCATTAACGACCTGCGTAACACTTGTAACAAATCCCAATATAATGTTTATGTGATACGAACTATTTCAAGTTGAACCGAGTTGCTTTTTACATTATAAAGTGAAATTTTACCAGACTAAAAATATGTTGTAAGATCTACCATCTCGTAACCTCTAGTTCTAAAATGTTTTCACTTAACCCTTTCCCTTCTTCCGATTCGATAGCCTACTGGTTAAGATATTCGATTCGGGAGTGGCAGGTCGAAGGTTCGAAACCAAGTAGTGACAGTGGGGTCCGTTCTGGAAGGTCGTTTGGGTAGCCGCCGGCTAGTTACATAATGGTGCCAAAAGCCTGTCTGCGCGGTGCCTGGAAAAATTAAGACTCGCGAAGTAAAAATGTTCAGGACAAAGGTCTCTCATAAGTCAGAAATTACTGGACCTTTCAATAATGGTGACACTATAAAAAACACTAACATTACTTATAGACGTATTATGACGCCTCTGCAGCAGAAGTTGTTTGCAAACATTGTGGCAAAAGGAGAAATTGCTCATGATGAACAATTTCTTCTTTTGCCACTATGTTTTTCAATTATATTCCATTGGGGGTTGACTTTGCTTTTTTTAATTATACACATTTTCCATTATTTTGGGCCAATATGTTTTCAAAC
Organism: Serripes groenlandicus; assembly: GCA_031761405.1. Classification (NCBI taxonomy): domain Eukaryota; kingdom Metazoa; phylum Mollusca; class Bivalvia; order Cardiida; family Cardiidae; genus Serripes; species Serripes groenlandicus. The sequence goes on from JASEVX010000275.1 coordinate 121,342, forward strand.
TCGTCTGCTGCTGATAAGTCGTATGTCGGAAAGAGTCAAAATATTTTTGATTGTAAAATATTTACACAAAACCTGCAAAACTTATCGCGATATTTCTGTTCAGGTAGGCTTTTCTAGTAATCTCGTGCTTGGTTGCTGACTTGTTTAAATTTAGTATGATGATGTTTTTCCTTTTTATTCTGATTTTACAAACATTTTAAACGTCTAAAACATCTTTATGATAAATTAAAGGGAATGTCGTCAAAAAGAAACACGTTTCATACGTTTGGAGATTTTGCAAATGGAGGAAATGTTCAATCCAAGCAATATCGCCTCTCTCCCCAACTTCCAAATGTTTCCCGAACTTAAAAAGTCGTCTGCTACAGACGCGCTTGAAGTCAAATCAACCCTATGTAATAAGTAGGACCAGAAGTACGTACATATTTACCTAGAAACAAATGAATACGGTTTAAAAAGAACGATTTGCTTCTAAGAAAAAAGAATATCTGTGTATGTCATTTTACATTTGTCATTCTCATGTATCGGAAACGACTATATTTCGTTTCAATGAACCTACCTTAAATAAACGGTTTCTACGTAACGAACTGGAGCTAATAATAATAATGATACAGGTGTTATACGCCCCCAAAGTCAACCCAGCGAAAACATATCGGTGCTCATTAGAGGCGCACGGTATGAGCAAACCGTTCATATGTCAGTGTTATTCTCATGTTTCGGATGCGACTCTTTTTGTGAAAACAACTACAGTTAATACGAATAACGATAAAGGTTTAATACGCAAAAAAAAGTTAAGGTGCATATAATGCGAACCACTGTAAAAATACTCAGACGGGGCCTCCTGACGAATCCACATCAATCCTCAACAAAGGTTAAGATCAGTATGTGTAGACGCACAGTTCGATCAGACAGATTACGTTCGAAGCAGACAATCGACGAACTTTACGCTAACTTTATAAGACGTTTATATGGTGGATCCTGATTACCGAATTTACCGAAAGTCACAGTCATAATTATAATTTATAACATATTTTCTTGTGACTAGGCACACGCAGTCTATTTCTACTTTATGAAGAACCGCGTCAGGCTACTTGGGGCCTTATTGACATTCCGACGTAGAATTTCTTTAGGTCAAATTGGCGTACAGCTAGTGGGTCTAGGCTTCTAGTTTGTTTTATCAAAAGTTACATTAATTAAATCTTGGGCATAATTTGAAGCCTCTGTAAACTTTTTTTCAAAAGGAGAAATTACTATTTGCCAAAACGATTTCAACTGTATTCTTAAACTCAACGTTTATAGAAAGAGACTTTCCAATTTGTTCATTACATGTTTTCAAAGTCTTCAGCTAAAGATGTGTTGTATGCGGGAAAGGTTGTATGTCTATAAAACATTTTGGCCAAACGTTAAGTCACTGGTGAGCCTGTGCACTAAGAGCCAAACTCGCTAGACGCGGCTCATGTGTGTTTAACTCCGTGCAAAGTCGGCCGTATTACATAGATGAAATAGCATAGAGATTGGGTTACAGGATGTGTTTATGTCCTTGGAAGGAAGGTGCTGTTTATCCCTTTCCATTATACTGTCCACAACTGACGTATCTACAGCAAACGGGTGTGAAAAATGTCTGTAAATGAAAACGTCAGAAAGCGTTTGTATTTGGAAAAGGGTTAAAGCCGTGATAATGTTTTGGTCACTTTCTTAGAATGCTGGTATGCGTCACTCTCGGATCCGTTTCCTGGACATGATTATGTTTAATTCCTTTTTGTTCCAACATGTTTCAAAAGTCGTCTGCTGTAGATGCCTGAACAACGTCTGCATTTAAGAAAGCCAGAGCAATATAAGATAGAAGAAATTACATATAGACTGGGTTATATATTGCTCATCTATAGCAATTTCTCCTATTGCCACACTGTTTTCAAAAATCTTCTGCTGCAGAGACGTTAGAGAGCTTCTGTCTGTGGGAACGGGTTAACCCTTACCTTTATATAGTCGACAATTGACGTGCGTACAGGAGGCGGTATTATTAAACCTGTGTAGGGGAAAACACGAGATATTGCTCTAGATGAACAAGTTCTTCTTCATCCACGATGGTTTCACGTCTGTATAAAAGACGTCTTCAATGCGTCCAAATAATAACAGTCAGTCTTGCCTTATATGTTTATAGGAATCTGCCGTGGCCGACTGGTGCGTCAGAGAGCGTTGACATATGTCACGATGTCAGTTAAACTCTCTAATTCGAACAATATACAGCAGGAGTTGGGCTGTAGACTTGGCCAAACTGCCAACTTCATCTGAAGATTGCAGCCAGCTGCCATAAATCCGGCTAGTGCGACTTGGAGCCAGAGTGTCGCACCCTCACCTGGTACATGTCACGATGCCAGTTAATATCTATAATTCGAACAGGACGGGTGCAAAGTCGGGACTTTGTCGATAAATCCCAACTCCAGCTGGGCGTGGCATCCGGCTGACGCAACTTGGCGAAACAGGACCTCATGCAACACGAGGTCAGTTTGAGGCGTTTTCACTGGACATGCATCAATCAATCGTCCGATCCATCCAATACAATCTCGAACAATAGGCACGCCAAAACGAGGATAGAAGCCACTCTGAAGGCCCAACTCCGGCTGGGTTTTGCAGCCGGCTGCCATAAATCCGGTTGGAATCCGGCTAGTGCGACTGGGAGCCAGAGTGTGTCACTTTCACCTGACTTCTGTCACGATGCAAGTTAAACTCTCTAATTCGAGCAATATACAGCCGGAGTTGGGCTGTAGACTTGGCCAAAATGCCAACTTCATCTGAACATTGCAGCCAGCTGCCATAAATCTGGGTGGAATCTGGCTAGTGCGACTTGGAGCCAGAGTGTGGCATCCTCACCTGCATAGCATCAAACGTCGTTTTGTCATGTCTTTGCATTAGTCATGTTTAGAAAACATTGTAGAAAATGACAAAGTACCGGCAAAATCTATTCCACATTTTCTGTGCCTTCGCATATAGGTCATCCCGCGTTTGCGCAATTTTGATAAGAGGGTCATTGCCATACATGAAAATCAACTTAGGTTGATATAAATATATAATTGCGCATGATTGCAATCTGATCCAATGTGTAGTTTTGTAAGAAAGTTCTTGAAACATTCTACCACTGTTTGGCAAACAGTGCACAACAAGATCATATACCGTCTCCGTGACATGGTAACATAATTGAACTTTTGTATCAATTCTTACATAGACAATTGGCCCAGTTTGTTAGAAGATGTCGTTTTCAGAAATTTGTTTAACACACGAACACGGGCAACAACAATTGCTCATCTTGAACACTGACGGCAGACCATCAAAATAATGACTTCATAGAAGACTTCATTGACACTTAATGTTATCATTTCTTTCTTTGTTTGAAAGCAGAATAAATAATCAACATAAAATATGACTATACGGTTTATATCAACTAGATACACTGCAGGTAAATATTACAAGAAAACAATGTCAACTTTCACTATCACACTCATGCATATTGTATCCGTTATATATGTATTTTTGTTTGCATGGTGTTTTACCCTGCTTTCAATGTTAAAGTTATATCACAGCATTGCCTGTGTAAGTTAACAGTATTTCTGGTCCATTTATATTGACACCAGAGAGTCAGTCTTGATGCGAACGCCACAACAGTGAGCACCAAGGAGGGAAATTCATTACTTCCAATTATATGTCTTTAGTATGATCGAACCCGCAACCTCCCAAAACAAGTATCCACTAAATGCTGTTAAGAATTAATCATAGTAGTCCTTTAAAATGATAATTGAGAATAATAGGAACAAATGACTTGGTTGCATTTTATCAATGACTATTCAATTTTGTAATTTGCAATAACCATTTAAAAATAATTTCAGATCAGTCTTGATGCAGTTGTAAACCTGCATTTTGCATCATAATTTACCAAGTTTGTTTAACAAGAAAGTAAAATTTAAAAATAATAGAAATATCAGAATAATTGGCATCTCTTGCAAATTGAAATTTGAATAAGATAGAAGCTTTAATCATAAAGCATTTACCCTTTACCACAAACAACAATTCTACAGCAGACGACTTGGAAAATATCTGGGCAAAACGTCTGTTAACATGGGTGTAATTGTCAAATAGAGTTGAAATCATTCCGTTAAATGGAGAACTTCTCCTTTTTGCTACAATATTTACGAAATTCCTCTTTTGCAGAGGCGTCCGAAAGCCCCTGTTTGTGGGGAAGGATAAAGCGATGTGTTTAAAACATACTTTTAATAGGATTATTGAGAAACTCAATGTTTAAAACAATGAAATTATCTAGCGATCCTTTTCACTGTTTATCTTTGACTTTATACAGACAGCTTGAAAATATCTTGGACAAAATGTGAAATATCTCAATAAATAACAGTTTAATTATTAAATAGATAGTTCATTGTGGCAATGATTTCAAAAGTCATCTGCTGCAGATGTGTCAAAATGTACCAACAGGTGGGAAATGGTTTACGCATTCCCACGTATAAACGCATCTGCAGAAGACAACTAAAGAAAACAATCTGTGAAATGAAGAAACATTGCTCATTTTGAACAATTTCTACTTTTTTCACAATGATTTCAACTTTATTAAACAATGCACATTTATTTAAAATGATTTCTCATAGTTTTACATAGATGGATGGTTTCAAAGTCGTCTGCTTCAGAATTGTTGTATATGGAAAAGGGGTAAAACATGGCAAAACAGAACGATTGTTTGCAAGATAGAGATCTTACACCGAAACAATCAGCTATCGTCAGTATCAACATATCTTAAGGAGCCACTGCTTTTGAAATCATATCTTAAGGTCATCGGCTACATTTTTGTCAAGATTTTTAGAATTCCTCTTGCATGACAGACAGGATTGTAAAGGTCATTTGACAAACTAAAATGAGATAATAATGTTACAAAATTGAAACACGGAATAAAGAGAAACGTGTGACTTTTGAGCGACAGATAGGAACATGTTACAATCAGCCTACTAAACAACATTAAAAAGATTTTAGAACGAACAACTGTAATGACGAATAACAATATCGTTTTACCAAAATGTTGCAGAGGAAGCGTCCATATGTTGGAAAGGATTAAGCAACATGATATGACAAAGTTATTTACGTGTTTAAATGTCTTTGTCAGAAAATAATGTAGATACATAGATTGTTGTATTGTGCAGTAAAGAGTCATACAAGATGTTTTTGAAGATTATGACTTTAAAATATTCCTTTAAGTTATAGTTTAAAATTGATGTTTTTGTCTCTCTTAAGCATTAACCCTTTCTCTAATGAAAATTACTTAAAATGCATTTGCAGCAGATGACTTTTTAAAACAATCAAGAGAAAGGGAGAAAGTGCTCATATTACATCAGTTCTCCCTTTTTCAACAATGTTTTCTACATGATTTCAATACCTCTTTCATTTTGATAGATGTTGCATTTTTCCTCAGATCGTACGATTTAAGATGCTCTCAATATTCTATTGTTAATAATAAAATGACTCCATTTAAACTGAATTGGACAATCTCCGTAACTACTTGAACATAGTCGTACTATTTTTCCTTTCCACTTCAAATAATTTCTAAGCATTTTTTAAACTCATATTGGAGTACTCACGACTAAAGTTTTTCACTGATGTTCCAACAACATTATAGTAATCTTTTGTGAGTAATCTTAACCTTTTAAATGCAGTTTTGTTGAATCCACGATGACTTACTTTTCCCGCGCAGTCTCACCCTAAAACCCGTTGCTTGTTAACAGCAATTGGCAGACAGCCAACTCCGAAAAACGGTTCATCTACATGTACTATGACCAGGGGCTAAAGCCCCAGGGCAAAAATAGCGAGAATATCTTTAAATGAAAATATGATTAATTAATCGAGTTGAAAACGTTCCAGTATTATGATTTCTCAAATGGTCACAATGTTTGTAAAACGTTTTTGCTGCAGATGCGTCAACATGCGTCTTCAAGTGGAAAATAGTTAATTTATTGTTAATGTTGTTTTTTTATTGTTACTTTAGATGGCAACCCAGTTTTGGACATACATATTGGAGGCTCAAAAGCGGACTTAGACCCTTTTGCATAGGTTCATTTTTGAAGCAGCAAAAGGTAACGAATTGCATTAATATAGGGAGTAAACATGTACATAGCTGAATTGCTGCCAGTGGTATCATTACATATTACCTCTAAACGTGTTTTATGATTTCGCTAAATATTGAATCATAACTAGCGAAGGATACAGATCATGATTTAAATACACAAATGTGCATGCTGATTTTGGGGGAACTGTTCGGAAATGGTCTTTGAAGTCTTGCATAGCGGCATACATACACGTTTGTTAAAGTCGCGTGTAGCGGTTAAATGTTAAATAAATAGTCTGTGCCTCAGTACAGCATAACAATTAATGATATTATAAAACAACATAACCTTGATTTTTACCTGCTAACCCACAATAGCTCAGTCGGTAACGAAGCGGGCTATCAATCATTGGATATTAAGGGTCGTGTGTTGGAACACCGGATTTGGCAATCAAATGTTCATATAATTGTGAATAGCGTCATTCGTCTCCAAGCAATACGCTACTTAGTATGTGTGGTAAGGTACCCCGTTTAGTGGAGTGATTTAACTGATAAAAAACGTTGAAAGTGACGTTCAACTCCAAGCAATCAATCATTTTATGAATTATCGATCAATCAGTTATTCGAAAACCAAATTTTAAAACGGCGTTAAAATTTACTCATTTCGTCTACAGATGCATATGTAAACATTTTTTTATTTCCACCAAATCTTATTTCAGATCTTGTTACCAGTGAATCAAGTAAGAAAAATAAAGAAGCCCGCAAAACTTATATGCACATAGATCTTACTAACTATTTTGATGTGCGTGAAGTTAGCCGGAGTAGCCGGAGTAGCCGGAACAGCCGGAACAGCTGGAAATCCGGCTACTCCGGCTGTATTAACCAGCCGGAAAAGGCGGAACTCTGGCTACTCCGGCTGTATTAACCAGCCGGAAAAGCTGGAACTCCGTCAACACAGACTGTATTAACCAGCCGAAACAGCCGAAACTCCAGCTACGTCGGCTGTATTAACGAGCCGTAACAGCGGGAATTCCGGTTGCACCAGCTGTATTAACAAGCCGAAACAAGCGAAAGTCCGGCTACTCCGACTGTATTAACCAGCCGGGAAAGGCGGAATTCCGGCTACTCCGGCTGGGCATGGCAGCCGGCTGACGCAACATGGCGAAACAAGACCTCATGCAACACGAAGTCAGTTTGGGGCGCTTTTACCTGGCATGCATCAATCAACCGTCCAATCCATCTATTTCGATTTGTTTATCTCGAACAATAGGCACGCGAACGAGAGTGGAAGCCACTCTGAAGGCCCAACTCCGGCTGGGTTTTGCAACCGGCTGCTATAAATCCGGGACGAATCCGGCTAGCGCGACTGGGAGCCAGAGTGTGTCACTTTCACTTGACATATGTCAAATTATTTGCCTTAAATTTACATTTTTTTACATTGTACAGTTTATGTGTATGACCTACATTTTGTAAAATTATGAAAGCCAGTGCACCCTGGTTTTGGGGAATACATAGTAAATGCCTTAAGCCATATATCATCCAACCTGATAGAGAGGAAAACATGTCCATGTATTCAAATGAGTCCTTTGTTTGTAAGAAATGAATTTCTAGTAGATTAATCTTTTGTGTTATCCAAAATGTGTTTATTGATCAAACTCTAATATCAGATTGGACAAAATTGTAACTAAGAATTTCAACATTATTTTCACTAGGTTATTAAAAATACTCTGCATTAATTAATATGTTATTAAACTATATTTACAACATATTCAAAAGCTATTGAAAGCAATATTTTCATACTTGAGACCACATCGTTAACCAATGATGCCATAAAACTCTTAAAATTGAAGATTGACCGATTGGGGTTTAACGCCGTTTCAACAATTTTCCAGTCATATCACGGTGACCAGTTCACCTAGTCATGCGTTTCCTGGTTTTCCCACACCAGTACACCACACAACATATTTTCCAAGCAACTGACTACTTTTCCACATAGACTGTTAAAAGCCCATTGGTGAAAGACGAATGACGCAGGTCACAGTGACTTTTGTCAAACGTCGGAAAGAATGTTGGCCGAGGTGGGATACTCAAATTGAAGAACAAACTGAACTGAACGCAGTTGACATGTTGTTTATGTATTACTTCAGACTGCGTTCATTGCTAAACAATAACCAGTAAAAGGAACAAGATCATATTTAAAAATAATGTAAAAACAAACTGAACATTGAAACCTGCAGATAAAGAGGATCAATCTCTTTTTAAATTCAACAAGAAGAATTTTAATGCAAATCATCAAAGACGCCGCGCATGATTTTGAAGCATGACTTAAAGGAAGCAGATGCAGATCAATACATTTAGATAACCTCTGCAAACAGACAGGATGTAAATATTTCGAAAAAGAAAGCCAAATGTCCCTTTATTTTAAACAAGAAGGCCAAGATGTGCCTATATTGCTAACCTGGCTACCATAGCCTATATAAAATAAAAAGGTTACCAAGAGCAGAAAGGGTCAATATTGACGTAGGGATTAAACGTTTGATATGCTACGATCTATGTGATATTTAGCATGTGAAGTTTAGTCGTGAAATGACAAGTTAAGTCATGAAACCATTTGGTTTACTGTTTGCTTAACATTCACTACTATAATGTGTCATACAAGCTGAAGTTTCTCAAGTATTTTTTACCAATAAACTGTTTTAAACTAGATCAATTATATAAACAAAAATATAGGTGCTTAAATATTAACATATGTTAAGGTTTATTGCCTCTAGTTATAAGTTAAGTGTGACACAAGCTTTGGGAGGAGAGGGGGAAGTCTATTCTCTTTCAAGTTTAACAGAAGTATGCTAGCAAAAACTGGAGTATATAAGCAAAAAATACGAAGTAAATTAAAGATATTTATGATCAAGATTGAGCATTATGAAAGTTCACATGTATAATTTACATATAACAAGAATTATTAAGTCTGTTTTGTCTGTGTCTAATGTCAGTTTAATCGTTTTGAACATGCAAGAAGAAAACTGAAAAATAAACAAAAGAAAATGGTCAAGTCAGTTCCTCAAGAGCAAAGAGCTAAAACCAGTTGGTACGAATCGTTCATCTCGAACGAAACATGAAAAACCGAATACTAATCCAATGAATTTTAGAAATCGGATGAAATCGTGAAAACAGCGAAGTATCATAACGGAATAAAGCAGAGACAACTTAATTACTCTATAGGAACCGATGACACCTTGTCGTTTATTAGATAAGAATGACCAAAATCGCCAAGCGATGACATACTGCATTTACAAATAATAGAATGGGTCACGTTACGGCACTGCCTATTGCATAGTTGGGTTAACGTTGTTTTTACAGTTTCTAGAATTAAACTGTAATATGTAGTAATTAAAATGAATCATTATTGATTTTTTAAAGATTACTCAATTATTTAAAAATCTCAATATTGTAAATAGGCAAAAACATCGCCAGAAACTTTTTTATGAGCTTTGATGAATCGGGACGTAAACCAAACTATAAAAAAATGCGTAGCCTAGGAAGTTAGGGGAAAGTTATTAAATACCCATTACATGTGTCTAAAGTTTTGCAATAACGTTAGAAGACATACGTATTTTGTATCTTGCTGTTTCTTAAATCATTTTATTTATTCATATAGGTTGTTTTTTAAAGCATATATCGAGCTTTTCTTAACAATAATAATGTTGGTTGTTTCCTTTTCGATTACGTCACCCCATGGTACAAACTTAAAACCTATCCTATACTAACGCCGCGCTTCCACGCGGCGTCAATAAACACTCAAAACATTTTTATTCGAATAAATATAAAGAAACATTTTGCAAAACCCAAACCTATCATATATTTAAGTTTAATTTGTACATATCTGTTTTATTTTATATAAGGTCAGGAGTGTTACAAACTGCAAGATTTCCAGGAATGTGAATGGAAAACAACACTAGAAGGCATTGCAGTATGTTCTGATTTCTTTTTACAAATGTAAACTTTTGTAAACTAGTAAACTAGTAACAAATATAATTGGAAACTGACTCTTACCATGATTGATTGATTGACTTGAGCTTAACAATTTCAGTTTACCTAACATTTTCCCCTGGCTTTCTAGAAAAAACTACTCCACCAACAATATCCCAAGGCAACTGGCTACCTTTGCATGATCTGGCTGAATGTATAATCTTGAGAAAAATATAAAAACACTATGCATAAAGACTGAGAAAACTACATTTTGACAAATATTTTCAGAAGTCCCATGTATAAGATGTTTCAATATTGTGTGTACAAGCCCATCTCCGGCTGTATATTGCTCGAGATACAGACTTTAAGCAGCTGTCCGGCACGTTTTAGGGGAAGGCACCAAACAATAGATTCGAGTCGTTCTAGTTGGCGTCTAGACATAGTTATGGCAGCCGTCTGCAAAACCCAACCTGAGTTGGGCAGACAGAGGTGCTCCCATCCTCGTTTTGGCATGCCTATTCTTCGAGATAGATGCGTAGAGTGGTTTATTGATGCATGCCAGGTGAAAACACCTGAAACTGACTTCGTGTTGCATTAGGTCGCATTTCACCAAGTTGCGTCAGCCGGCTGCCATGCCCAGCCGGAGTTGGGATTTCTCGATAAAGTCCCGACTTTGCAATCGTCGTGTTCGAATGAAATAGTTTAACTGGCATCCTGACATGTGTCAGGTGAAGTGACACACTCTGACTCCCAGTCACGCTAGCCAGATTCCACGAGGATTTATGGCAGCCGGCCGCAAAACCCATCCGAAGTTGGTTCGACAAAGTGGCTCCAACCCCCGTTTTGGCGTGCCTATTGTTCGAAATATATGGATTGGGCGGTTTATTGATGCATGTCAGGTGAAAGCGCCTCAAACTGACTTCGTGTTAAACGAGGTCCTGTTTCGCCAAGTTACGTCAGCCGGCTGCCATGCCCAGCCGGATTAAAGATTTCACGACAAAGTCCCGACTTTGCACCCGTCCTGTTTGAATTAGAGAGTTTAACTCGCAATAGCCAGATTCAACCCTGATGTATGGCAGCTGGCTGCAATGTTCAGATGAAGTTGGCATTTTGGGCAAGTATACAGCCCAACTTCAGCTTTATTTTCCTCGAATTAGAAAGTTTAACTGGCATCATGACATATGTCAGGTGAAAGTGACACACTCAGTCACGCTAGCCGGATTCCATCCGTATTTATGGCAGCCGGCTGGATAACCCTGCCGTTGTTGGGCCAACATAGATGGATTGGACGGTTGACAGATGCATGCCAGGTGAAAGCACTTCAAACGTGTTGCATGAGTTCCTGTTTCGCCGAGTTTAACTGGCATCCTGACATGTTTCAGGATAAAATGCCACACTCTGGCTCCAAGTCGCACTAGCCGGATTCCACCCGGATTTATGACAGCTGGCCGCAATGGTCCGATGAAGTTGGCATTTTGGCCAAGTCTACATCCCAACTCCGGCTGTATATTGCTCGAATTAGAGAGTTTAATTGGCATCCTGACATATGTCAGGTGAAAGTTACACACTCCGAGTCACGCTAGCCTGATTTATGGCAGACGGCTGCAAAACCCAGCCGAAGTCGGGCCGACATAGTGGCTCCCACCCTCGTGTTGCCATGCCGAGCCGGAGTTGGAATTTCCCGACACAGTCCCGACTTTGCACACTTCCTGTTCGAATAAGAGAGTTTAACTGGCATCCTTACATGTTTCAGGTGAAAGTGCCAAACTCTTACTCCAAGTCGCACTAACCGGATTCTACCTGGATTTATGGCAGCTGGCTACAATGTTCCTATGAAGTTCGCATTTTTGGCCAAGTCTACAGCCCAACTCCGGATGTATATTGCTCAAATAAGAGAGTTTAAATAGCGTCCTGACATACGCCAGGTAAAAGTGACCCTCTCTTGCTCCCAGTCACGCTAGCCGGATTCCACCCGGATTTATGGCAGCCGGCTGCCAAACCCAGCCGGAGTTGGGCCGACATAGTGGCTCCCACCCTCGTGTTGACGTGCCTATTGTTCGAGATAGATGGAGTGTACGGTTGATTGATGCATGCCAGGTTAAAGCACCTCAAACTGACTTCGTGTTGCATGAATTCCTGTTTCACAAAGTGTTGTCGGCCGGCTGCCATGCCCAGCCGGAGTTAGGATTTCCCGAAAAAGGCACGATTTGCACCCGTCTTGTTCGAATTAGAGAGTTTAACTGGCATCCTGTCATACGCCAGGTGAAAGTGACACTCTCTGGCTCACAGTCACGTTAACCAGATTACACCTGGATATATGGCAGCCGTCTGCAAAAGCAAGCCGGAGTTGGGCCGATTGAGTGACTCCCACCCTCGTTTTGGCGTGCCTATTGTTCGAGATAGATGGATTGGACGGTTGAATGATGCATGCCAGGTGAAAGCGCCTCAAACTGACTTCATGTTGTTCCTGTTTCGCCAATTTGTGTCAGTTGGCTGCCATGCCCAGCCGGAGTAGCCGTAGTTCGGCCTGTTCCGGCTGGTTAATACAGTCGGAGTAGCCGGAGTTCCGCTTGTTTCGGCTGGTTAATACAGCCATTGTAACCGGAATTCCCGCTTTCCCGGGTGGTTTATACAGCCGGTGTAACCGAAATTCCCGCTGTTCCGACTGGATAATACAGCCGACGTAGCTGGAGTTCCGGCTGGTTAATACAGTCGGGGTATACGGAGTTCCAGCTGTTCTGGCTGGTTAATACAGCCGTAGTAGCCGGAGTAGCCGGAGTTCCGCCTGTTCCGGCTGGTTAATTCAGTCGGAGTAGCTGAAGTTCCGGCTATTCCTGATGGTTAATACAGTCGGAGTTCCGGCTGTTCCGGCTGGTCCGGCTACTCCGGCTAACTTCACGCACATCGTATTAAGCAGTTGTCCTCACTCAGATGGAAAACTCTTGAGTGTGATCTATATGTCTTCCGAAAGATGCCATACATAGACAAACTATACACTCTTCTCGCTCAGATGGAAAACTATGATTATGTGGTTTTTATGCGGGGGATTCAGCTATGCTGAATACTTCCGTATATTGTCATTCTCAGCTTTCAGGAAGTGTAAATTTGTAAATGTGTTGTGCTGCCCTCTGTTTTTTCAAAATGGACAATTTTTCTTGATTGTCCAGGGATCAGTTAATTACGTTTCACAACAAGCTAAACAGTATGCACATTATACAATATAAACGTACACAATGTAAAGTTTTAATCCATGAAAATGTATACATAATTTAGAGATTTAAGTTAGACATAAAGATCTTAAATGTTTCTATTAAATATATGGAAAACGAGTAGCTTGAAAGCGGGTAGCTCAAAAACCTTTTGACAAAATCCCTGCAATGAAAAATACGTAAAATACGGCTTTCGTGCATCGTCAACATCTTCCCTTGTTAACACTCTACAGGCTACATTTTGCATCGAATATTCATGAAAATTTATCAGAACATTTATCTCCATTAAATCTTGGACAAGTTCGAAACTGGGCCATTTGAGGTCAAAAACTAGGTCACTTGGAAAAATTGAATGGAAAATCGTGTTACCACTCTAGAGGCCACATTTTCAACTTGAGCATGTTGAAATTTTATCAAAATTTTTGACTTGATGGTGTAAGTCAAGTTCGAATATGAGTCATGTCTGGTCAAAAAGTAGGTCACTAGGTCAAATTGAAGGAAATGCTTGTTAACACTCTAGGGGTCGCAATTTTTACTAAGGCAGCTTGAATGTCAGAATGTTTACCTAAATGATATCTAGGCCGAGTTCGAATATGGGTCATGTCGGGTCAAAAACTAGGTCACTATGCCAAATTGAATGGAAATCTTGTTAACACTTTGGAGGCCTAATTTTCAACTTGAGCATGTTGAAACTTTATCAAACTGTTTGTCTTGATGATATGTAGGTCAATTCGAACATGGGTCGTGATTGGTCAAAAGGTAGGTCACTAGGTCAAATTGAAGGAAAAGCTTGTTAACACTCTAGAGGCCGCAATTTTTGCTTCAGCAGTTTGAATGTTTGTAATAATGATATCTAGGTCAAGTTCGAATATGGGTCATATTGGGTTAGAAACTAGGTTACTAGGCCAAATTGAAGGAAAATCTTGTTAATACTGTAGAAGCCACATTTTTTGCTAAGGCAGCTTGAAATTTGATCAAAATGTTCGAGTTTGAAACATGGGTTATGATGGGTTAAAAAGTAGGTCAATAGGTCAAATTGAATGAAATGCTTATTAACACTCTAGAGACCGCAACTGTTGCTTCAGCAGTTTGAAATTATGTCAGAATGTTTGTATTAATGATATCCAGGTCAAGTTCGATTATGGGTCACATTGGGTCACTAGGCCAAATTGAAGGAAAATCTTGTTAACTCTGTAGAAGCATCTTTTTTGGCTACAGCAGCTTGAAATTTGGTCAGAATTCTATCTAAATGATATCTAGGTCAAGTTTGAATATGGGTCATGCCGGGTTAAAAACTAGGTCACTAGGCCAAATTGAAGGAAAATATTGTTAACATTCTATATACTGAATTTTTAGCTTGAGCATGTTGAAACTTTATCAGAATCTTTTTCTTGTTGATATGTAGGTCAAGTTATTACACGGGTCATGTTGGGTAAAAAAATATGTCACTAGGTCAAATTGAAGGAAACTCTTGTTAACACTTTAGAGCCAACATCCCCCGCATTTTAGTACTTTCAGTACTTTGATTTTATACGTCTTCCTTAAATTGCAATACATAGACAAAATATACACTGTCCTCGCTCAGATGGAAAAAATATCAATATGTGCTTGATTTGTCTTCCTAAAGATGATATACATAGACAAAATACAATGTGCTGGCTCAGATGGAAAACACTGAGTGTGTGTTGTATATGTCTTCCTAAAGATGCTATAGCCAATGTCTTCGCTCAGATGGTATAATCTGAAAGTCCTCTGTCTATGTTTATATCTTAAAAAATGGACGATACCTCGGTGTGTCGATTTTGGGCGTGTAAGGGTGCTGTGTGTGACCCCACACACCTCGTCCCGATATTCTACTTAAACTCAGGTGTGCGCATGCGCAGTATATCAGAAAATACACACAGCAAGTGGCAGGGTCCCCACTTCATGAGGTATGTACTTTTATTGTGATTTTGATCATGGAAACACATGGATGTGTAGCAATTGTTGATGTAAAATATGTTAATAAGTTTGAACAGGTTCGCTTCTTTGCATACACGAATGATAATACAATTCTTGCCAAAGGTATAAAGCTATGGTTTGAAGACGTTTCGAATGAGCTACTTTAATGTATATAAATAAAGATGTCAATCGTTTTCCACAGTTGTAAAGGCTATTGCCACCCATAACCATTAACGACCTGCTTAACACTTGTAACAAATCCCAATATAACGTTTATGTGATACGAACTATTTCAAGTTTAACCGAGTTGCTTTTTACATTATAAAGTGAAATTTTACCCATACCCGACTCGAAATAACAGTTAAATATTCTTGAACTGTCTCCGTGAGTAACCACAATATAGGACTCAGTTGTGATATTGAAGGATAATGACAAGTTTACTCCTCGTTTCTAGAGCTCTGGGCAACAAACGGGTTAAGTAATTTATCTAGAAAAACTTATTAAACACATGAGATACACAAAGCTGATGTCTTTGTCTCCTATTAAATTCCACCGTTTGTTAACAATGTGTTTACTGTGTGTCCCATACCGATGTTGCTGTTTGTCCCATACCGATGTTGCTGTGTGTCCACCGATGTTGCTGTGTGTCCCATACCGATATTGCTGTGTATCCCATATCGATGTTGCTGTGTGTCCCATACCGAAAAAATTATACTACCCCAATTTGCTTATGATAAATGACATTCAGGACCAATTCTTTATGCCATTACATTTGTCTTATATTTGAAACATGTCGATTGAGCATAGACCTCGGTGTGTTTGTGTGGAATTATATACCTCAGTGTGTTGGGTATACCAGTATGTGTGTGTGTGTGTGTGTGTGTGTGTTTGTGTGTGTGTGTGTGTGTGTGTGTGTGTGTGTGTGTGTGTGTGTGTGTGTGTGTGTGTGTGTGTGTGTGTGTGTGATGGGGGTCATGTTGATATCATAAGCTACTGGTTTTCTCTTTTCTCTGGAAATCTTTTGCTTCTCATTCCAATACATTCTGGCATCTTTTTTTCCTTAATGTTATTTCACTGAAAAATTTACGCTTCCCTATATCTTTGACGTTCTGATATATTTCTTCTGTTGAATGAATTTTTCTCTCCTCTCCGGATCTTTATCCCCCCTTCCCTCTATACATCCCCTGCTTTTCTGCTCCACCGAGAGGCATTTTCTGACACAAAAACCAAACAAGTTAGGAGAACAGTTTTAACCAGTTTACAAATAATATTTGTTCTGAAAGAAAGAACCCTTTTTTAAATCGGAATGAAAACTAGCATTTTGAATGATGTCAGTAAAAGAAAAGAACCTTTTCAAACTTGCAATTAATTCAACTATTAGCAGCATGAACCTTATTTAAACATCGTAAGAAAGACAGAAGGAAATCCAATTTGATACTTTCATGCACAGTTATCAAGACTTTCAAAGTCGCCTGCTGCTGATAATTTTAAGAGGACATGGTTGAATCCTTTTCTTATATCGACGTTTTCTGGCGCCTCTGCAAAAGACGACTTTTGAAAGTATTATAGCCAAAGGGGAAGTTGCTGATAATGAGCAATATCTCCTTTTGCAATAATGTGTTCACCTTTATGCAATAATTGTTTTCAACGAAGTCTGGTGCAGAATTGTTGTAGATAGAAAATGTTTAACGGACTATAACTTCATGTTTGTATTACCAAAGAAGTGTCAGCTAGATTAACAGGATGTGATATTTTTTATCATTTTATTTTAAATAAATTTAGTTCTTATGATTGGATATTTGATCGATATACAGACAGACAAACAACACAATCAATTAATCCATTGGCTAATGAACTAATGTCATTGCAATTACTTTCAAATTGCAATGCAGTTTCCAAAATTTGACAAAATACACAAGCAAAATCTTAATAGAAAACAGTATAAGCCTATTTCTGTGTTGTACACTTACTTGATAACATTGATTTACATCGATAATTTTATAGTTACATTTGCATGAATAAAATGTCAATAGCTTAATCAAATATGTCAATGGCGTTACCTCAAGATCAATAAAGTACCTAATAGCGTATTATTCTTTCTAAAATCTTGAATCGTTATTATTACAACTGTTTGGGAACATGTAATGGGAGCAGACGACATATCAATTTCATCTGAGCGAAGCGGATAAACATCGTGTTCACTCAACCATCAAAGCACTATCCGTGTTGCACGTCTTGCAATATTTCTATCCATCCCAACGGTGACTAAAAAATCCTACCTAAATGTATAATTAGATCTTTACCTTCTCCCCATTAACTTTAACAATTATATCTACTCAACCGCAGACCACCGATTGGAGACCTATATAACATAACCTAGGACACCTTGTCCGGGAGTGATTTAAATGAAACCTCATATCCCACCTCCGCCTCAAAATGAAGCGTGCATCACGTTCACTGTCATCTATCCAGGCACTAACATCGATGCAAGTTGCTTAGCTTTACTACATTTCAAACTTCTCTGCCAAGAGGGCTTTCACATCATGGTGAAAGAAATGGTGTTTTAGTCTTAACCCCTAAACCTTAAATTATATATGTTTTTGTAAACGAACGACTTTTATTAGTATTGCACTTAAGAATATATCTGCGTTGCACTAACTGCATTTGGACGGGAATATCCTGCTTGCATATAATTTCTGCTTACACATTTGGGTCTTATATAATTTTACAAACAGTGTATGAGTTTGACTTCACTCAAGTAATATTAATTTAAATTATCTCTCTCTCTCCCTCCCCCCTCTCTCTCTCTCTCTCTCTCTCTCTCTCTCTCTCTCTCTCTCTCTCTCTCTCTCTCTCTCTCTTTCTCTCTCTCTCTCTCTCACTCTTTCTCTCTCTTTCTCTCTCTCTCACTCTCTCTCTCTCTCTCTCTCTCTCTCTCTCTCTCTCTCTCTCTCTCTCTCTCTCCTCTGTCTGTCTGTCTGTCTGTCTCTGTCTGTCTGTCTGTCTGTCTGTCTGTCTGTCTGTCTGTCTGTCTCTCTCTCTATGTATATATATATATATATATATATATATATATATATATATATATATATATATATAACATATACGTTCTGTGGAAGAGGAATACAGGGGAACATATGTAGCAGCAGATATGCAAGACAATTGCATCATTGAACTGTTTTCCGATTCTGACGTAGGCTTTAGTACAGAAACTGCTAGCGAAGAGAGGATTAACGACCACTAAGATGATGATGGTGATGATGATGATGATATATTACTTTAACTATTTTTCTTCAGCTCATTTTAACGATCTTATTGTAATAAACCTATAATGAATATCAAGCTAGGCATGAACCCGCGACGCATTGGAGAAATCTACAAGCTAAGGTGCTATTGACATATGTGCGAGTTAAAACCGATATATATACATATTTTTGACTGTACCGAATCGTTCCAATTACGAAATCTACGAATGATGCTCGTCACAATGATGATTTTTCAATTATCAGAAAGAAATCGATAGCCAAGCCGGGGTTCGAGCTCACAACCCTTCGTCGACACGACGGTGTCAGACGATACAGTGTATAACGCTTCCCCTTTTCGACTGATGCGATTCAAATATATCTCTGCCTATGCTAGATAGTATCGTGGTACCCTTAAAAGTATATAGAGTTAATTCACCACTGAATCTTCGGTATGGGAATTGTATCACGAGTGATAGTTACGCGCGTATAGCAAACGAGTACTTTTTCACAGGGTTATTCAATGTGTAATATAGAGAAATAACAAAGAGGTATGACTAAGTAGATCTATTATTATAGCATATGAACCATATGTAGACTATTTGTAGTAGTTTAGCCAGGTATTTTGGGTGGTTTTTGTCTCCAAATGTTCCCAAATGAAAACTCCGACGCATGAGATTTCCTTGGAAACAAAGAAGCAATTTTTTTGATATCCTTTAATCTAATAAATAATCGTTTCAAAAGGATTTATTTAAGCAAATATAAAACACCGACTGTCTACACTATACAAGGATCCACATCAACCCCGCCCTTACTTCCTACATCTTCAAAATTAGCTCCGAAATTACATTTCTATAAATACGGCTTTACACGGATTGTTTAGGAAATAGATAAGGATATTTAACCTTAATCCTTCGACATTAATAATGGACCGTTCGATGAATCATAAACGAAGCATATGTGCATAGATTATACTACTAAACAAGTCCGAGCACTAGACTAAAATAAAATGTTTTTGTAAACAGTATATTTCCAGATCAGCCTGTACATCCGCAAATTACTTACACAATCTTGTTCGAAGATTATGTCAACTTTCTGAATCGACTGAGCAAGTGGACAATTTAATCTGATCATACGAGACCAAAGTAAACGGTTGATGATTTTGTGAACAGTATAGATCTAGATCAGCCTGTACATCTGCATATAACTTACACAATCTTGTTCGAAGATTTTATCAACTGTACATCTGTATATTACACTGATCCGAAATGTCAACTTGTACCCTTTGTCGTACACAGACTCATACTCTTGATGTTCGAACGGAAAAAGTTCTCAAGTTTACTTTAAATGAAAACAGCTATAACACACGAAGACTTATATTGATAGGCAGATATAACACCCGAAATCAGATGATATCTATAGTGCAGAGTTTGAGAACGTACATTTACATTTTTTTTTGTATTTAAAAATAAAACGTTAATTTAAGGGGCTTCTTTACACATATTCCAACTTACATGTACGCGTGTGATTTCTGGTATGTACACACTATTGTGAATAATTCCTTACCGTTACTAGCATAAACCGAAACAATAGGTACAGTTACAAATGTATTGAATAGGACAATTGCTGTCAAACACATTATACATAAACGAGAATATTAAGAATAATAAATCATGTTCTTATCTATCTTTATCGTGGTTTTAAAAGAACGTAATTCTAAAATATGAGATACAAAACGAAAGTTGACTTTAAGGGAATTCCCCTGTTTTTTCCCTCCGAGTATAATTTACCGCGCGCTAATCGTTTCACCTACTTTTGTGTATAGCGTCTGGAGCATAGCCAAAGTTTAACCCTTTTACTTTTGTTTTGATATGATATATTTAAAGTCGTCTGTTTTGACATTTGCATAGTTTATGTTTGAGAAAACATATAAGCACAATATATAACGTATCTATATGTGAAAGTATGCATAGGTACATTATTGAAACATGGTTGGGAATGGAGCTATTACTCGATCATGTCCTTACTAGAATTACCCGTATTCCTTTGTCCCTTTCCCACATACAACAGCAGATGACTTTGAACATATCAAGTCAAAAACATGTCGTCTGCTGCAGGGTCGTCAGAAAGCGTCTGAATGTTGGAAGGGTTTAATACTACATTTCTTTGTTCGATTAAGATGACAGATAAAGAGGAAGCATATATCTATTTATCGAAGTCAAATCTTTGGGCCTGATTTTCCAATCATTTACCTAATATCCTGACCTCACAATGGACTGAGTTGTCGATTTGTTGAGGCTTTAACCTGTTTTTAACATTATTTCAGTTATATCATGGTGACAGTTTACTTATTCATGGTCCCTGGGTAAACAAACCAGTACTAAGCTAGGAACATTCCACCGTTACCGTCTCGACTAGGGGTCGAACCCGGGATGCCCGGTTCTATATCCCCGATTGTAATCGCTCCGCAGCGGCAGACTTTAGGTTGGAATGAAAGTAAAGAAATGAAATTGCGAAAATGAAAATGATTTATCAATAATTCCGCGGAGATATATGGTAACTCTGTTAGTACTGAAAGACAGTTAAAAAGCTGTAAACATTTCAATAATTTAGGTTATTGCTTAACGTTTTCTATCTGTGCCATTTGTATTGTCAAATAACTTATCCCTGTGAATTTATATCTATATGTATGCATAATCGTCTAAGATCGCATTACACCATTTTAGTCCCTTCTTTGTTCCCATGTAGTTTTACCCCTCAATTGTCAAACTTTCTTAACACTCAATAAAAAGAGTAACATCTTAGCTATGAAATAATCAAAAATAAATGGAAGTCATTCATTATTTAAGAACAAATTAATTCCCAAAAGAAGGTTATCGTTTTTCAACACATTCCACGAATTGTTTCTTCGTTATGCACATTATTTTCATCTTTTCCGATACATTTGCGCTTTTCTTTCTGCTAGTTTTAATTTTTATAATAGCATACTCTTTTCTTTGTTAAAATTGGACATTTCTACGGTGGCACAGAGGTGACAAGTGTATGTTTTTATTTATCTCGTGCGCACGACATACTTAGTAACTCGTGCGCACGAGATACTAAGTCGTGCGCACGAGATACTATGTCGTGCGCACGAGTTACTAAGTCGTGTGCACGAGATACTAAGTCGTGCGCACGAGATACTTAGTCTTGCGCACGAGATAATTAAGTCGTGCGCACGACTTAGTATGTCTTGCGCACGAGATAAATAAAAACATACACATGTCACCTCTGTGCCACCGTACATTTCTCTTGATCTTTGTCTCTTTACTTGCACGATTTATCAGATGGCCGCCAGCTTGCATGTCATCTTCAGGGGAGTGTGTGTGTACATAACATGAAATTAGTTTATATTTTTACATTGCGTATTTTATACCTACCGACACAAAATAAAGACTAATTAGCTTTACATGTTAAGTGCATCCTTGTAATGATGTGAATTGCATAGACCTTCATTGTGAACATTAATTGACCACATATAAATGAATACAGAATGCAAACCTCTTCACTTGAAAATAAATAGGATTTCTTTTATCATAAATTTTCATACATTATTAAGGAAATCGTTGCTTTATCTGTCTTACAAAAAGTCTGATATTAAACAAGTTGTGAGAATAGCGAAACTAGGTTAATATGGACATTCACAAAGGAATGTACTTCTTACCTTCAAGTGCACTTGATCCCTATGATTTAATCACATGTTCGTGGTCAATAAATTTCCAAAGGTCAATATGCAATTTAAAAAGGTAAAAACGAGACGAACGTGTTGCATTAGTGGCGGCGGTGTCAAACTTTTGCGTTTATATTCACGTTAAAGCTTCGTTTGTCAACATTTTCTCAAATAATACAAGTGCCTGCGTTTTCAAAGTTGGACCTAGTGCCATCTTACACTCTTCATTACAGTGTACGTTGTAGATGATGCGCGTTACCTAATTTTGGGGTAAAAATCATGTCATTAGGTTGATTTTGAATATAAGACATAACGTCCTTTTCAGGTTGAATTTAAAAAAAAAGAAAAATGCAAACGCCTGTGATTGAATGGATATATTCCATACTGTACCTATCATACAACAGGTAATGTACAGTCTTGAGAATAAACTATACTACTTCATCAAGTTCATGAAATATTATCTATACTATTCCGAAATCGTAACTTACTATATATAGATATATAGTAAACAAACCTAGATATTGTAAAATATTTGTAAATCCTTGTTATCAGGTTAACAACTCTATTAATTGTAAAAAGAAAATCTAGAAAAAACTTCTTACTTGGCCTATTCAGAAATGGGTATCACTAGACAGAGTATGTAGATAAACTATCCCATTTATCCTAGTTTAGTTGTGTTTTTATATTCAAATGAATGATTTTATGTGTAAAGTAATCATACACGTAAAATCCCATTATACGCAGAAGATTATTCGAAAGACAAACATCTGCAAGGTTGTTAACACTTCTGGTCGAACAGGCCTTATCAAGTTATGATTGTGGGGAAATACATTGATTTATTGATGTTTTACGCCGCTTACAACGTAAGTTAAGCACCGCCCATTGCGTGCGTACATAACAACCGTCGTTATGTTAGACAAATTTTCGATAAAATAACGTGTTACTATAAATAGCCTCTATCTATAGTATTATGATAAAAGAGACGGGTTTTTCACAACGCCCGAGGTTTAAATGTTTTCTTCTTCTTTTTTAAATATGCGACGTAGGCAGATTAATGTATTTCTTTATATCTTGTATTACCTTTTCTTTCTATACATGCCTTTTTTAATATTACAGCTTACTTACAATCTCTCCTTTCCCTACAATCTTTTCCAGTTTGCCCTATTATAAGGCTGATCAGGGTCTTTCAAATAGTATGGTCTAGAAACGCCATATATAAACGCCTTATCGTACTACATATCTTGTCTCTATCGATTTTTTACCTGGAAGTGTTTATCATGGCGTGTAATTATCACGCTTAGCGAATTAGTGTTTATCACGGCGTGTATTTATCACGCTTAGCGAATTAGCGTATTTTGTCCTAATATGTAATTGTAAATGATTTATTTTAAAGCTAGTTAAACATGGGCAATATTCCGCCTATCCCCCTTAATGATCATTTGCTTCGCGATACTGGTCTAAGAAAATTGTCATATTCTTTAAATGATTTAAGTATTTTTGTATAATATTTATACCGTAGAATAGGAATATCAAGTTTAAATTTGTTATCGTATAATCAACCTGTTTGATTGTTTGTTTGTCTTTCCTTTAATGAAATTGCATTCGACGATGTTTAATAATGTTTAATTGTTACGTGTGTAATACCCGAATAATTCTTAATTCTTAAGTGGTACAAAATGCATTTCTTTGATGATTTTACGTGCGAAAAGATGCGTTGTCGCGTGATCATTAATACTTTGTATTTCTTTAATAAATCATTATCAAGTGTAGGAGTAATGAGTAATCCAAATTATCACACCAAGATTAAATATTTCTTAATTAAGTGGCACAAACTACACGTTATTTCTTTGATGATGTTATGTGCGAAAATATGCGTTGTCGCGTGATCCTTTAATCCTTTGTATTCTTTAATAAATTATTTCTAAGTGAAGGAGAAATGAGTTATCCCAATTATCACACCAAGATTGAAGAATGTTCCTCAAAAGAGTCAAATCTATAAAATACACCACAACTGTTTGATATGTTATTAGTTGAAAAAAAACCTCTATCGTATTAAGCTATGGCGTATTCCAAATCTGACTTTTTTCATTGGGATAATGACTTGGATTTAAATAGTATTCTAGGTGAATATACGTGTTCTAGTGAGGATGAACATTCAGAGAATGTAGATGCTGATGTATCGAAATCTTGTGTGGAATATCAGTGTCCCGAATGTGACAAGTGTTATAAATCCATATCAGGAATACGTGGACATCTTACTGGAAAACATGGATATAAGAGAGTCAAAGGTAATTCTTTGTTATTATATAAAAATTTAAGGTTGTTAAAACTGTATTCATCTGCTACACGTTCATCGTTCCCGTCTGAGTTCCAAGTTAATTGCCGAATCCCGGTAGTTCAGTCGGTAACGACGCGGGCTGGCAATCCAGGGGTCTTAAGTTTGAATCCCGACTCGGCCAACTGTCTTTTCGACGTTTGACAAAAGTCAATGCGCTATGCACCATTCGTCTACAACCAATGGGCTTAGTCTATGCGGAAAAGCAGCCAGTTGCCTGGGAAGATTGTTGTGTGGACTACTGTTGTGAGAACACCAGGAAACATTGAGTAGGTGAACTGGCCGTGATATGACTGAGAAATTGTTAAAACGGCGTTAAACCCCAAACAATCAATCAATCAATCAATAATTGTATTCACCAATATAAAAACTAGTTTAGCAGAGGCTTATGATGTACTCAGATGAGCTAATAAAACAAACAGAAGTTGTGTTTTGTTCTTTTTAATCAATGTCATAATAAATGATAAAAACAAGCAATATAGGGCATATGTCATTGTTCTATAATGACAAATTCATTTTACTGACATGTATTTACTGACAATGTATTAATATAACAGTAACTGAACGTCCTCGTCTTATTTTTTTTTCCAAATGGCATTGTGATGAAGGAAGTCGAAACGGCACAGTTTCATAGCAAGAAGGTCTCACATCCTGTAAAATTAGAAAAAATGTCACTTTAATATATATATCAGAATGAGGTATCAAAATATATCTTAGTACATACTTGGAAAAAAAAGTTCACACAAAAACAATTATCTCAAGCTTAAATTAGTATAAATTTCTGAGGACTGCTAAACTACATGTTCATCCTTTCCTTGCATAAGAAGATGTTACATGTAGGACCTTGTAACTGTTGATTTTGGCCAAAATTATAGCTCAAAATCACTTCAACCTTTCAAAATTATTTAAAGATCATGTCTTGGGCATTAAATATATCTCACCATGCAAGTTGGAAGTAACTACACATTGAAAACTGTTTTCCAAATATCAACGTATTGTGCCAATAAAACACCATTTTTCTTTAGATTTTGAACAGGTCAAAACATGAAAATACGGATGAAATATGAAAATCTAAGACATAGATATCATAGATTAGACTTAAATATAAAAGAAAAAAGCCGATGTATTAGTCCCATAAACACCATGCTAGTAGGAGAATCTCAATATAAAACAGTTTCAAAATATCAGCGTATCGTGCAAAAAAAACATTTTTCTTTAGACTTTAAACAGGTCAAAACATGAAAATACGGATGAAATATGAAAATCTAAGACATAGATATCATAAATTAGACTTAAATATAAAAGAAAAAAGCCGCTATGTTAGTCCCATAAACACCATGCAAGTAGGAGAATCTAAATAAAAAAGTAGATTTTCAGCTTTCTGCGATTACCGTAATGGCGTAAACAAAGTCGTTCGTATCAAAATAAATTTCAAATACGAAAAACCACCTAAAAAAGAAATGTCAGGACAAAATACTTTCATGCAAAGAAAAAAGAATACTTACATTGCATCAAGGATTACTTTGTTGGTCACATTGATGGATAAACATTTAGATATACGTAGTTTTATAACTTTTATAACTTGATCGTTTTCTTCTGTTTTCCAAAATGGCGGGTTCCCCGGATGTTGGTCACGTGATACTACACAGCTTATTTCGCGCACTGGCTCGAGTCTAGACCATACTATTTGAAAGACCCTGGGCTGATTTCAAATTGTAACAATCTGAAATTGAAATGATCAAATTAGGGGTTGTTTACATAGTAGTTCTAATTTACCCTTTACCTGATAAAGACATGATTTCCAAAATAATAATCCTGTAGATAAGGTTAAGATTTTGAGTTCAGATTTTAATTTAATAAAAATAAAAGTTCGTTTTTCTGAAATAGGTATGCTGCAGAGGCAGAAAAACTCACAGGGAAAGTTAATCCATTAGCAAAGGTATATTAAAGTTGGCCAAGTTGGACCTGTTACGTTCACCTTTTTAACTGCAACATTAATACCTTCCACATGCAGCTCCTTGAGAGTCTACAAGATTTTTCTTCAATTTTGCATGCCGAGCCCCAGTAGCTCAGTTGGTAGCGACTCGGGCTGTCAATCCAGGGATTGTGAGTTCAAATACCAGCTCAGCCAACATTCTTTCAGACATTTGAAAATAATCACTGTGACCTGCGTCATTCGTCTTTCACCAATGGGCTGTTTAACAGTCTATGTGGAAAAGTAGCCAGTTGCTTGGAAAGTATGTTGTGTGGTGTACTGGTGTGGGAAAACCAGGAAACGCATGAGTAGGTGAACTGGTTGCCGTGATATGACTGAAAAATTGTTGAAAATGGCGTTAAACCCCAATCGTGATAGGTTTCTTTTGTGGTTTTACACCATTTTCAACATTATTTCAGTTATATTATGGTGACATTTCACTTATAATTCATGCTCCCTAGGTAAACACTCTAGGTTTTGAAATGTAATTGTCCAAGGGCATCCAATCATGCTGGCCGTGACTGAGGATCAAACCCAAGACACGCAGTTTGAAATCCCCGACAATAACCACTCGGCCGTGACGGATTCCTGTTTCGGAAGTGACATAATCTATTTTGAACATAGCCCTGATGTCATCAAGACAAATATTCTGACACAGTGTTTCAACATACTTAATTCGAAAATGTTGTCTCTTAAGTGTACATAATATTTCAGCTTAATATAGCCTAGCGACCTGGTGATGAACATGTGATAACCCACAAAATTTAGATTACAAATAACCAAGACCAACATTCTAAAGAGCTAAAACGGTCTATCGAGTACCAACTAGATTTTTCTTAAATTTGGTATGGCCTTATTTTGAACACATCATGACCAATTTTAGAACGTAACTTGAATATCATCAAGACAAACATTCTGGCAAACTAACATTATTCTACTGTCGAAAGCTTTTCTCAAATTTACCCGCACCAGAGTGCACTATTATTGAAAATTGGGAGGCCTTCACAGAGATACTGCTTGTTACTTTGCAGGATTTTCTACACGATCGCCGCTACAGTGCCATCGCGTTTTGATTAATTTATGTACTGGTATGCATTTATCTTTGATACACATCTCAAATTTAAACAAGAGCACCGCGTACGGCACCAATTGTCCAAGTATGTGTGGACAAGCAGTCAGTTGCTTAGAAGATAGTTGTGACAGTGTGGAGTACTGGTGTGAGAAAACCAGGAAACACATGGATAGATGAATTTTCTGTCGTGATATGACTGAAAAATTGTTGAAAATGGCATACCCCAATACAATGAACTATATCATCAATATTTTCACAGTTTACCATGCTTTGAGGTAAATTAACCCTTTCCTGTATACAACAAATTTATAGCAGACGACTTTGAAATCTTTTGGACAAAAATACGGAAAATCTTTATAAATGAAAATGTTATACTTGGAAAGAGTTGAACACATTGTGACAAAAGGAGAAATTGCTTGTTTTGAGCAATTTCTCCTTTTGTCACAATCATTTCAAAAGTGATATACTGCAGAGGCGTCAGAAAGCATCTATATCAGGGAAAGGGTTAATTATATATTATATTCAAAATTGACCGTGGTCAACTCCATATGA
Organism: Serripes groenlandicus; assembly: GCA_031761405.1. Classification (NCBI taxonomy): domain Eukaryota; kingdom Metazoa; phylum Mollusca; class Bivalvia; order Cardiida; family Cardiidae; genus Serripes; species Serripes groenlandicus. Next base: position 149,431 of record JASEVX010000275.1, read on the forward strand.
AATTCCTTAAAGTTAATTAAGAGTTAACATACGTTCATAAAAGGCATGATGGGTAGCTGGGATAATATTTTTCTCACACAGCTTTTTAAGGTCATTATATTTGGTCATGGTTAACTTTGGGGTATCAATTCTATGGAAAAGTTTTTCCAGTTTCGGTACCCATGTTGAGTTTTTTCTTAAATTTGGCTGTAAATTTAGATATATCACAAGGCCATCATAGTCATACTGTATCTGTGCCGTATCAGGGAGATCCTTGGAATATGTTATTGTTCTGATTTCCATCCATCTGATTTTAAACCCCTCAGCATCAAAATCTTAATTTTTTTATTTGTTTTTAGTTTTTGGTTTTTAGGTTTTTAAAATCAAAGAAATGATCAAGGTACAGGCATGACTTCAATTTATAAGCTTGAGACTGATTTATACTTAAACCGTATATCAGAGCCTCGTATCAGAAGGGAACTTAACTTACAGTGACAATTATTGTGCTTTTTAATTCAGTAAATGTGTTAATTTATTGCTTCACACGCTTACTTTCCGGTGCATTGTGGGAATGTTTCTGATGAGTTATCGACCCAGAACAACTACCCCGCAATATCACCGGAACACCGCTCTATCTTATCTTAAACTGTTTCATAGTTAATTAGTTTATGCTTGAGTTTCGTAAAGTAAGAGAAACTCTTGTCCTTTTAGAGTGGACACCTTTTCAGAGCCTTTGTTGCTCTGTGGACAGAATATTGCTCACCGAAATGCACATTTTCTGGTCACAGATGTGACCGATGAACCGTTGTGATCAAGCTCTCGACCTTTGTGACCCGTTAACCGTCAAAGTCGCTGTGCGGCTATAAGAGGATTGGAACTTTGGTCACAAAACACTCTCATTCGGACTCGAGTCCAGGTTAGATAGATCCACGTCCACTACATAACAAATTTCGTTTTTAGTATAGTAATTATAGCATTGAGTCAATGTTATTCTCTCTGAGCTTTAGAGATTCATTATCGACCAAATAGTCTACACATACAGTATGTTTCATACGTCCGAGCTGATTATTAGAAGTATTATGGTATTCGACGGTCGCGCAGTTGTTTATATTGTCTTAAGATGGGAAGGGTTTAATACAAGGGAAGTAACTACGGTCCGGCATTGGAATGATACATGCACAGCTACTCCCCTTTGTTCTCCCTTTTCAACGTTATTACCAGAATTAAAGGAAAACTGAAACGTCGATCTTTGCCTCTCGTTTTATTTCGTTCAACCAAGTGGCTTAACCCTATTAACCCTATCAACAGACAGTACAGACGGGTGGCACGTAACAGACACTTTGTTTATAAATACAATTACACAAATAAAACAACTCACACAATAGCATACCGATGACTGGCAAATAGAAAAAGGAAAACAGAGTGGAAAAGGCACTATCTTCCAAACGGATATCACTACTTTTTCCCACACTGTTTGGTATGACACATAGATAGTACCAATCACCAATACACTTATTGTACTGTACCATTTAAGCTTCCAGACTTAAGATGATCACTGTAAAGCAATGGGGTCACCAATCGTCTTAAGTGATGCAACTGTTTCCGCAATGCTTTACCATGCAAATTATACTGATTCGATTTGGTGCAAGACAGAAGCCTGCCCAGGCGGGACGTATCAATACCCCTCTTTCAAATTGACAATACACCTGTAGCCAACTAAACAATGACTTAATACTTTTGTAAAGTATGAAAAGTAAGCGTGTGAAGCAATAAATTAACACATTTACTGAATTAAAAAGCACAATAATTGTCACTGTAAGTTAAGTTCCCTTCTGATACGAGGCTCTGATATACGGTTTAAGTATAAATCAGTCTCAAGCTTATAAATTGAAGTCCCCCCCCCCCCCCACCCCCACCCCATATTATGAATAACTTTATCAAACAGTTGTCATTAACTTTACCTAACGCGGTTTCACTGTCTATTATTGACTAGATTACATTGAAATACAAATTGATTACTTATATTCCTAATGTGTATCACCTATGATTACTGTTCAGTACTATTGTAAAATATTAAAGTAATGTTCTTTGACAGTTTTTCAGCCCTTGAGCGATGAGCTTGTTGGTCTTGATCTACAGTATCTGATTACTATTTTTTTTTGGTACCTTTGTGTTTTCTTTTTTCTTTTTGGTCGTTTACAGAAAACCGATTTCGAGGGAGACCTGGTCCTCTTCAATGCCGTCCACCGCTCCTTCTCCAAGGAGGCAACATTCTGCCGGACGTCCTTTACTTCGTCCCATAGGGAATTGACGGGCTTTGACATCCTCCTCAACTCGTTTGTGTGCGTTTTAAGCTCATTTAACACGTCCTTATTCGAATTCTTCAGTACTGTTAAGGCTTGTACCAGCTGAGGATAGTGAACTGCTTGAGGTTGGTCCCTGTCATGCTCTGAGTGTACCTCTGCAGCCGCGGTCTCTTCCTCAAACACGTGTTCGTGAACTGTTGGATGCCCTGCCATGATTGAAGACGTCTTCGGCAGGTTCATCCCGTAGGGGCGTCCCTGTCTCCCTGACTTGTTCTAGTACTGGGTCTTCACTCACGTCAGCTCCTGCGCTACCCTCACGATACCCTTAAATGCATTTTGTATTTGGTAAGGTGATTCGCCAGTTCTTTCTTCTGGGTGCAGCGGAAACTGCAGATACTACAGTAAAAGGGCGCCCTGTCGAAAAGTATGTGGTGTTTCAGAACGTGTCCCACAAGACGGCCCCGTCTGTCTTCCTTCCCGCACTCCAAACACCTGTACTTCTTGTCCTGGCTTGCTATGTTGTGAGCTATTGATAGAGCTACGTCGCATCCGCTCTAACCACAAATTAGGGTTTTCGTAGCGTGATACCGGGACCGCTTGCGCAACGTCAATCGCTTGACTTGTCAGATGTAGAATGTTTTCTTCCTCATCTCAATTTATAATTTGTGGGCTTTGGGTAAATAAAAGTACATCGTTTTATTGACTACAAATTCAATGCATGAAGCATAACGTATGAAAATAATGGTTAGTGAACAGTTAAAAAATCCTTTTGTAGCTGTCGGGCGCGTTTCAATGCCCATTTTGGAGCATTCCCTCTGATATACTTTGTTTTTGCTGTGATGTATTAACCTCTGCGCTCAATCTGTATTGGTTTATATGCAGTAGTTTACGACTGCCTTCTTCTATTTTATTAAATAAGGCCCGTTATATCGTTTCTCCAATTTTGGTGTCACCCCCACTTTTCTGGCTTCGTGCAAGCACCATACCAAGTGGCTTGGTTTGTACGCATGTAACACAACATTAGTGTACGTTTCGCCGAACTTTGCAGATATCTACTGGCCACTTCATACTCATGTAGCATTTTACTTCGAATGTACTCGATCTAGTCACAATACTTAGGCACACCTTCATTTAGGTCACCAGTTAAACCATAAATTAAATCAGCTGACATTCTCACTTCTATGCCGAGACTTAACAGGTTCGACGAAAGATATGTTGACTCATTAGGAGTAGACCTATACGACCCGGCCAGGCAACCCAGGTATAATTCCCACTCCTCCTGTTCTTCAGCGAGATAGGCCTTAATCATTTTTAGCAGCGTTCTATTGAACCTCTGTTTTCCCATTTTCCCTAGGGTTCCTAGGACTGGTCCTAGTTTTTCTTATGTCTAGAAGTTTGCACAGTTCGTTAAAAAACACTCTTGAGATGACCCATAGTAGCTTTTGGGGGATTATTTTTGGAGCATTTTGACCTTGTTTGAAAGTGAAAGTAGAGAATGCTAAACACCGGTTTTGTTCGGGGCCGATTTGGTCCAAAATGACGGTCTGGTGAGTTCTTCCTTGCATAATGCATGACCCCACATTTTCTTTGGATTGTTTTAAAGCTACGAGCTAACTCTTTTCAATGATATATGGTGTTCTACAAAGAAGCCTTTTGTTTGTGTATCGTAACCTATAACCAGTACTACCTATAAGTTTACCCTGGAATCGAGGCATAAACTGTCCTTCTATCTTTATAGCCATAGGTTCGAAAGGGATCATAACCTGCTGCGAGCTATATTACCAATACACAACTGATTGAGTAGGATTGGATTATAAAGGTTCATGATACGTTAGTTACTACTAAAAAGAAGCCCCGGGTTGTTATTCTACATTGAAAGTGCTAATATGTTACCTTCTTCTCTAACTTCAAAGCGAATGTTTTCTTTTCTCGGCCGAAAAGTCAATGAATCCACGATTTTCTAGGTTCAGCGGAAGAACATCCCGTTATTTTTAACATCCAATTGTCGACAAATTAATTGGCAAATTACATTTAACTCTCGAGCAAGGTCGTGGTTCGCTTTTTCAACCGACAGAAAATTCCATAGTTCGATACATTAATTGAACGAAATGGGCGACTTTTTGAAATGTTTACATGGCGAGAAATGTATTAGCTGTTCGTTCACTTATAGAAAGACCCATGAACTTCTTGATCGATTTAACAGTTAGGGATTTATCAGATTTAAAAAAACAAAACCATTTTCCAGAACACGTATGAGTGACTAAGTCTGTCTACCCGATATGATTAGAGTTCGAGGGCCGGGCCATTTCATCAGTCTGCATGGTCGAAATGGGCGACTGTTGGAAATGTTTACATGGCGAGAAATGTATTAGCTGTTCGTTCACTTATAGAAAGACCCATGAACTTCTTGATCGATTTAACAGTTAGGGATTTATCAGATTTAAAAAAACAAAACCATTTTCCAGAACACGTATGAGTGACTAAGTCTGTCTACCCGATATGATTAGAGTTCGAGGGCCGGGCCATTTCATCAGTCTGCATAGTACAGATAAGCTTCGAGTGCTTTATGTATTGCAGGTATGGGTAATTGGCTCAGTCAAACCAACGATGATATTGAAGGTATATGGAGGTGGAAACATATCGGAGAACTCGTTAACTTAACGGACTGGTATCCCGGAAAACCCGGTGAAAGTAACAATGGAACTGTGCATTGATATGGCCAACATTTGGGCATTGCTGTGGAGACGCCTACTGTAACTGGGCTGCCAGAAACCGTAGGTAAACTGATCCGTTTGGAACTTAACTCCTGTAAACAAGGTTTGGAGAGAGGAAAACATGAACCACTGTATCGATTGGTTGGTGTGTTGCTTGCTCCGTCAATATAACACATGATTTTTGATAAGTGAACTTCTTTTACAGTTTTAAATGAATTTTAATGAAACTTGCACACATGAAAATACTGAAGTGATGATCTGAAAAACATATCATTGGACATTATCCGTTCACGCGTTATGTTACATGCAGCTCCCCTTGAACTTTTACTTTTGTTATACTATCAAAGCCCTGTGCTGGGTATTAAGTAATAGTGGTAGTTATTGTCATTGTCATCACGTAGCATATAAAATCATCAACTTAATAAGTTGTATGTATCAAATAACTCGTTTTAGTCGGTGTAGTGTTATGTTTTCAGTAAAACGGATTTATTTGGAAATTAAAGCTAGACAGAGCTCTCCTGATCTTTGGCCTAACATTCTATTTCAGATTTACCTGCAACGCCGACAGCGAAGTTAGTATCGTCGGATGATGCTTTGTATTACACAACAAAACCAACCTGCCGCGTATTATCTGAGAATACAAATGCGATACTAAAGATAACAACAATTCTTTTTGTTATTTCTTATAATCCATTATGTAGACCACCTATCTGCTGTTATTGTAGAACTCTTACTGTGTATTTAATAACCTTTAGTCCAAGAACAATGCATTTTGGTTTGATTGTGTAGTTATAAGAGCTAGATAACAGAGTCATCGTCTGGTCATAACACAAAGTAAGGGATTACATCCTTGATTACATCCTTGTTTAAGATTCAATCAAACTTACCGGTAGATACCGGTACGATTAATATAGTTATCGTTATAGCCAAACGTAACGAAATTTCTATAACAGCTTTGGAATTCAAATCGGAAACCTTTACTATTGCATAAACAGGGATCGATCCAGTCTAATAAAAACGGACAGATATCTACCCGTTTAAAGAGAAAAAAGACGAAAGGTTAGTAGCACATTGACAGTTGGTATACACTTTGGTGGGATGTTGTTATTTTACTTATAGCGTATTTTATAACCATAATTGTTCATGTATATGTCACTTGTTGGACAAAGCTTATCTCGGAACGCTTCCATTTTATTATTAAATAATGATATACTTTAAAGATAATTATCGTTAAACGTCAAACATGTTATATAACTGCTGTTAACCCGTGTTGGCATTTCAATTGGTTACCTCCCATTACATGACTCAATTGAACATACAGGGATCAGCACAGATTAATATAAATGGACAGATATCTACCCGTGCGACTTTACGAGAAAACAGAAGAGATGTAAGTAGCGCATGCGCAGTTGCTATACACAATGATTTTGAAATTTGGTGAGATGTTTTTCTTTTACTTTGGACGTTTATTACACAAACAATGCTTTAGTGAAAGAACACTGAGCAGCCATTGGAAGAAATGATCGCAATCTAAGTGAATCTTTAACTTTCGTTTGCGTATTAATCAACTTGAGTACAGGTACACCAAATTACAGATAATCAGGCATTATTAATATGGTGATATCAATATATAATAAGAAATATGAAAGTATTTTTTAATTGTATATCTAAAATTTGTTTTTTGTTACATTAACAAAACAAGAGAATGAATAACTGAACGGTAATCAGCCTTGTAATATGATTCATTTTTGACATGTTCAACAATTTTCCACTCATATCGCTTTGGCATGTTTACCTAATTTATATGTTTCCTGTCTTTCTCGCACACATATTCAACACAACAGTCCTTCCAACAACAGGCTTCTTTTCCCACGTAGACAATGTTAGCCCATTGGTGAAAAACGAAGGACGCTTGTAGCAGTGACTTTTGTCAAACGAAAGATTGATGACTGAATTGACAGCCCACGTCGACTCAGCTACCGGGGCTTGGCTACATGTATATACCATTTCACCATATAATTGAGCCGTCCCGCGAGAAAACCAACATTGTGGACTCTGTGTAAAGCATGGACCCGGAACAGCATAGGCATGCCGCGCAGGCTAACCTGGTCATAAACTTTTCGCCTGATGTGGATTTTCTGTTTCAGGAATAATTACTCTATACCTCTATCCCTCTGAGTCGGAAAGTGTCGGCCCGTATTAGCCTGCGCAGACTGCGCAGGCTGATCTGGGTCGATACATTACGCATAGTCCATTATGTTGGTTTTCTCGTGGTACGGCTCATATGTAGATACCATTCAGGATTATCGTTACAATTTGACAGGGAAAACCAAGAACAACGATATAAATCGATTCAAACATTCTAGTTTACGTCGTTTTGAACGGAAGAAGGCATATATTTTGATTATGCACCCATTGTCGACTCTATTTAAAGAATACACGTGTATGCTTTTCAGCGACTGTTGGGCTCATGGGACTGGGTAGTATTTAATTCGGCATGTTTTATGAGTATGTCTGTTGATTATATTTAAATCGAACTTTTATTAACTCTTTAAGAGAACTGTTTCATGTCCAGTCAACTTGTGTATAACGTCAAAGTGTGTACATGGGATAATTCCTTTTTCCGTTAACGTTGCTAGACATTTCTGTAAGGACATTCTGTATAAACCCCTATATCAATTTATCAACTACAAAGACCTGGCTATTATTGGCATTTGTGGGAATTTAGGCCTATTTAGAAGATAATTCTATACGTATATGCTGACAACTATAAATCTACATTGGTCACATCTGTGCACTACATTGATACATTAAAGGATAACACTTTAATTAAAGCAGGTGAACAAATAAAGGTAACATTCAATCAAAATGGTTATAAAATACGAGATATGAGCCGTTCCGGGAGAAAAACAAAATTATAGACTCTGCGAAATGTATCGACCTAGTCCGCGCAGGCTAATCCGGGCCGACACATTCCGTCTCAGGGGGATAGATGTATAGATAATTGATTCCCGAAAAAGAAAATCTGTAGGAGGCGAACAATGTCTATCCAGGTTAGTCTGTGGGGCATGCTTCTGCTGATCCGGGTCGATACTTTACGCAGAGTCTACACTGTTGGTGAAGCGGCTCATATATTGAATATCGATTTCAACACTTATTACCAACAACCATCCTGTTTTCTGTTACCTATTTTACACTGCCTTCTTATTTTGATGAGATCATTGACAATTTATCCGGTTCTTTTGTTAAACCTTGCAGAAGTAGTTCAACCTATGCCTTCTAAATATTTTACTTTCTCATAATGTTTTGCGTAAGTTATCTGCTCCCTAGTGTTTCTATATCTAAAGTAAGTGTTGAAGAAAACTCAAATTAAAAAAAACATATATCAATACCATTGACGTCTAAAGTGGTTTATTTGTTAACCTTTATCTACAAGGAAGTTTGATTTAACACATAACAAAATCGACCTGATCATGACCTCTATGCAAAGAAATATAAATTATGGCTTACATCTATTTTAATGTCATATAAACTATACTTCATTTATCTCACCTAGTGTATTTACATAAAATAAAGTACAGACTTGATGAATATGTGTGTACCTCACAATAATAAACAGCCTCTCAAAGGTCAAGATGAAGGTCATTGGTGTCTTGTAATACCTATGAAAACGGATTCACAGCGATTTCTTGTAGGGACACTTATATTCCTCCAAGTTTCCGACTAGTTTATATTCTAGAGTGCTTCAGGAATCGATAGAGTTTTGTATCTGGGTAATTTGGAAATAAATATTGCTTGTAGCTAGGTGTTTCAGAAAATGACACAGATATATCCGAGTGTTAAGTGAAATGTAACAGATTTTTTTAAAGTGTTTTTAAAATTAAAGCAGTTTTTATCTGAGTATTTCGTAAGGTTTTCAGTTTGTATAAATATTCTTAAATTAAAGCAGTTTTTATCTGAGTATTTCGTGAAGGTTTTCAGTTTGTATTAATGTTTTTAAAATGAAACAGTTTAATTACACCCACAAGAGTTTCAGAAAGAGAATGGGATACAGTTTTCATCTGAGATTATTTCAGAAATTGAAAATGAAAATGTTTGTATCCGAAAGTGTTTCAGAATTTAATACAGTCTGTTGCAGTTTGTATATGATTTGTTTTGACTAATGTATACATATATTTAATTGCAATTTAATAAATCGGGAATTGATGCAGTTTATGTTTGTTAAAGAAAATGGATGCATATTGTGTTCGGAAGCATTTCAGTCATGTCAATGTTTGTTGCTGTCATTCCTTCGTTTTACTTGTCTTTGGAATGTATCTAATGACAAATGGTGGTTGTTTCAATTTTGTTTGTATGACAGGTTCATACATATGTAACTTTAACTGTTTTAACTTGGATATAGTGAGTAACGGTATACATATAAACGCCACTTAAAGGACAATCATGGCAGATACAAAGGCAATACAATTAATTTTGGATTCAATAAAGGAATTGAAAAAGATTCCTTCTCCGCCAGATGATTACAAACTGAATGTTACAGAGACCTACGTTAAACGATGTGCTAAGGTAAATGTCACGAATTATAATTCGATGTTTCACATTCATGTATAGGAACATATACCCCAACACACAGAGAAAGGGTAGATAAATGCATGCACTTCAAAAACAAGTCTGAATTGGAAATAAAAACAAAAGATGTCAACAGCTATAATAATTTTTCCGAGATCGTTGTATCAAATATAAAGCATTCTTGATGTACTGTGAACATTTACTGGCGGCGCGTCGAACCGGGATAGCTCATTCGGTAGCGAGGAGTATTATCAAGCCTGATAACTGGTTTCCTTTACGCATACATGTGATTTAAATGGTGCCAAAAATATATCAATACTTACCTTACTGAGGTGTTTGTTGAAGTGTTGTGCTACCATTTCTATTAACAGAATCGTTTCATTGTTTTAATGACCACTCTGTCATTTCGGATATGCTCAGTTAACCCCTTCAGATATAAAACAAAGCGACAGCAGATGACCTTGAAAACATCTAGGTTTAGATACAGAAATCTTAACAAATGAAAGTCTAATTTGTGAATAAAGTTGAAAACATAGTGGCGGCGAAGGGAGAAATTTGTTATGTTTTTGGACACTGTATTTTGTACACGACTTTAATACAATGATAACTCTTTTCAACCTTATTCAAACGAGTATGATGTAACTAAGGCAGCCGTGATATCACCCAAATAGACATACACCGCCTGTTACTTGCAAAACATTTTACATAATTATTACATCTACAAAATGCAGGAATTGATTGCCTTAAAAATGTTCTCGTAATAACGTATTTCAAAAGTAAATATTTTGTGACATCACGGTATATTGACATATTCTATCAATTACAGATTTTAGACTCAACTAAAGTCACGACAACAAGAATAACTACTTATATGCAGACTGTCAAAGATAAGCTAAATGAGCTTATCACAATTCTCAATGACTATTGTAAAATGCTTCAAGAGGCGGTAGGAAAAGCATTAAAACGCTTAAAAGATAAACGTGAGTTGTATATCTGCATAGCTGATTTTGAAACCCGAATGGAAATGTTCGTCAGTTTGATAAAAAACACCCGTTTTCAACAATGTTTCAGTCATATCATGGTGGCTAATTCAGCTTCCTATTTGTTTCCTGACTTCTTAAATCTGCTTCCAAACCCCACACACGGTCTTTCTAAGCGACAAGTAGCTTCTCCACATGTACTGTAAATCCATTGATGGAAGACTATTGACGCTTGTCGCATTGACTTTTGTCAAACATCGGAAACATGTTGGTCGACCTGGGTTTCGAACTCACATCCCATTGACTGACAGCCCGCGTCGCTATCGACTGAGCTAAGGATATATCAGAGGCCACTGGGGATGAACTGGCGGTGAAAAGCACTTAATATGACCAACTGAGAGTACGTGAGGTGTGATCTTTTGATATGATACCATAAAGATAGGCTATTGTTTTTATTGTGATACGGTCTCCAGATGCTTGTATGCACCCGCTCCCGCAAAGCAAACGTTGCCTTGGTAATCATAGAACCCATAACTCGCATCGAGTTCAAAGTCCCCATCAATAACAATATTTACCATAGCTACTTCAAAGACAAACAACATTCTACTGATCTATCGTTTTATAAATCAAATAAGTAATGTTTTATATAGAATCAACATTCACACGTAACAATCGAGCAAATATACCAGGTGCAAGTGGCGATTGAGCGATTATACCAGCAAATCGAGTCAACACAACTAATGAGCGCGATCTCATGGGTCGACGGTTTGGTATTAGAGGATCAAACGGTTCTTTGAATAAACCACAGACAAAACAAGATGACATCAAGCAGATACAATTGCTACAGAATATTGCAAAACAAAACGGACTTCTTCAAGAGTTAATCGCTCAAAGCAACACGTGTTTTGATACCAATTTCACAGTGAGTGACATAGAGGATTTAGAAGGTAATTTTTAATATTTCACTCATGCCATGTCGACCCAATTAAGCTCATTTGGTAATGATAGGGCTATCAATACAGGGGTCGTGAGTTCTTCGTATCCAGGGGATTCTAATAAAAAAAAATTCAGGTGATCGACAAAAGTAAGTGTTCGTCATTCGTCCGCAACTAATGGGCTTAATAGTCGAAGTTGAAAGGTAGCCAGATGCTTTTTTAAAGATATTTCTATTGTAGAATACTAAATAAATGAATCAGAATAACTATGGAATTTCCTACTTACAAAGAAATTCATTTTTACATCTAACCAGTACATATCACATGAAGCGGGGGGCGAAAGTGGAAATAGTGGTTAATCAAATCTATTTATATAAACGTGGCACATTCAATCATATATACCATAACATGAGCAGATCAAGTCTAATTTGCATGGTTATATTCATAAGATATATTCCATGGCACAAAAATGAACTACATGTACTTTCAGAAGGATATTGGCCGAATTTTATCCATCGCTGTTTTCACTTTGAGACCATATGTTTTATTATACTTTATAGAGCATCTTGAAGATTGGAAAAGACAAACAGAAAATACGTTAAAAGGCGAAAAGGAAATAGAAGAAATGGAAAGAAAAGAAGAAGAAAACAGACAAAAACGAGCGAATGCAGAGCAGCCCAAAAAGCAACCTGTTACAGATTTAGGGGAAGAGCGATTGCAGCGTGAGACAGAAAAAAAGAGAATTCAAGAAGAAGAGAAAAAAAGGAAAGAAGAAGATGAGATATTGAAGCGTGAGGCAGAACGTAAGAGAAAGCAAGAAGAAGAAGAGAGATTGAGGCGTGAGGCAGAACTTAGGAGAAAGCAAGTAGAAGAAGAAGAAGAGAGATTAAAACATGAGGCAGAACAAAAGAGAATTGAAGAAGAAGAGAAAAGAATAAAAGAAAAAGAAGAAATATTGAAGCGTGAGGCAGAACTTAAGAGAAAGCAAGAGGAAGAAGAGCGATTGAAGCATGAGGCAGAACGAAGGCAAATGCAAGAAGAAGAGAAAAAAAGAAAAGAAGGAGAACAGAAAATGCAGCGTGAGGCAGAGCGAAGGAGAATTCAAGAAGAAGAGGAATAAAGGAATAAAGAAGAACTTCAGAGAAGGCAAGAAGAAGAGAGACACAGACAGCTGATGGAAGAGGAACGTCAACGCAGACTAGATCCGATGAATTGGGGGTTTCAGGTGTAAGTAGATTTATTCGGTTTGTGTTATGTATTATACAACTGTATACACATGTATATACAGACTGTGGATCACAATCACAGACAGTACCTTGTCTGCAGCTGCTTAGGAACAAATAAAGCACTAAATAACGACTGACACACAAGTACCAGACACACATAGTATAAGTAGTTAAATAAGGGAAAGGTTGAAAAACATTATTGCTCCGCAACACATATCCATATCCAGTATACGGACTGTCGATTTAATGATTACATTAATGGTAGAATTAGTTTATACGATGTATTTCGTATTGACGCTGCAATGATTATATGTAGTGTTCCAACAATTCAAATTATCTTCAAAGTGGTTTTAACGTCGAACACCCCTATAGGGCTAGGGGATTTATGTATCAGTAATTCATTAATAGTTTAAAGACTCGGCGATTTCCTTCCGAAGTAAAAAGACATCGGTATTGTGCGTGGCCTAGTCGGTCATTTCTGGTCGAAATGATCACATGCACGAAAAATACCGATCCCTTACGACGACATGCAGAAATCGACGAGTCTTTAAGAGAGTTTCTTTCTTACTACATTAATAGCTATCCAACTGAACCTGATGCGGTCGACGATAACAAGAACCATCACGGGGGAGTGTGTTGTGTAGTTTCGGCACCAGATGGTGGTATTGAAAGTGGAGATTTGAATTGCAGTATTGCTCAGGACGTTGATAATTCCAGTGACGATATCACAGAAGACGACGAAAGAATAGCAAGTTCTATGGTCACTGTGGATAGTGTAAATGGTATGGTAAATTTAGAGGTATGATTTATTTTTGTTAATTCATTATTATCATATGCTCAGCAAGAATTAACAATATCTGAACGTTTCGAAATACAGTCCCATGTGTGTTAGTGGTACCCTTATACTAAGCAGCCACTTGAAGACTAACCAAAACAACATTTTCTTCTTTATATATCTTGTATTAATAAGCGTCTTGTCTTCAGCAGCCACGTGTTTACTCTCCCCTGTGTGGCTCTCTAAGACAAGTAGACTGTAGTATGGAAAGAAGTTATAATTTGAATTTTCAAGGACGTTAGAAATGAGTCAAATCATGTCAAAATGATTCTCGTTCTGGTGTTGATAAAACACCAAACCACAACGAAAACGAACGAATTTCATAGTTAGTATATGCCGATAAAACATATTGCATTTATACCCAGGTCTTAACATTTATTATATGGTGTCACCAAAGTACCACCATTTGATTACGTCAAACAACAACCTTCCATTAACATTGTCAGGTACAACATTGCTTAGAGAAGTCATAACTGGAATAAATCTTTCACCCAGGGCCTTAATTTCGCATTCATTCAATGCAGCTACACCTGCGCCATAGTCAAAATGAATTAATTAGTGCACGTCCAAGGAAAGGTATTCCTTCTACATATTTGTATAGAATAATTTACTGGATATTGCTCTATAACTCAAGCCCAAAAACAAACCTTCCTATCGATATGTATGTGTCTAAATCTTTGCTTCAGGCACCAGTGCAGGTCTTCCTCCCACATGTAGATATTGACGAGGAAAGAGATGAAGTTGTTATAAAAAGTTCGATAGACGGAGGTCCTTGGATTGAGGACACACCCACAAGTCCTGCAAAACCAATTCAAGGACTGGATGCGAAACAGGTGATGAATAAGATACATGTTATGTATAAAATACAGGTTAACCCCTCAAAATGACACGTAAGAAAGAAAACCTCGTAAGAACGAGTTTGATATTTTTCTTTTCAACGCAAATGAAAATTTTGAAAATGTGAACAAAATAGTTTTAATATCTAGAATGGACAATATTTCCTTTAACGTTTTTTTTTCAGATTTGTCTGCATTTAGACTCATGTTTCTATCATGTAAAATAGTTAAACCCCTAAAGAGTCCTATCTCTCTGAAACGGATTAATGTAATTGACTCCGTCAAGATTTGCTCTCTAGTGAGGTTTTACTGTAATCTGAGAAACTCCAACATGTACTTTAAACCCGAGTTATGAATTACGTCGAGAGTAGGTGCGAGAAATTGTTGATGCAATAAATATTCCCATTTAATAGATAAGTAGAACAAATCTTACGGTGCCATCAACTGAAAAGCGACCTTCTTATAAAGCAAACAGAGAAGGTCTTGACATTTACCATTGCGAAGGACAGATCGTAAAAAAAAAAAAAAAAAATCGTTGCTCTAAGGCCCGCATGGAAGATTGGGACAACCTAAATGTGTAGCCTCATAAAATAAAGTCGTTATTATTATTATTAATACGTAAAATAACAAGTTTGCCAAAGTTGTATGAGCACATACATTTTCTAGTGATATCGAAACGTATATTTACAACTAGACTCCTTTGTTGCTGACACTGTTAACATAACTTAATGTACACCATACTTTTCCTATAGAATATACGACCCTTGTCTAGCTATTTTGGGTCTCCTTGACACTCTGCGTTGTCACCATTTAAAGAAATATTGACATCATCCTATTGGAACTATAGTTTCAGGTTTATAGGTACATTTACGTACATTTAGCTACATATGCGCTATATTTGCGGATTAGTGAGACTGTATGTGTGCGCGGGCTCGCCTGAGTCCGCACTGTACTCAGATGTGTTAAAAAACCCAAATCGACAAAAAACCCAATATCTTTTTTGCAAACGCCACTAAGGTAAGGGTCAGGTAAATAATGTTGAGTATTAACGTTGTATAATATATTACTTCAGACACAATTTACAAGCCGACTTGTTTTAATTACTTTTCACATAATTTATTGGTTACTTTACAGGGGATCCGATGTGTGAAGAGCGAATGACAATACAGAGCCATAAGTTATAACTTGATATCGTATCATGATTATTTTCGCGCTTTGAACAACACACACACTCGAAAATAGAATCATCAGCATTCTAAACCGCATTGCACTGTGCTACTTTTTATTTGACGAAGCAATATCTTGTATAACGTCCGTTTAACAGGCTGCTGCTTGCCTCGATCATCCGAAATTTTCAACCTCTCACAGAAAAAACATGCACACATTAAATGATTGATTGAATTTAACGCCGTTTTCGATGGTATTTCAGTTATATCACAGCGGCCAGTTTACCTAACGTGTTTTCCCTGGCTTTCTCGGACCAGCTATCCGCCAACATAGTTTATTTAACCAATTGGCTGAAGACGAATTGTACTTGTCACAGTGGCTTTCATCAAGCATGGTTCGAATGAATGGTTCGAAGCGATGGCCAATGAATTGATAGCCCTCGTCTTTACCGACTTAGCTATCGCTGCTCGAAAAAACTGTCAATGTGTGGTCGGAAAATCAATATTTATGTGTGAAAAAGTTCTGATTTGGAGTATGATTGAGGTTCCACCTTTAGCTTTCAGTAGTACGTACCGTTCGTGTGAGCTATAGTGATCACCAACAGTGACTTCCCAGGACTGATTATGGGTAGTTATCTTTCATTTTTTTTTTCAATAATCGAAATTCTCATATTTAACTCTGCAACAGAATGAAAATTGTAAAAGATTCATTGCGTGAATCTTGACAAATATTGTTCAAAATATTCTGATTCGTCAAAAGCATGGCCGCTATTAGATTGGGCATATTCGATGATAATTCTAAAGCGATAAAATTTAAAAAATCCTTTTGTCACAAACTAATGCTAATGATCCATTTGAAGCTTTGCTTCCCACATATGCATATAGTAAAAACTAAAAGTAAAAATAATCTCATTAAAAACTGAAAGTCCTAGAGCTGTTATTTGTTATATAGCTGTACTGATTGATGCTCTATAACTACTAGTCAAGTTATATCCCTGTGGTAAAAAAAATCAGACCATGCATCATATATTTAACAGTTTTCTACAGATAATCCCTGTTAAAAGTAAATGTCATAATTACCATCCTGATTCACACAATATCTCAAATTACTTTACTGATCTAGATAAATATGAAACTTACGTTTTACAGTACAACTTGTCTTTCATCTTGTGAAGTTAGATTTATGTTTAGTTAGCTGAGCGAGCGATATAGGTCCACCAGCATCGTTCATTTGTAAAATGTTTGAATCTTTTTTAGTTAACTTAAACGTTTTATTTACTTTATTTATGCTAATACATAGATGTCTAGGCTTGCTGGGAAGAAACTGAATTCTTTCAAAACCGCAAAACTAGTGGCAGTTTCCAGACCAAAGCTAGAGAAGTTTACTATGGGCGAGATTGGCGGTATAATTGGATTATCCTCAGATGAAACCATTAGTATAACAGTTCCTCCTGGATCATTTGATCGCGAAACAGTCGTAAGAACGCAGGTAAATGAGATCTGTCAGATGGTACATAATGCTTCTATATTTAAGTCTATATGTTAAACGAATGTTTTTGTTTGAGTTATTCAGGTAAACGCCGTTTTAATCGTTTTTTCAATTATTTCACGGCGACAGTATACTTTTCCTTTGCTAATTAACCACTTCTAGGCTTGTAAATGTGACGTTCCAAAGCACTGTCACGCTCGGGATTGAACTAATCTTGATGTTGTAGTAGAAATATATATTCTTTACTTAATAGTGATTGTTTCTAGTCATTTCCAGTAACTCTTATATAGTTGCATTCCATCAGCTTTGATATCGTTCAAACACATGCTGATATGCTACAGGCAATTATTTGTGTAGCCAGACGTAGACACCAGCGTAACACGTGTATAGCCGGCACCCCATTATACATGTATAGGTTACGAACATTTCACGAAATGGCGGGAACATGGAGTAACAAAGCAAAAATCATGTGAAACTAGATGTTACTATATACATGTACGTTGTTATGTCCCTCGCTACGCCACGAACGGCCAATCGATTACCGACCTCATTGGTACGCCGAATTATGTACCATGGTGTTTAATAAGGAAATGTCGACCTACCTTTACTATGCTAAAATGTATACTGCAGAATATTTATGTTCCTTATCACCCTGTATTTATGCTACTTATGTTACAATAGTGATCTTTTGACGAGCTTTGCTATTTTTTAAAGTATAATTGTGTGTTACCTGAATGATGTTTTTCTATTATTATTTTTGTAGGCCGTTTCTGTGAACGACGATATAATGGATTCAATGAACAAAGGATCGAGTTCTGCCAGTTCTGTTATTTACGTTAATTGTGCACAACCACCTACCAAACCGTTAACAGTTGACATCACACGGCAAAAAGGTACTGGTTTCATGCGTGCTGCTTTTTTGACGCCAGCAAGGGCAAAAAGCCAAATATTATTTAAAGCTTTGTCAAGAAGTGTATATAGCAACTGAGTTAAAGACCGTTATGCAACTAGAGATAAGCACAGTCTTTCTTCGATTTCGTTTCCCCATTAAATGTTTGGTTTATTTATTGGTATATAACGTAGGTTCGATTTAAGTTACCTATTAAATATAGTCTCAATTTAGTATCTTATCTCAGGTTATTTAATTTAATGAAGATACTGAAATATGCGGAGGAGATCGATATTATCAATACGTCAGCACGTTTGACTTACAGAGAAATAACGATTATAATAAAATTAAAACTATATGAAACAACACGAACTTGATGCCAATCAAAATATAAAATGTTATTCTTTTATCTGAACTAATATTCAATATAAGGGCGACCTGTAATACATGATGTTTGATCATTTCTAACATGTATGTCATCAGAAGTCGACTTTGAAAAAATATCTTTGAACATTATGGATGAAAATACAGTTGTTGAATAGAGTTAAAAGCATTAATGCTCATGACTAGCCGTTTTCATTTTCATCAATATGTTTTATAAAGGCATCTGTTTCAAATACGTATGCATGTTTTAAAAACTTTACCTTAAAAAGATAGACAGTCTCTCCAATCTATTCAATATAGATATGGAAAATCCGAGTATCACATCGTATACCCTTGTCAAGGAGGATAACAACCAATGGAAGTTTGCCGACACCAATACCTGTGGCCAAACAACGTCTGTGAAATTACCTATGCATAAACAAAGATTCTGGTAAGTAAGCTGTGAGTAAATATTGAAAAGTCTAATATTCGTGTTGCAACCTGTTGATTTATATAACTGAATATCTGGTAACACAATTCTTATCTAGTTAACCAGTTATTATGTAACTTATTACCAATATTATCTAATTCGCAAACCATAACTAGATAACCTATTAGTGTTGTACAGTACAGAATGAAAAGGTAACATATAGCAGTTCTGGGAACTTTAAAGTATGTATTAGTCTTACGTATTAACTAAGTGGTAACACGAATATTTACTAGTTAACCAGTTATTATGTTACTCATTAAGTTTAATTCGCAAACCTTAACTGGATTACCTGTTATTTTTGTACAAAACATACTATGCCACCATAAATAACCATTGATAGAAATATAATAAATTACTCTATCAAAATCATCAAGAAGTATTTCGTATTTTCTTTGGTAGTGTTAATAGTTTATTCACTCCGCAGGAACTAATAAACTGTTTTTCAAAGCCAGATTTGTTCCAGGAAATGGTTCGAGTTATCGAATGATCAAGCAATAGTGAGCCCCACTACATATTGAACATCAAGGATTTTTAACATTTTCAGTATTATAGAAGTAAGGCTGTCTCAAGAAGAACCATGTCAGATTGCTTTAGACGTGGCTTTTGCTGCACATGCACGTACAACATATACACCAGCAAGGCTTATTATTAAGCAAAACCAGGCTGATCCTTCCTCTGGAATTATACAATGCGTACGCAATGAAGAGGTGGACTCAACACTGGAATATTTACTCTCTAAAGGTTACGGCATCGGTAAGGCAATCGAGAGATGATCCGAAAGTACGGGCTTGAATTTATGACTTTTTACATGTTTGAACAATATTATGCATAGGTGTCCCAAAAAATGAAACATTTCAAATGTCAAGTTAAATATAAACAATCACAACATATATTTTAGACATACAAAATGTTATATAGAGTTATAACACCTTTTATCACTCGTGAGCAAGACACTTTTGATGTTCTCTCTGTGAACATATATCCAAACAATTCTTGACTATGAAGTCTGCTTTATATTTTCATTCAGTTGGTTATTTTTACCTTTTATAGCATTTATCTTATCAAATGTATTAAAATTTCGTGATGCGAATTGTCGTATGGGTATCGCGTCACAGAATGTGGATAATGAAATCGTGGGATCGAAATAGATGCTTGATATTCCTGTCCATAGGATTTTTTTTTTTTATATGCTTTATTGACGGTAATTTGCAATTTTCTGTTGGTTGTTAAATTGATAGATTAAATACTTTAGAATATTGGTAAATAATTTACGGGCAGTCTACATGGACATATGAAATGTTGACTGCACTTTCTATAACGTAACTGCATTTCATATAACATTACACATTGTCGTTTTAAGGCCCCAATGTCAGTCGTGAGGTATATATCCGTGAAGGGACCCATATTGAGGTAACGTGCACAAGAAATGTACTGTTCGTTACCGACGACCTAGCTATGAAGGTATGTAAATATGAGCGCTTTTCCAATAAACCTAAGCGTTATTTTTACACGTCTGGATAATACCTATATGCGGATCAATGCTAAGGATCCAAATGGATACCGCTTTACAGAAACTTACCGAAACCTTCCAGGTCTAATTCACGAACACAGAGCCTGATCCGGCTTCGCGGATGCGCTGGCTGAACTGATTCTTCTCGGGTCACAGAACACTGTTTTCAGGTCCTGTCAGTAGGAACCCGTTTATTTACATTTTAACAATACATGTTTAAACATGACATATTTATACTGACAGAACGCTGTAATTGAAAAAATAATAAAACATGAATTAAGAAAAAAATAATCACTGTAAGCCAAACTATATATCAATATATAATGATATCATTAATATGCAAGAACATAAATCGGTCCTTATTCATTCTTTCGTAGGAAGAAACGAGAGAAAAGTTTCCATTCTTTGTTACTACAGTTACAATGTCTAGTTATTTTTAATTCCCTCTTCTCTAGATTTTCCCACTTATAGGAAGAATACGAAATTGATTTGCCGCGAATTTCCATTTAAAGAGATCTCAATAATCTTGATCGCTTATTAACTGAATTATGTATGTCATATGGTTTATTTAAAGTTGAGTCCCTGTCGTAGACTGAAATGCATATTGTTCTATCTTAGTATTTATTGTTTTAACATGGTTTGCATCTTTTAACAACGAATTGTTATGATTCAATAAACCGGAAAAGTGCATTAATTTCGTTCGAAGTGTTTCCTACACCCTCAAAATAGTTGAATTAAACATCATAAAATGATGGTTGATCCAAATGTGGACCATATTGATACAGGTGCAAAACATTCGAAATTTATTCTAATTTAGAAGTTGTTGGTTCTTGTCTATTGACAAGATGCTATAGAGCGGAGGTACCATGTATTTTTTTTACCAGTGAAGTCTTTGAGATTTTGCGGATGAAAAGTGTCGTCCGAGTCGTCACTTTTCGAACATACAAAACGAACACAGATCGCTTGGCATTGGTCATACAGAACATAAGTGAAGATTTATTAATAGACTTTGACATACATGTGTTCATCGATAACATAGTTAAAATATATAAGTACACACGTTAAGAATAGACAAACAATATAACATATAACTAGATAGAATAAACGTTGCACTTCATTCAAGGCGGAAACATAATACTAATGAATGAATATATGCAAAATTCAGATTCAATCTTTTAGCATATGTATAACTCATTGACTGAGCATCAACTGACCTTAATATGAAACAGTTATTACATTTAGTATATATCGCGGGCCATGCAAAATGGTTCAACTATTGTACGTGATGACACCGATGTGTTCTTGACACATTTCAAATAATGCTTAAACCTCTTTCAACTGAATATTGTTTAAATCATGTGTCCTTTATAGAATAATAGAACCATCATATATATTTCAGAAAACCATTTGTTTCTACGCTCACTGGGGATGTACCAAAGAAGTTTCATTTGGAATTAAAAGCAAATACTTTCAACGGGACTATTCCTGTTTCAGTGGTGATGTCATTAGCACCTTCCATGGTACTTGTGACACAAACAACCTATCGGATGGTGATCTAACAATCACACACACAATAACATTACCAAAGGTAAATACAATAAGAGCAAATGCATGTGAAAAGATACAAGTTGGCATTTCAGAACAGTGATGGTCCAGATCAGGCTGTTTATCTGCTTTGTATTATCAGAACCTACACCAGTTGATAGAAGTTTGTAACATGTATGTGTTAGTATGTGAAAACTGTAGATGAGGTTAATGACTTAGATTATATTACTACCAATAATATGATTGCACTATATCTGACAATTCAACAGCAAAAAAAAGCTGTTGCAAAGAGTTAACATTGTGTAAGTCATGGGTATATGTATGTACTATTCAACATCACCAGTCAAATTAAGTGTCGGTCGATCTAGTTACTCGAGTAAATCGATCAAATGCGAAATGCTATTCCTTTTTACATTTCAGTAGTTGGCGTCTTGCTTGAATCCATTTATACGTATGATGGACCAAACGTATACTCATATAATAATGACACTTAACCAATATATTTATAATACATTACTTTTTCATGTTTCGAAAAATCAAAATTTGAATGTAAATTTCTTTTTTAAAGTCCGTTACTTTGAAATGCGTTGCTGTTGAGTATAACTATTACAATTATGTTTCTGCATGCGTATGATTAAGTGTCGCTTATTTTCCAAGTACAACTTAGGCGTACGCTACTGATTCTGGTTATATTTTTTATCTATATGCATTTTTCAGGATGGCTCGACCCCGAAACGGGCTTTCGGTAACATGTCACCTGAAAGTAGGTTATTTATTCAATATCTAGTAAATTCTTTGGACACTCTGTCAAAATAAGTACAAGTGAATGCAACCTGTGAATGTATGATTGCGGAGGTAACTTAACCATTCCCCAAATACAAGTATGCGCCAGTCGACTTTAGAAACATCTCGACACAAATATGGAAAACCTCTTCAAACAAAAGTGCACATTATATGCAATTAGTGCTTTTGCCACAATGTTTTCAATAGTCGTTTGCTGTAGATGATTAAAATGCATCTGCAAATGGGAAAGGGTTACTTGTTGCCACCAGTACAATGTATTGATCATAACGTCTCGAATTGTAAGTTTTCTATTACTATTTCGCATATCTACAATCTAAAACTCGATTTACTGTTAATAATTGTGTTTGTTCTTGTAAGATCAAGTTATATTTTTACAACATGTTTATGAGTGGGTGTGCCTCGAGCGATCAAAGCTTTTTTGGTGAATATGCCTGGTTACAAACAGTTGGTCTGTTTCTGTGATGCTTTTATTCCTCGTTCAGGGATGATGTGCAATTAATTGTAGATGTTCATGGAACGTACAAATGATTATTCAAACCAAGGACAGCATGACTTTTATGTCACAAATAAAACACAAAGGAATGAGGTTGACTGAAAATTGACATTTATTCATGGTGACAGAAATCATGCTTTTAATGACTGATAACTTGTTGAGACCGGATAAATACGCGATTATTACTGAAACGTGTACCTTTATAAAATCAATGTTTGAAACAGTGAGTTTATCTGGATATAATCAATTGTTATTTTCAATTATTCACCGAAAGCATTTAATAAATATACTTCACTTTCACGCACGCTTTAGATTGTTCCTATAATTGTGTTATTACGAAACCTATTTTTATTACTTGTAGAATAAATTTCTTCATTCTTTTCAGTGATTGCCTTGACTAACTGCGTATCTTTTCTGTTAATAAATGACTGTTCCAAGCACTGGCAAGTGATATTGAATAACCTTTGTGGAGGTTCCAAATTAAGAACATTCACACGAGAAGCTGAGAGGGAAAGTGGGAACCAGTCATTGGACTCTCAGCATCTGTGTAAACTCGTCATAAGTGATTGGATAAAGTCGAAGCCTGTTCACTTTAACAAGGTATAATTTGACGAAGTTGGTATATTCCTGACATCTGTGCAAGTGTACTAATAATTTCTATGCATACGTATTTCCGTTCAGTTTTTACTGAATGCCATATGTACACCACCGTGGTTGTGTATGTGCATTAATCACTGAACATTTTTGATAAAACACACGCATGTAATAATATATATAGATACTTGGTCATATTTACAAAAACACTGTAATTGAGTATAAGGTTAATAATAGCACTCGTATTTGAGTCACGTAATTTCAACCTTTAACCTTTTCCCTCTTGCAGACGCAATGTGCAACATTTTTTTAAATTCAATTAAATCTTCTTTTTGATTATACAGATTTTTCGTAACGATTGTCCATATGCTTTCACTGTCTTGAGATTCAGTTGTTTCGTATATATACTGTATATGGTAAAGGGTAAACCATTATACTGATTTATAAAGTTTTTCACAAGATATATACTTTCAGTTTGCAGCGGTAAAATATGTTTTCGAAAGCTCTGGCTATTCAACACTAGTAGAACCTTTATCAGTATACATTGACTTATTCAAAGGTGAGAGTTTCTTATCAAGTCCCTTTTACTCGGGATATAAATCTAAAATGATCTTTCATCATGTATTTCTATGACTTCCTGTACAATATCTCAAACCAGCATTTTCCCGCATATAACACATCTTGAGTACATATGTGTGACCTAGGCTAAAAGAAGAGGACATACTTATGGAAGAGTTGAAATCATTGTTTCAAAAGGAACCAATACTCATTAAAAGCAGTATATCCTTCTGCCACAATGTTTTAATTATCTCTGCCTCAGATGCGTAAAGGTGTGTCTGTGAAATTAATTCCCTACTAAATATCGGTTGATGATGAATGACACTTGTAACTTCTGTAACGTGTCTCTCTAGGTTCAAGGTAATGTAATCGTTATCGTCAATGTTTTATTTACAGGTCATATCATAAAAGAAGTGTAGCTTTTATTCCTAAACTATGCCTAAAGATATACTTCATTCGTCTGGATTTTTAGCTCACCTAAACACGAAGTGCAAGGTGAGCTGTTGTGATCTCCCACCGTCCGGCGTCCGTCGTCGTCGTCGCCGTCGTCGTCGTCGCCGTCGTCTGCGTCGTCGTCGTCGTCGTCGTCGTCGTCGACGGCGTCTGTTAACAATTTCCTACAAATGACTTCTCCTACTAAATCAATGGACAGATTTCAAAATAACTTCAGAGGAATGGTACTTAGGTGGTCCTTTTTCAAAGTTGTTCAAAGAAATTAATTCCAAGTAGAACTTTGGTTGTTGCGGCATCAGAAAAGGGGAAAATTGCAAAATCTTAACAAATCTTCTTGTCCAAAAGTACTGGCCCGATTTGAAAATTATTTTGCACAAATGTTCCTTAGGGTACCCTCTACCAAGATTGTTCAAATATTTCAGATCCGTTAAAAAACATGGCCGCCAGGGGGCGGAGCTTATTTTCCTTATATGTGCATTGTTACTTTAAAAATCTTCTTGTCCAAAAGTACTGTCCCGATTTGAAAATTAATTTGCAAAAATGTTCCTTGGGGCATCCTTTATCAAGATTGTTCAAATATTTCCAATCCGTTCAAAAACATGGCCGCCAGGGAGCGGAGCTTGTTTTCCTTATATGTGCATTGTTAAAACTTTGAAAAATCTTCTTGTCCAAAAGGACTGGCCCGATTTGAAAATTATTTTGCACAAATGTTTTTTGGAGCACCACTTATCAAGATTGTTCAAATATTTCCCATCCGTTGAAAAACATGGCCGCCAGGGGGCGGAGCTTGTTTTCCTTATATGTTCATTGTTGAAACTTTAAAAATCTTCTTGTCCAAAAGTACTGGCCCGATTTGAAAATTACTTTGCACAAATATTCCTTGGGGCAGCCTTTACCAAGATTGTTCAAATATTTCCGATCACCATGGGGTTGTTTGTTTTCCTTATATGTATATAGTAAAAACTTTGAAAACTATTGAAGTTCTATTAAATCAGAATAGCGATATAGGGCCATCATGGCCCTCTTGTTATTTCATTCCCAAAATAAACGTATTTTATATCGTTACACCAATGTAGTATCTTCATTTTCTAGAACAAATGTCCGACGAAGTAATAAAGGTCCTTGCAGCAGGCATAACAAAAGACGTTTCCATCGTTGCTGATGACCTCCAAATCTCTGACGATGAGATAAATGAACTCTTTGATGAGTTCCACGACGATATTCGGGGTCAGACAGAAGCTATGATTTACGGATGGAGGTTTACAAATACCGCCATAGAGGCTGGAGCAAATGCTTTGGACCTTCTAAAACGTTTTCTTGGATTGTAGAGTTGAAGAAACTCGAACTTTTAGCGTTAATTATCAGATTGGATATCAATTAATCAGAACACAATATAAAGTATACAAAACCAGGTGCGAATGTGTAAACGACATTACAAGTAAAAATAAACATCAATATACTTATTTATGAGTAATTTCTTACATAAGGGATTTAATAAAATATGCAGTTTTATTGAACTTAATATTGTATTATTTAAACAGAATACAACTGTATTCGTTGTATTGGATACAACATTGTACATGCCATGACATTTAAAGTGTTCGATAGACTTTTCGATGATATAGACGTTTGTTACGATAGATGTAGATCGAGTAGAAGTAATCGATGTTGAGTACCCTATCGCTATCAGAAACTGTTATTCAACATTTTCCTTCATTTATATGCTTTTCATTGCCTCGGCAGAAGACGAAGTTTGAAAACATTGTGGCAAAAGAAGAAACCCTTTTGTAATGAACAATTTCCCCGATTGCCATAATGTTTTGAACTCTTTTCAGTGATCAACATTTAATAGATTTGTTTCACTTTTTCCTAAATATATTCAAAGTGCTAATAAATGGAGTATCTAAACTATATTTTTTGCAGAGTACTTAACCAGTTATAAATTTCGTTAAACATCTCTTAGATAAAATATAATCTTAGGAGCGCTCCTGGACAACCAACTGTGTGGTACATGTTATTGCGATCGATATACAACCAGTCTGATCTGGATCTGCATTATTCGAAAAAGAGTCATAGAAAACTGTTCTGCTTTATATGGTATACATTTCGATACGACAGTATGCATGCATGGATATGACTTTATCTACACTTATCACAAGTTCGCTAAGCTTGATTGATTAGAGATTTACAACCGTTTTTTTAAAAAAAAGATAAAATCAATGCACGGTGGCCAGTTCATATATCCATGTGTTTCTCGGCTTTCTACCTCACGAGTACTCCACACAACAGTTATTCAAGCAAAAACATGTTCGCTAAGGTTCGGTTTCCAATATCACAGGCTATAAAGTCATTAAAGATATAAAAATATACCCTAACTGGTCAAATATCATTGGAAAAGGGACTTTTCGCTCCTATCCCATGCCTAGCATGATTTTCGAAAATTCAACTTTCGGTTGGAAACGAGTTCAACATTTGAACATATCTATGACAAACTAGTATTTCATTGGCTGCCATCAGCGTAAGACTGATTTCATTGGTTGGTGCGAATAACGCAAAGTAAATCCATTTTCCTTAAAGAGTTAAAATAGTTCTCACAAGTTTTAGCCAATGCACTCTGAACTTTGGTTGCCCTCAATGCCAGTCGTGTATGTAAAAAACATCGATCAGTCTTTGACCACAACAACTCTACAACAGACGACTTTGAATACATATAGGGAACACAATGGAAACGAAATTTTAATTATTGAACTAAGCTATTATTCCTTCATATCACGATGTTTTCAAATATCGTCTGCTGTAAATGCGTCATAAAGCCTCTGTAAAGGTAAAGGGTTCGACCCTTTCCGTGATTTATTCTATAACAGACGAATTTTGAAAATATTGTGGAATATTGAGTAATTTATGACAATGAACAAAAAATGATAGTATTATTATTGACAAAAGTTTGTAACCATTGTGGCAAACGGAGATATTGTTCAAGTAAAATAATTATTTCTCCCTTTATGACGATGTTTTGAAATATCGTCTGCTACACACGCGTAAACAAAGAATCTGTTACCGGAAATGGATTAAACCCTGTCCATGGTAGCTACTGTAACACACGAATTTTGAAAATGTTGTAGGAAATGGACCAATTTGTGAAAAATATCAATTCGTTCATTTTTTACACAATGTTTTCCAAACTAATACAATTAAATAATTTCGAAATTCTTGATTTTGAAAACGTTTTCTAATTATATTAGTTTACCCTTTCCCACTTTCGGAACCTTTTTCGACTAACCTGCAACAGATGAACGATGATCAGCAAGTTCTCCCTTTGTCAAAATGTTTTATTCAATAGTCAATAGGCCTACTCATACTTCCATGATTACAGATTATCCAATTATTGTCCGGGACATTTTCAAAGTTCTGATCAGGGGTTCAGCATACTGTACACATAGCATACATTAACCCTTTTCCTCATACGATAATTCTGCAGCAGACGACTTTGAACATATTTTGTCAAAATAAAGAAGATCTCTATAATTGAATTGATAACCTATGAAAAAACATTGTGTCAACAGGAGAAATTGCTCGTTTTGAGCAATTTCTTCTTTTTTCACTATGTTTTCAAAAAGCCGTGGGAAAGGGTTAACGTAAACAGAGGACTTTATAACCAATATCACTGTAGACCTCTATATAGCGAGGGTTCCATTTTGAATAAATGCCATGAAAGAATAATTGCAGGCTCTATTGAATAATGAATATTATCATGATGGATGATATAGTTTTTCCTTTATTATATGTGTGTATATCTGCCCGTATATCGATCCAACTTGGAAAGAAAAAGTCACTTTTCTATTTAGAGATTAGTCAATTTGAGATTATAAACGGGTGTTTCATTTACATATGAACAGTATCTAGCTATACAGGTCTCATCGTATTCGCATGTGCGTAAATTGTTGATTATTTTGACAAATCATTTAGAACTGTAGCCTCCGTAGGTTTTTCGATAATTTACCCTACGACATCATGTTACAGAGATTCAATTAAGCCCTAAATCGCTAACATTTGCTAATGTGTGAGAACAATTACACAACCAGTACTTTAACACGTTATCAGACTCTTTTGACGCATTGTAACTAGTATACTGTTGGCAATAATCATTACTTTTGTGACGTTTGCGTGTAAGCTGGGAGGCCTATATGGATCACCTCTCCGTCGTCTAGATATCTTTATGTCTGTTTTTCCCCCGTATTTCCATATTTACGTTACGTTTTGTATAAATTGGTAAACACTTTGTTTCTGTTCGGCAGATTCGGGCAACACATGTAATCAGAAAAAACGGTAGAAAATAGGGACGGCAACGAATATTCGATCATACGGTCGAATATTCGAATATTATATGTTATTACCTACATTATGTTGAGTTACGACTGTGACCAATACACGTGACTCAGTGATGTTGTTGAGGGATAATGAGTGATTGATCTGTGTGATAGTGGTCTAATAGTTAAGGTTAAAGACACCATCTGAGGTGAGCTTTCATAGCGCTTCAAACCGTCTACATCAGTTACAGTGATTGCTGCCCTGTTAGACCCTCGCTATAAACGACTTCCTTTCCCTACTACCGAACAACGAAAAGTCGCAGAAGAACAACTTGAACATATAGACGAACTACCCCTCAAGGTGAATTAAAGTAAAACCAGCATCGAACCTTCTCCCAAACGATGAAAACTAGACTTTCTTGTATATAGTTCTCCAGAGAAGAACAACCGTGACGAGTTAGTGTGCTATTTACGCGAGAAAATGGACCCTGATAGTGACCCTCTTCAGTGGTGGAAAAAACATGATATTGACTATCCATCTATTGCCATAGTTCCCAGGAAATTTCTGTGTATCCCAGACTGTCTGAAAATAACCCTGCTTTAGTGGAATTATCATCATTTTCCATTCATTGTCTCAGCTTCAAATTCAAACTTGGTTTTCTGTGGAACACTCGTGTTCATTTTGTAATGCCTACGCGTATTTTACTGTGTTCGGAGGGTTACTTCATCACTGTTATATTGGTTCAATCACATTTCGGGAGCATGTAGATGACAAGGAGAAAAGCGATGGAACAATTACTATAACATTTTTGTTTTGACTTATCTCCAAGTTGATTTGGTGTTATTATATTTTCGATTTCTTTTAGTTTCGAGTTACTGAAGATACAACAATGAGTGATAAAGCAGAAAACACTACTACTATGAATGTAACTTTGACTCAGGATCAGATAGATCAGATGACTCTTGTATTGAAAGATACATTTGAGCAACAAATGGCTAGATTGGTGTCCAATATTGTTGATGGTGTTGTTGGTGGACTAAAAATCGAATACACCTCCTAGAAAAGGAGAATATAACTCAAATGTAAAGTGGAAGCCCTCGAGTCTAAGGTGGATAGAGCCGAACAATATAACAGACATAATTGTCTCCGGTTTTATGGAATACAGGATGATGAAATCGACAGCACACATCGGGTAGGAAAACCACAACACTCAAGAATAAAACCGGAGACATAATAAAGTTCGTGCAAGACAGAAAATGATGAGGAATAAGGCCAAGCTTAAACAATTTAATCATAAAACAGTATTTCTTAATGAGGATCTAACTTTTATCCGTAAAAAGGTGTTTTAACTGGCAAGGATCCTTGTAAAAGATAAAAAGCTAGAATGAGCATGGCCTACAGATGGTGTTATTCTGGATCTGCTTGTTGCAAGTTTATACTGACTAGCTTTTGTGCCGATTGGTTTGACAATCAGAAACAGCA
Organism: Serripes groenlandicus; assembly: GCA_031761405.1. Taxonomy (NCBI): domain Eukaryota; kingdom Metazoa; phylum Mollusca; class Bivalvia; order Cardiida; family Cardiidae; genus Serripes; species Serripes groenlandicus. Next base: position 179,955 of record JASEVX010000275.1, read on the forward strand.
ACAACGAAAACATTTAAATAGTCAGTTTTTAACATTTTTAACAGCCCATTGACTTTTTATTCCTTACTGCAAACCAGCTAACCTACATACGTTAAACCGCAAAATATATAGTTCCATCAGTGATGCAGAGACACGATTAATTATATTCATGTCAGTGCTACTTTGGTACCGGATTGATACTTAGATTTCAGATTTATTGATAGAGTTAAATTATACAAACATTATCTTTCTTCATGTTTGGGCAGATAATAAATATCATTGCGCGTTCTATTAGGCGTCTGGAAATTCCAAAAGGTTCTATAAAAAGCTCATAAGACTGGCTATCGTTTGTTCTTAAATCTCAATATTATAAACGCTTTATTTTGTAGTTGTTGCAATATATAAAAGCGTCTAGATGATAAGACTGGTTTGAAAAGGCTTAAATGACACGATATCATGCAGTGTACAAATTAGACACGTCTGTACGTTCTAGCGTCAATTAACAATCAATGCTGAAAGTGTAGCCGAATTAGTTCGAGATCGAGCATTATCGTATACAGTTAAGAACATCTTGAAATTGACAAATTTAACGTTCACGCTCCGCTCCGTTCCGTTCCGTTCCGCTCCGGTCCGTCCTGTTCCGTTCCGTTCCGCTCCGTTCCGCTCCGCTCACGTTCCAATCCGTTCCGCTCCGCTCACGTTCCAATCCGCTCTCAAAGCATTCACTCATTGATAACATTGTGATTGCTTTTTTCCGTTCCGTTCAGATTGAGCGCTTTTTTACACTCACTCATCAAAATCCGTTCAACGATTTGATTGGCTTAAATTAATTTCGTTTCATTTATATATTTTTTTACTTAACCCTTAATATCAACAAACGATCTAGAGTTTTTTCAACACAATCGTTAGTAGCAAATCGTATCACGAAAATGATCATATTAATCATATGTGTTACATTCTAATTCAATCGGATACTTGAGTGTCTTATAAAACAAAAGTTTAGTATACAAATATGACTTTTAATAAAATAGTTTCGTAAAATAATTATCGGATAGTTGTTGCAACCGTTCAATGAGCGAATGATTGGATATTTGCAATCATTATGATTGTTTAGTTCAGAGCTCAAAATTCCGTTCCGCTCATAAAGCGTTCCAACTTCGTTCCAATCACGCTCACGATCCAATAACGTTCCGCTCAGATTGTTAATTTCATGATGTTCTTAACTGTATGCCTATATATATTAAAAATCGCAAGGCCTACACCGAGATACTGCTTGTTACTTTGCAGGATTTTCTACACGATCGCCACTATTGTGCCATCGGCGCTTTGATTTTTTATATACAGTATACACAGACTGGCTCCCGATTTCAGTTATAACTTTTTATTATAAGGTCTAATAGCGTTACGTGTCAACCGGTTTCAAACGACGTCCATCGTATTAAATACACATTTAATTTGTTTGTATAACTGAACAAATAAATAAATTGTGATTTACAGAGAATAAGATTATATTGAGGTAAGGTGCTTATCATGAACCGTACGATAGGCCTTCTCTATGATAGTTTGTTATATTTCAATACAGACAATGCTGAATGCTTGAAGTCTTCATGCACAAGACACTTATTTCATTTCTTATCAAAGGTTTCTGTTTATGTATACATCATATATATGAAAAGTACTATTTAACTCTCTTTCACCTTAATTTAAATATTTTACTTAGAACCAATAATTAAAAAATGTATGATTTGTATGATATGAAAGAGATATGCTTCTCCTTTCACAAATTGTTTTTTTCACATGTCTCATGTTACACATAATTCAAAAGAATGTTTCTTATCTTTAACAGTGCTGTGACTGATTGGACGGCGCGAATTGCGGTTTTGTCTGAACTAGTACTGGTCAATATATATGTTAAACCATTTACTGTTGAACTTTGCAACAACTGATGATGTAAACTGCTTATATGTGTATCATTGTCCTAATACACATGTACAAATGTGTGTGTAAATTACCATTTGTATATACAGTGTAGGTTGTTGTGCATGTATGTATACGTATACCTTTCACACTAGAATTTATGATAGTTTGTTCAGAATTGTTACATTTGATGTTATTGTGGTATATTGTATTATGCAGATACTACTGTGTTTATAAAACTACCTATAAGCATCTTCGATCGTATTGAAACATGTTCATACGACCTTTCTTGTCCTATTCATACTACTCTAAGGAAGAGACTCGATCTGTACAATACACTTCTATATTGATTCCAACTTATCAAGTACCTATTTAACTAACATGTATATATCTGAATTCATCTTCATTTCATTATTCTTTTCTAAAACTATATGCATCTGATTGTTTAATATCTTTTATTTTTATTTTTTGCCTTATGTTTCAAATTGTGTTATGTCGGCTGGGTTTTTGAGGTGGGGAAGCGTCAATTGTTGAGATTAATTTTAAACAGTATCTGTGCGCAGGCGTTTTGTGAAGATTTTTACACACCGTAGGCTGTGGTGCTTGGCGCGGAGCTATTGACTTGTTTCATGCATGTACACATGGCTGCAGCATAAATAGCTGCTTTACGGTTAATCCTTACAGGAGATGTTCGAACTTTCTTATCAGATGTTGACATTTTTATATTTACTCATAGTATCTCTAAACATATACTGTTTTACCCAGGTCGTTAGATGGATATATGTTTTGCTATTAGTAATCTGTGGAGATGTCAAAACCATTCCAGGTCATCAGCTATATGTTAATAGATATATTCCAATAATGCAATTAAACATACGTAGTATTCGTAGCAATGTTGATAATATATCAGAGCATTTTTTTCTGATTTCGACATTATATGTTTTATAGAAACACATCTTGATGTAAACATTCAAAAGCATTGTATTAAACAGACATGTAACGAAATTTATCATAGCCTTAAAAGAGTTGAAAACATTGTGACTAAGGGGAATTTTCTCATCATGAGAAATTTCTTCTTTTGTCACAATGTTTTCCAAAGTCGTCTGCTGCAGAGTGGCCTCCTCTGTGTGAAGGAAATGGTTGAAAATTGTTTAATAAGACTTTCTGACAACAGTACGGTACTCAAAATCGATAACTTCTACTCGATCTACATTTATCGTTACTAACGTCTAGGTCATCGAAGTGTCTACCGGTGGTGTAGTGGTAGAGTGCCCGCCTCGGGTGTTGGAGGTGCCGCGTTCGATCACCGGCCAGGTTATACCAAATACTTTAAAAATGGTAGTAGTTGCTGCCTTCCTTGGCACTATCGGGTAAGTATATACAGTGGAAAGAACTGAATAATTATAAAAAACCATTAACAGGCAACACACAGAAACGTAAACTTGAATGTATATGCCATATAAATGTACTTTTTTCTGTTTAATTGTTATTCAAACTAACAGTTTGTCTCTAAAGGTTATATTTGCTTCAACTATACAATCCGAGAACCTGTTTTAGTAGGTCCAAAGCATTTGCCCCAGCTTCTATGGCGGTATTCGTAAACCTCCATCCGTAAATCAAAGCTTCTATCTGACCCCGAGTATCGTCGTGGAACTCATCAAAGAATTCCTTTATCTCATCGTCAGAGATTTGGAGGTCATCAGCAACGTCGGAAACGTCTTTTGCTATGCCTGCTGCAAGGACCTTTATAACTTCGTCGGACATTTGTTCTAGATAAGTAAACAAAAACTACATTGGTGTATCGATATAAATATATTATGAAATGTGGAAATGTTTAATTCCTCAAAATATTAAATCTTAGATGAAACAAATGATAATTCCGAAAAAAAAAAACATACCTTAGTCATGCGCGGGAAACCAATGTTTTTTTAAAAAATGTATGCGTCCTTTTACGGAGAAATTAACTTGAGCGTCGAGCGACAATTCGTTTAAAAGTTACAAAAATATTTCCTCACCAACGTATACTAATAGTTCAATATCTTCACAAACAAAGATGCAATTTGACGCATCTGCAGCAAAGAACTAATTAAAATAGTGCAGTAGAAGGAGAACTGCTTGTTATAAGTATTAGTCCTTTTGGCAACAATGTGTTCAACTTTTGAAAAAATGTCTTCATCTCTGAAGAATTGCAATGTTAAGCCTAGGTCACGCGAATTGGTTCAATAATAGTTTTACGCGATAAAGTTTTGAAGGAATAATATTATTTTGAGATATCGTACGGGAACTCGTAGCTACAAATGATAAAAGAATATTTCAAAAATTAAATCCAGCCTTAAGTGGAACTTAAAAGAAAAGTTTAACCTTTGAATAAGTCCATGTATACTGTGAAAGGTTCTACTAGTGTTGAATAGCCAGAGCTTTCTAAGACATATTTTACCGCTGCAAACTGAAAGTATATATGTTGACTTAGTAAAGTAGTGTATTTACACACTATTGGCTTTTAATTGACGATTCAAGAATCAATCGGCTATCAATATATTAACATTGAGAAATAAGTAAATACGGATTATCAAATGTGGAAAGAAAAGAATAAAAGAGTAATTTAAAAACAAAGAAATAAAATCAGGTTGTATACCAAAGAGGCATGATCAACCCGTTACCACGAACACAATATCTGCAGCAGATGACTTGGCAAGCAACTGGACAAAAATGCTGAATATGTGTATGAATTAAAAAGGAAATATTTATTTGAATTGAAAACATCCTAGCAAAATGTTTAAAAGATTGTCCATGATGGGTAAATTCTCCTTTTGTCAAAGTTTGTTTCAAAAGTTTTCTACATCAGATGCACCAACAGACTTTTTAAGTGGAAAAGACTTAAAGAGTGAAATTTCATGAATCAAAAAGATATTGATTAGCCATTTGACCAGAACTTTAGCCGTATAATATTAGCCTGATCATCAACTATCTTTATTATTATTAATACATGCATGTGTTGTATCAATATTCTATCTTGTTTTTTTGTAAAAACACAATCACGGTAGTATATATATTGTATTCAGTTCAACCGAGCGAACATACATATAAGTACAATTGCACAAACGTCAGGATTAGGTCAATTTCATCGAATTATACCTTGTTAAAGTGAACATTCTTCGACTTTATCCAATCACTTATGACGAGTTTACACAGATGCTGATGGCCCAATGACTGGCTCCCACTTTCCTTCTCAGCTTCGCGTGTGACTGTTCTTAATTTGGAACCTCCACAAAGGTTACTCAATATCACTTGCCAGTGATTGGAACATTTATTGATAAGCAGAAACGACACGCAGTTAGTCAAAGCAATCACTGAAAAGAATGAACTTTTATACAAATAATACAATAGGTTTCGTTATAACAAACTTATAGGTGAGAAACAATCTCGAGCGTTAGTGAAAGTGAAATGTATTTATTACTTGCTTTCGGTGAATAATTGAAAATAGCAATTGATTACATTCAGATAAACTCACACTTTGAAACCATGTCACTATTAATCTCGTCTTTATCCGGTCTCTACATGCCACTTGCCACTAAATTCATGAGTTATGTAACCATGTTAAATACTTTATGGCATTAATAAATGTGGCATGCCCGTTTTCAGTCAACCTGTTTTTAACGTGTTTTATTCATGCCATATAAGTTTTTCTGCCCTCTGGCTGAATACTTACATGTACGTTCCTTGAACTTCTACAATCAATTGCTCATCTTCATTGTACGAGGCATAACAGCCTTATAGAAACCGTTTATATCCAGCCATATAGAGATATTATTCCTTGTAAACATATTACTTGTAAAAATATAACTTGATCTTACAAGAACAAACACAATTAGTGTTTATTAATCGTGTTTTATTGTGTAGAGGAGAACACGAAATAGAAAACGTACAACGACCATTATTTTATTCATTATTTTTGCAGACTTTATATAAAGTATTTCATGATACTTAATGTTGTTCGACTATTACGACATCAAGTAAGGGACCAAGACGACTCTTGAAAACAGTGTGTCAGAAGCATACATTGCATATAATAAGAAAGCAAGTTCTCATTTTGCCACAATAATTATGTTTTCATTTGTAGATGTCCTCCATGTTTTTGTATAGATGTTTTCATATTTGTATTGTATATGGGAAATGGTTAAGTAACCTCCGCTATCATACATTCACGGATTGCATTCACTTGTACTTATTTTGACAGTGTCAAATAAACTTTTATTGAAATCGTTTTCTTACAAGATAATGAATAAACGACTTACTTTCAGGTGATATGTTACCGAAAGCCCGTCTCGGGGTCGAGCCATCCTGAAAAAAATGCATAGGCTATGTAGATAAAAGATGAGGTCAAGGTTATGTTTACATTTTATTGAGACCAAAATACGTCACTGTGTATATATTGGGTCTACATACGAGGTCGTCTTGAGTAAACTCTTTACACTAAAATAGTCACGAACAGAAGCTTGTTTGTTTTGTCCAATGAAATCGCACGATACAACCAGCACTTGGTTCTATACAACCGGAACAATTAACAATAACCTCATCTCTATCTCGTATATTTATATGGAATATCTCCTTTGTGTTATACCTAACGATATTGTAGGCGACACATTTGATTGGCTTACACAACGGTCAAGCTGAGACAGGTTTAGGCGATCATCATTTCTATATTCAAGCAATGAATGTCCGGTGTTAATGTGATTGATATAAACGACGACAATCCGTCGAACAAAGCAATGAGTAAAACAATGAGTAATGGGCGCACAACTATTAATGTGTACGATCATAAATGCAGCACAGTAACATATCCGACATTGAATCATACGTACGCAGTAACATAATTTAAAAAGTTATGCTCAAACAGCCATGTTTCATCAAAAGTAACGATCTTTCAAACAGTAATTTACATTTAAATTTAAATTATTCGAAACATAAAAAAATCATGTAGTATGTATATAAGTTTAGTGCCTGTAAGTGATGCTTATACTTTTGGTCGAGCATAAGGGCGGTAATTCGAACGTATAAACACATTCAAGAGAGACATCAAATAATGAAATGTGTAAAGGAGATATCTATTAGAATAACAGATCGCATTTGATCGATTTACTTAACGCTTAATTTGACTGATTATATTTAATAGTACATACACATGACTTACCAGATGTTAACTTTCAAAAACAGCCGGTTTTGCTGTTGAATATTAAAATATAATGCAATTGGTAGATATATTCGACAATACAATCAAAGTCATTAACATCCGTATAGAACAAACGCGATCTATACCAAGTTTCTTGAAATGATAATTTTGAGTTGTACTCTTTCCATCTGTCAATTTTGAATTCATATGGTTAACAGTTCACGCGTGATTGAAAATCATTGTTTATTTTCACATGGGAGAAGGTATAAGTTGGCTTGAGTGAACAATGTATATATAGATCAGTATGATCAATATCTATAAAGTTCACATATTATTTACACAAACATGTTAGAAACTGTTATCAACTTGTATATAGTATAATAAGACAAAGCAGATGGACAGCCTGATTTGAACAAGCTCTGTTCGGAAATGCAAAATTGTACCCTTTTACATGCATAAGCTCTTATCGTCTTTACCTTTGGTAATGTTATAGTTTGTGTTATTGTTAGATCACCATCTGATGGGTTGTTTGTGTCACATGTCCCGTGGAAGGTGCTGATCACGTCACCACTGAAACAGGAATAGTCCCTTTGAAAGTATTTGCTTTTAATCCCAAATGAAACGGCTTTGGTACATCCCCAATGAGCGTAGAAACAAATGGTATTCTGAAATATATATGAAGGTTCTTTTATTATATGAAGGAAACATGATTAATGCATAACATAAATAGTAATATTTCAAGAACACATCGATGTCTTAACGTTCAATGGTTGTTGTAACTTCGTTTTGTAAAAATATGTTCTAATAATCGTTTTGTATGAGCCCGCGATATATACTAAATGAAGTAACTATTAATCGTGTACTTAATATTACGGTCAGTCATTGCGGAGTATGTGAGGTATAAATCATGCTAAAAAAATGTACTAAATTCTGCATATATTCAGTTTGATTGTATAATGTTTCCGTCTTTAATGAATTACAATGTTTATTCTTTATAGTACTATATGTTATATTATATGTCTTTTCTTAATGTTTTTTCTTGTAATATGCCATATATATTGTAATTATGTTGACGATGAATCAAATACATGCATGTCCAAGTCTATAAATAAAGTTTCATAGGTTTTCTGTATGATCAATGCCGAGCGATTTGTGGTCGTTTTGTATGTTCGAAATGTGAAGACTTGCGACACTTTTCATATGTAAAATCTCGGTTAAGACTTCACTGTTCTTTTATTTGTAATTAAATACTCAACATCTTTATCTTCGGACTAAAGGATACATGGTAGCTCCGCTAACATATTATTAATAGACAAGAACTCTTCTAGTTTCTAAATTAGAATTAATGTATTTACTTGTTTATTGCGAATGATAGATTATGCACTTATAGCGCCATATATATGAACAAGTTTTGTATATTTAGTATTAATTAGTTTCTTTGAATTTTGTTTAAAGTTCGTTCGAAAGTATTTCAGTTGTCTCACTTCTGCTATTTCACTCACCGAAATTGCGTTTCCTTTGCCCCTCGTACCAGTACTTCATATCAAATTTAATATTTTCTTTTCCATTTCCGATTGTATTAACAGAAGTGTTTTCGGAGAAGCCATTGTCTTCTGTCATGAGTTTTGTTTTTGATCTTTGATCTTGCTCAATTTCATTGAGATCATGCAAAAAGACTTTGCTGCACGAATATTAGATCGTACTACAACACATAACAGTTCTTATCGAATGCACGTTAATACTCATGACTAAGTGCTAGGTGTTTTAATCCAATTCAATCGCACGATAAAACCAATGCTCTGTTCTATAATATTTGAACACTCGCCACTCACATATTCACTACCTCGTTTATGAGCTGTATTAATTTTTTTTATACCGAACGATTTTATAAGCAATAATTGACACAAATGAAAATCTGAGTCGCCCTGTATGGGACATTCATCTTATCTATGAACGAGCGAGCAAATTTATGTCTGATTTTATTGAGATTGAAACTTGTTATACATTTTGCAGCTTTTTTTTACAATAGAGTATATTGTATTATTGTATTATTGTACCGTGTATGGGAATACATCCGCTATCTGACGATATAAAAACGTTTCAAAACACAAGAACAGTTGCTCGGCGCTCTATGAAAACCAACCGTTAAGTATTTCTGACCAGAGAAGAACCAATTCAGCCAGCGCATCCGCGACGTGAATTAAACCTAGAAGGTTTCGGTAAATTTCTGTACTTATAACGCTTAGATTTGTTGGAGGACCGCTCATATTAACATACCTTCATAGCTAGGTCGTCGGTAATAAACAGTAAATTTCTTGCGCACGTTACCTCAATACGGGTCCCTTCACGGATATAAACCTCACGACTCACATTGGGGCCTTAAAAATGACAATGTGTACATGTATTCTACGTGTACTATGAATATTTGCAGTCACGTTAGTGAAATGACAGTCAACATTTGATATGTCCAAGTACACTGACCTTTTTATTTTGTTCGTATGCCGTATAATTTCATACTCTAGTGCAAAGGAAGATACACCAAGAGAAGTCAATATATCTAATATAACAAACGTACATTGCTTTACCCCATTAAAGCATATATAATCCGTTAAACAGATTTTTCGCAAAGTTAACATTAAAAGTGTCTTTCTCACGAGCATAATTAAGTTGTTGGTGTTCACGAATAGAAATATATCCGAATGTGCATGTTTAAAAAACGATATTGTGTTTTTCTTTATATTTTTTACTTGATACATGACAAGTTGGGACACCTGTGCATAATATCGGTTCTAAAAATAAAAAATTATAAAAGGAAGCAATCTAAATAAATAACAGGATATTTATTAACAATATGAACGGTGTTACTCTCAAAAGAGTTTTCAGACAAAGTCTTACTTACATTCTTATTGTAATAGTTATAAAAAATGTCCTGTACTTTAGGATCATCCCTCGATTGCTTACCGATACCGTAACCTATAGTGAGTAAATATTTCAGTGTCGACTCAACCTCTTCACTGCGTACGCATTGTATAATTCCAGAGGAAGGATCAGTCTGGTTTTGCTTAATAATAAGCCTTGCTGGTGTATATGTTGTACGTGCATATACAGCGATAGCCACGTCTAAAGCCATCTGACATGGTTCTTCTTGAGACAGTCTTACTTCTACAATACTGAAAATGTTAAAAATCCTTAATGTTTAATATATAGTGGGCTCACTATTACTCGATCATTCGATAACTCGAACCATTTCCTGGAACAAATCTGTCTTTTGAAATATAGTGTCCAAGTAACTGCCGAGTAAATAAATCATTGATGCTATCAAGAAAATACGACGAAAGCTTCACGGAGATTGTAATAGTTCATTATATTCCAATCAAAAGTTAGCCTTGTCATTATTAGAATATATCAAAGTTCCAGTGTGGGTTTCGTCCCTTTTGACGAGGTTATTTAAAACTGTTTGGAACATATTACCTAGCTCTGCTTGATATAGACATGATACGGGCCTTATTTTGAAATGTAATTTTGAATATATCAGGGAAAGCTGTAAGATTCATATTCCGTTGGCAATTGTAGCGGTAAAGGTACGTTAAAGTTATATATTTTAAAAATTATAGCTATGCGATCTTTTAAAGATATACATGTACTCTTATTTATACGTAAATGCTAGTGTTTGAGATATATATGAACGACATATAGATAAAGGAATGCGCTTTGAATTTAATCAGTAACTTGTGTAAATGAATCTGAAATTCATTATTGAATACCGTGCGTGAGAAAACATACACGTTGGTATTTATGATCATTCACGGTCTGATCAAGATCTACACTGTTAACATAATACTATATAAGTTTAGCTTCTTTCAACATGTGTAGGTTCTGATAAGGCGGAACAGATGTACAGACTGGACTGAACCTTCATTTTTCAGAATGCTAACTTATTCCTTTTCCCATGGACTGGCTCATTTAAAAGTGTGGTATAACGGGTATGCCTACCTTAATATAGAGCAATGCATAAATAATGTATCTCAACTTCAGCATGTTAAAGGGAGTTTTATTTTAATTCGCTTACAGTGAATACTCGGGTGAATGAGGAGGAATATTAACTCACAGCTTACGTACCAGAATCTTTGTTTCTGCATAGGTAATTTTACAGATGTAGTTTGGCCATCGGTGTTTGTGTCAGCAAACTTCCATTGGTTGTTATCCTCTTTAACAAGAGTATATGATGTGACAGCCGGATTTTCTATATCTATATTGAATAGATGAGAGGGACTGTCGATCTGATAGTGGTCAATACTAGCATTTTTACACAGCCAGATGTATTTTGACGCATTTGCAGTCGATGACTTGGGTTTTGATTAGAGGTTAAATGGCTCGTCATGAGCATTTTCCGTTTGTCATAATGCTTTCAACTCTATTCAACAAATGTATTTTTATTTATAAAGATATTTTAAAATGTTCAAAGCATTTTCTCGAAGTCGTCTTCTATGCCTTGTATGTGGAAAAGGATTTTATGTTGTGTTAACTTTATTTGAATATTATTTCACTCAAACATATTCACATATTTATAATGTATATACAACAGTGTGTGTATACCATGTGATTTTTACGTCATAAATGCTACGGCGATCAGCAATATTTTACTTCGGTTTAGAAGTAAAAACAAAGGTAACTATTTTATTTCTTCATCATTGTTAATGAAACATGGCGCAGTCTACGCCACTTACAGAGCCCTATCTCCGTTTTTTAGCGGAGTTTGATTAGTGGTTTAGTTTCTTCAAACACTTCGACGGACATTTTCTCAAAGTGTATTAAGATCGCCGACAGCAGGAGCATTACCAAAACTGGATTTTGAAAACAGGTTCGTCGAAGTGTTTGAAAAAACTAGACCACCAATCAATCTGCTGTAAAAATCCAGAGATAGGACATTGTAAGCGGCGTAGACTGCACCATGTTTCATAAAATATTATGAAGAATTAAAAAAGTTACCATTGTTTTTACTTCTTATCAAGAGCAATCTTTGCTGTCTGACGATGCAATTATGACGTCAAAAGTCACGTGGTATACACACACTGTAAAAGGGCTCCGCATATTTCAGTATCTTCATTTATCTAAAAATACAATAACATGATACAAGATATTAAATTAAAGCTATATTTCAAAGGTAATTTACATCGAAGCTATGACATAAACAAATAACATAACACAGACCAAATGTTACGGTCAGGCAATTAATAGGGAAATAAAATAATTGAAGAGAAAATGTGCTTATCTGTAGTTTCAGAAAGGTTTTTCACTCAGTTTTCATATACATTCCTTGACAATGATTTAGATAATATTTTGCTTTAATGCGCAAACTTGCGTCAAAAACGCAGCATGCATGAAACGAATACCTGTTTGATTTGTGATGTCAACTGTCAACGGTTTGGCAGGTGGTTGTGCACAATGAACGTATATAACAGAACTGGCAGAACCCGATCGTTTGTTCATTGATTCCATTATATCGTCGTTCACAGGAACGACCTACAAGTATAAGTTATTAAAGTAATTTGAATACAACTACAAAGAAATAAATGGAAATGACTAGAAACCATGACTCTTAATTCAATATTGTTTTTTATTTCTACTTAAACGAGAAGAGGGTCCTTTGTGTGCCGTTAGAAAATTCACATTTACAAGCCTAGTACTAGTTACTTACCAACGGTAAAGTATACTGTCGTTGTGATAGAACTGAAAAGCGATTAAAACAGCGTTTACCTGAATAACTATAATAAGATTCGTTTAATATATAGACTTAAATATAGAAGCATCGTCTACGTCTTATATATCCCATTTACCTTCGTCCTTACGACTGTTTCGCGATCAAATGATCCAGAAAGAACTGTTATATTAACGGAATCATCTGATGCTAATCCAATTCTACCTCCAACCTCACCCATGGTTACTTTCTGTTGCTTTGGTCTGGAAACTGCCACTAGTTTCGCTCTTTCAAAGGAATTCAGTTCTTGCCCAACAAGTCTAGACATCTGTGTTTTAGCATAAATCAAGTAAATAAAACGTTTAACTTAACTAAATCAGATTTAAACACTTCAGACATGTAAATTAGTAATGTAAAAAGTAAATATCATATTTATCTCAGGCAGTTATGTAATGGTGTTATGGTGTGGCCCAGGATGGTAATTCTTTTGCATTTTCTTTAACATGGATTTTTTTGTAGAAGATTGTTAAACACATGGTCCATGTTGGGGTGATCTTTGACCACAGGGAAATAACTTGATAGTATGTAAAGAACATCAATCAGTTTAGCTACATACCAATGATAAAAAATCTAGGACTTGCTGTTTTGAACAGATCATTTTTATAAGTGTATGTAGGAAGCAAGCTCCACACTGTTGCGAAATGAAATGATTAGTTGCCGTTTATAGCGAAAATTTCGAATGATTAATGCAGAGTCGCAGGCTATTAAATGGACGTAAGACGATGATGGTTTATCAAATAAAAGTCTACGGTGCTGTGCGTTTAAGAATGATTATTAATTTTGTATCGATTTTGTGCTTTGTTTAAGACAAGAAGTTGTAAAATAATTTATGATACGATATCAAGTAGTAACTTATGGCTTGTGTATGGCTGTTCACCTAGCAGATCTCCTGGGATATCAAGTAGTACCTAATTGCCATTTATTGTCTTCCGCTGTGGTGTAAAGATTATCAATAAATAATCAATAAATAAGGTAAATGGTATTATATAATTCTTTTATATAAATGTTGTCTGAAGTAATATATTAAACCACATGATTACTCAACATTGTTCACCTGGCACTAATATAAGTGACGTATGCAAACACATATATATGAGCCGCCATCGTTCGATTTGGGGAGGGGTGTCTTAATTCAACTGCGTACGGTGAAGACTCATGCAAGCCCGTGCTCAAGCACAGTCTCACCAGTGTCTTAACCGCCCGCATACATAGTATATATATATATATATATATATATATATATATATAACTTAATGTACCTTGTGTCAAAAAATGAAAATGTGGCTAGTTTTATACCAATATGTATTTAAATAATGGCAAAGTGGAGTGTCATTAAGTTCCCAAATCGCTAGAAACGGCTGGCATATTCTATCAAGTTATGTGATCAGTGTTAGATAAAAAGACGTTTACTTTCAAACACACGTTTCGGTATCACAAGAAAATATATGTGATGATGACAATTTGGTTTACTAACTATTTTATTTATTACACGATCTGTCTCGCAGAGTGGTGAATGTAAACGAGAAGTAACAAGACTGCTTTTGAGCTGACGCACCCCGTAAGATTGTTTTATACTAATTTAATAAAACGGAATATTTATTTTGTAAATACTTTAATTTCTCGTCCCTGCTCTGGAAATAATCCATCACTCGGTTTAAAGGACATGTTGGTTTTTTTTTCCCGGATTACGAAGGCAAATACATTAAGCCGTTCCAGAAAAGTGTTGCTCTTTAGATGATTACACTTTTTCCTGATAGAGACATGGATCTGTATGAAGACAACTCTGATAAACGTAAAAGAAAATGGATAAATTACTTGTATATCCTAAAAACTAACTCTTTTGTCCATATTGTTTAAATTATCATTGTCCTTTCGTCAAATAGGGAAACACGAAACTCACACGTACGAGGTTTTCGCTTAACACATATGTCATATGATACTCTGTATCTTATACACCACCCGTACCTTATAAATAGTATACATAACCTGTATCGTATACATCACCTGTTTCGCATCCAGTCCTTGAATTTGTCTTGCAGGATTTATAGGCGTGACCTCATTCCAGGGTCCTCCATCTATCGAACTTTTTAAAACTACTTCATCTCTTTCCTCGTCAATATCGACATGTGGAAGGAAGATCTGCACTGGTGCCTGAAACAAATATTTAACAGCATACATATACGATAAGAAGGGCCTGACAGATAGAGCTACTGTAAATTATTCTATAAAAAATATGTGGAGGGAAAATACCTTTCCCTGGACCTGCATTCATTGATATTCGGACTATGTCGCCTTTGTCGCTGTATTGTCAAAAGAAGTATTAAAGGTCCCGAATTGTAGGGTAATTCCTGTTACGATTCCTCTAAGCCATGCTGTACTAGAAAGGCGACACCTTAAGGGTTTCGCAGGATAGAATGAGTGGAGAGGAGCAGAATTGCATCCGAACTACAAACCGACCACACACAATGCTGATAATATTATTTCGATTCTAACATGATCCAAAACGTAACAATTGATGAAACTAGTATTTTGCAATAACAAAATTATCTCCGTAAGTCTAAAAGATAAATAGAACATTATTATCTCAAAATTAAATCATTAAAATCTCAAAAGGACCCGCTCATCACGGGACTCGAACCAGGGACCTTTGATACGAGAGGCCGACGCTCTACCTCTGCACCACTGTAACGTTATGACGTCAACCGCTGACGTGACGTCACTTTCCTAGTCACGCCCACAGATTTTTTTAAAATCAAGAACCCCTATTGAAAGCTTTCTCCAAGAATCCAAACTGAATGTATGAGAAATCTAAACACACCGTTGTTTGCACCGGATCTCGGACAAGTTTCAGTATGAATTTCAGGTCTCTAGCTGATTCCGTTTTTTGCTAGTGCGAGATCTACAGAAATATGTAGTCAAAATGTCGATTTTTCGGGTTTTAACCTTAAAAATCTCTGAAACTAGATTTTTCCCAGATATAACGAACACGCCCAGACCTAGATCGCATGGAGTTCTATAAGTGTGGCTAATTTCAGCGAAATCGTTCTCACCGATTTCTTTGTCCCCAGATCGCTGAATTTTACAACACATTGTGTCCCAATAGCTGTATAGACATTTGTTATAATAATAATAATAATAATAAAATCTTTATTTAACGAAGGTTGCACATTAAGTAATATAACAAATGAATTGCATATGACTTATCTGCCATGTGGCCTTCAAATAGAAACTACATTTCAATTTGAATAAGGTGAATGTTAGTATGATACTATGATACAATGTACTTAAGATGGTGAATGATAGATGAGAACATGAAATGATAAAACAGTAGGCAGACACAAATGAACTGTTATGTTTGCTTTTATGCAAATATAAACATTGATATTCAACATGTTATTGAATTAAGTTGTTATTGGGATAGGGTCTTATTTTTCTTGTAGTAAGTGATATTTCACTCTATTTTTGAAAGTTTTATTGTTGCTGATATTGCGAATTTCCAATGGTAATTCATTCCAAACACGCATTCCATAGAAGGTAAATGTATTTTTGCCGTAGTTAGTGCGAGGTATATAGGGTAGAGTAAGATCATTGTTTGTTTGTGATCTCAGAGTATACGATTGGTTTTTAGATATTGTTATTACATCATTCATATAGGACGGCGTCATGTTGTTAATTGTTTTATGAATGAGAACCGCAGCATGGTAACGACATCTTTTGTCAAAATTAAGCCAACCCATTGATTGTAGAATACACTCGGAATTTGATCTTTTGGCTTGGTTTAGAACCAGTCTTGCGGCTCGTTTTTGAAGCTTAATAATTTTTATTGCGTTTTTTCTTTGACAAGTACCCCAAATATGGCAACAATAATCAAGCAGTGGTACAATGTAGGCATTGTAGAACATCGTTTTCATGTCAAAAGTGATGAGGTAAGATATTCGTTTAAGCAATGAAATTTTGGTGTTAATATTTTTACTGACTTTCGTCACTTGAGTGTTCCACGAGAGTGTTTGGTCAATATAAATCCCTAATATTTTTTGTTCAGTTACATTGTTTAAAGCTACATTATCTATTGTCAATTTAAGTTTACTTGAAGATTTTATTTTGTTGGCTGTTCCAATAAGCATACATTTCGTTTTCGAGGGATTGATCGCCATGTTGTTAACTTTACACCAATTTCCAATATTGCTCAGTTTTGTTTGCAGCGTGATTTGAATGTCAGATACACTTTTGCCTGATTGATACAATGTTGCGTCGTCGGCATACATATCAATGTTATTGTTTTCACACTCGTAAACAATGTCGTTTATATAAATTAAAAATAGCAGCGGTCCGAGGATCGATCCTTGAGGCACGCCAGATTGTATAAGGAGTTCATCAGATCTGTTGTTTTCTACTACGACACTTTGTTTTCGATTTTTTAAGTAAGAATTAAAAAGTCTTAATGCTGATTCATTAAAATGATAAAGTTTAAGTTTGTGGAGTAAAATTGTATGATCAACTAAATCAAAGGCTTTACGGAGGTCCAGGTACACACTGCCGATGAGTTTTCCTTCGTCTATATCTTTCATCCAAGAATCTATTAACCTTGTCAGTGCTGTAACACAAGAATGGTCTTTTCGGAAACCGGACTGATATTTGTGTATTATATCAGTTTTTTTAAAATATTCATGCATATGATTAGCAATGTGTCTTTCAAAGATTTTTGACAATGTTGGCAATATGGAAATAGGCCGATAGTTTGCCGGGTCTTCACGAGTACCAGATTTAAAGAGAGGAATAACTTTCGCTTGTTTTAATTTATCAGGAAAAGTCCCACTTGCAATACTGTTATTAATGATTGACGTTATACTCGAAATCACTGTATCACCGCAATACTTAATTATTTTTGGACTTATTCCATCAATTCCTGTTGATTTATTAATGTTCAACTTGTTAATTATTAATTTAACTTCATGTGTCGAAATAAATGGAATTTCAAAAATATTGTTTGCAAGTTTTTCGTCAAGCTTTTTTTGTAATTTTACAAATGTGTTTGGTGAAAAATCGGTTAATTTAACTAAGGATGAAATATTCACAAAATATGTATTCAATTCATTAATAATGTGCAAGTCTGTTGTTAGAACTTCAGAGTTTTTCTTTAACGTACGCGGAAGCTGAACAGTTCTAGATTGGTTTAAATTTGAAATATATTTAAGATTTTTCCATAAGTATTTGACGTCTTTATTCTCCTGAATTGCTTTGTTGAAAAAATTTCTTTTATGTCTTTTTATTGTAGCCGTTACCTTATTTCTAAGTATTTTATACTGTTCAAAGTTACCATCCTGATGGAATTTATTGCGTTGAAAAATCATGGACTTAATTTCATCACAACAGAACAGAATAGAATAATTCTGTTCCACTACACTCATTCTATATCACACTCGATGTCTGCTTCCTGGAGACTTAATCAGTGCTCGTGCCGTTTTGTGTTGAAAAATCTCAAAAGGACCCGCTCATCACGGGACTCGAACCAGGGACCTTTGATACGAGAGGCCGACGCTCTTCCTCTGCACCACTGTAACGTTATGACGTCAACCGCTGACGTGACGTCACTTTCCTAGTCACGCCCACAGATTTTTTTAAAATCAAGAACCCCTATTGAAAGCTTTCTCCAAGAATCCAAACTGAATGTATGAGAAATCTAAAAACACCGTTGTTTGCACCGGATCTCGGACAAGTTTCAGTATGAATTTCAGGTCTCTAGCTGATTCCGTTTTTTGCTAGTGCGAGATCTACAGAAATATGTAGTCAAAATGTCGATTTTTCGGGTTTTAACCTTAAAAATCTCTGAAACTAGATTTTTCCCAGATATAACGAACACGCCCAGACCTAGATCGCATTGAGTTCTATAAGTGTGGCTAATTTCAGCGAAATCGTTCTCACCGATTTCTTTGTCCCCAGATCGCTGAATTTGACAACACATTGTGTCCCAATAGCCGTATAGACATTTGTTCCATAGAACAGAATAGAATAATTCTGTTCCACTACACTCATTCTATACTAGATAGGCGACACCTTAAGGGTTTCGCAGGATAGAATGAGTGCAGAGGAGCAGAATTATACCGAACCAACTGGCCACACGCAATACTAAATATATATGTTATGAATATGTAATTTCAATTCTTACATGATTCAAAACGTAACAATTGATGACACTCAAGGTTTTTTGGCAATACCAAAATTATTTCCGCAAGTCTAAAAGATAAACACACCATACTATTGGTTTTGGCGCCAAAGCGATAACGTTATGACGTCATACCGCTGAAGTGCTGAACGTGACGTCACTTTCCAAGTATTTGGTCACGTGAAAATATTTGATTTAAGAGCCCCTATTAAAAGCATTCTCCAACTATCAAAACTAAATGTATGAGAAATTTAAAAACACCGTTGTTTGCACTGGATCTTTGACAAGTTTCAGTTTAAATTTCAGGTCTCTAGCTGATTCCGTTATTTGCTGGTACGAGATCTACAGAAATATGTAGTCAAAATGTCGATTTTTCGGGTTTTAACCTTAAAAATATCTAAAACTAGATTTTTCCCAGATATAACGAAACCGCCTAGACCTAGATCGCATTGTGGTCTATCAGTGTGGCTAATTTCAGCGAAATCGTTCTCACCGATTTCTTTGTCCTCAAATCGCTGAATTTTACAACACATTGTGTCCCAATAGCCGTATAGACATTTGTTCCGTAGAACAGAATAGAATAATTCTGTTCCACTACACTCATTCTATATCTCCGTAAGTCTAAAAGATAAATAGAACATTATTATCGGGATTAGGCGCCAAAGTTTAGTTTAAACTTATTTATTTTACATCGATTGCGAAACAAGCTTTAAGCTTAAATTAATCACACTCGATGTCTGCTTCCTGTAGACTTAACCAATACTCGTGCCGTTTTGTGTTGAAAAATCTCAAAAGGACCCGCTCATCACGGGACTCGAACCAGGGACCTTTGATACGAGAGGCCGACGCTCTACCTCTGCACCACTGTAACGTTATGACGTCAACCGCTGACGTGACGTCACTTTCCTAGTCACGCCCACAGATTTTTTTAAAATCAAGAACCCCTATTGAAAGCTTTCTCCAAGAATCCAAACTGAATGTATGAGAAATCTAAACACACCGTTGTTTGCACCGGATCTCGGACAAGTTTCAGTATGAATTTCAGGTCTCTAGCTGATTCCGTTTTTTGCAAGTGCGAGATCTACAGAAATATGTAGTCAAAATGTCGATTTTTCGGGTTTTAACCTTAAAAATCTCTGAAACTAGATTTTTCCCAGATATAACGAACACGCCCAGACCTAGATCGCATGGAGTTCTATAAGTGTGGCTAATTTCAGCGAAATCGTTCTCACCGATTTCTTTGTCCCCAGATCGCTGAATTTTACAACACATTGTGTCCCAATAGCTGTATAGACATTTGTTATAATAATAATAATAATAATAAAATCTTTATTTAACGAAGGTTGCACATTAAGTAATATAACAAATGAATTGCATATGACTTATCTGCCATGTGGCCTTCAAATAGAAACTACATTTCAATTTGAATAAGGTGAATGTTAGTATGATACTATGATACAATGTACTTAAGATGGTGAATGATAGATGAGAACATGAAATGATAAAACAGTAGGCAGACACAAATGAACTGTTATGTTTGCTTTTATGCAAATATAAACATTGATATTCAACATGTTATTGAATTAAGTTGTTATTGGGATAGGGTCTTATTTTTCTTGTAGTAAGTGATATTTCACTCTATTTTTGAAAGTTTTATTGTTGCTGATATTGCGAATTTCCAATGGTAATTCATTCCAAACACGCATTCCATAGAAGGTAAATGTATTTTTGCCGTAGTTAGTGCGAGGTATATAGGGTAGAGTAAGATCATTGTTTGTTTGTGATCTCAGAGTATACGATTGGTTTTTAGATATTGTTATTACATCATTCATATAGGACGGCGTCATGTTGTTAATTGTTTTATGAATGAGAACCGCAGCATGGTAACGACATCTTTTGTCAAAATTAAGCCAACCCATTGATTGTAGAATACACTCGGAATTTGATCTTTTGGCTTGGTTTAGAACCAGTCTTGCGGCTCGTTTTTGAAGCTTAATAATTTTTATTGCGTTTTTTCTTTGACAAGTACCCCAAATATGGCAACAATAATCAAGCAGTGGTACAATGTAGGCATTGTAGAACATCGTTTTCATGTCAAAAGTGATGAGGTAAGATATTCGTTTAAGCAATGAAATTTTGGTGTTAATATTTTTACTGACTTTCGTCACTTGAGTGTTCCACGAGAGTGTTTGGTCAATATAAATCCCTAATATTTTTTGTTCAGTTACATTGTTTAAAGCTACATTATCTATTGTCAATTTAAGTTTACTTGAAGATTTTATTTTGTTGGCTGTTCCAATAAGCATACATTTCGTTTTCGAGGGATTGATCGCCATGTTGTTAACTTTACACCAATTTCCAATATTGCTCAGTTTTGTTTGCAGCGTGATTTGAATGTCAGATACACTTTTGCCTGATTGATACAATGTTGCGTCGTCGGCATACATATCAATGTTATTGTTTTCACACTCGTAAACAATGTCGTTTATATAAATTAAAAATAGCAGCGGTCCGAGGATCGATCCTTGAGGCACGCCAGATTGTATAAGGAGTTCATCAGATCTGTTGTTTTCTACTACGACACTTTGTTTTCGATTTTTTAAGTAAGAATTAAAAAGTCTTAATGCTGATTCATTAAAATGATAAAGTTTAAGTTTGTGGAGTAAAATTGTATGATCAACTAAATCAAAGGCTTTACGGAGGTCCAGGTACACACTGCCGATGAGTTTTCCTTCGTCTATATCTTTCATCCAAGAATCTATTAACCTTGTCAGTGCTGTAACACAAGAATGGTCTTTTCGGAAACCGGACTGATATTTGTGTATTATATCAGTTTTTTTAAAATATTCATGCATATGATTAGCAATGTGTCTTTCAAAGATTTTTTGACAATGTTGGCAATATGGAAATAGGCCGATAGTTTGCCGGGTCTTCACGAGTACCAGATTTAAAGAGAGGAATAACTTTCGCTTGTTTTAATTTATCAGGAAAAGTCCCACTTGCAATACTGTTATTAATGATTGACGTTATACTCGAAATCACTGTATCACCGCAATACTTAATTATTTTTGGACTTATTCCATCAATTCCTGTTGATTTATTAATGTTCAACTTGTTAATTATTAATTTAACTTCATGTGTCGAAATAAATGGAATTTCAAAAATATTGTTTGCAAGTTTTTCGTCAAGCTTTTTTTGTAATTTTACAAATGTGTTTGGTGAAAAATCGGTTAATTTAACTAAGGATGAAATATTCACAAAATATGTATTCAATTCATTAATAATGCGCAAGTCTGTTGTTAGAACTTCAGAGTTTTTCTTTAACGTACGCGGAAGCTGAACAGTTCTAGATTGGTTTAAATTTGAAATATATTTAAGATTTTTCCATAAGTATTTGACGTCTTTATTCTCCTGAATTGCTTTGTTGAAAAAATTTCTTTTATGTCTTTTTATTGTAGCCGTTACCTTATTTCTAAGTATTTTATACTGTTCAAAGTTACCATCCTGATGGAATTTATTGCGTTGAAAAATCATGGACTTAATTTCATCACAACAGAACAGAATAGAATAATTCTGTTCCACTACACTCATTCTATATCACACTCGATGTCTGCATCCTGGAGACTTAATCAGTACTCGTGCCGTTTTGTGTTGAAAAATCTCAAAAGGACCCGCTCATCACGGGACTCGAACCAGGGACATTTGATACGAGAGGCCGACGCTCTTCCTCTGCACCACTGTAACGTTATGACGTCAACCGCTGACGTGACGTCACTTTCCTAGTCACGCCCACATATTTTTTTAAAATCAAGAACCCCTATTGAAAGCTTTCTCCAAGAATCCAAACTGAATGTATGAGAAATCTAAAAACACCGTTGTTTGCACCGGATCTCGGACAAGTTTCAGTATGAATTTCAGGTCTCTAGCTGATTCCGTTTTTTGCTAGTGCGAGATCTACAGAAATATGAAGTCAAAATGTCGATTTTTCGGGTTTTAACCTTAAAAATCTCTGAAACTAGATTTTTCCCAGATATAACGAACACGCCCAGACCTAGATCGCATTGAGTTCTATAAGTGTGGCTAATTTCAGCGAAATCGTTCTCACCGATTTCTTTGTCCCCAGATCGCTGAATTTGACAACACATTGTGTCCCAATAGCCGTATAGACATTTGTTCCATAGAACAGAATAGAATAATTCTGTTCCACTACACTCATTCTATACTAGATAGGCGACACCTTAAGGGTTTCGCAGGATAGAATGAGTGCAGAGGAGCAGAATTATACCGAACCAACTGGCCACACGCAATACTAAATATATATGTTATGAATATGTAATTTCAATTCTTACATGATTCAAAACGTAACAATTGATGACACTCAAGGTTTTTTGGCAATACCAAAATTATTTCCGCAAGTCTAAAAGATAAACACACCATACTATTGGTTTTGGCGCCAAAGCGATAACGTTATGACGTCAAACCGCTGAAGTGCTGAACGTGACGTCACTTTCCAAGTATTTGGTCACGTGAAAATATTTGATTTAAGAGCCCCTATTAAAAGCATTCTCCAACTATCAAAACTAAATGTATGAGAAATTTAAAAACACCGTTGTTTGCACTGGATCTTTGACAAGTTTCAGTTTAAATTTCAGGTCTCTAGCTGATTCCGTTATTTGCTGGTACGAGATCTACAGAAATATGTAGTCAAAATGTCGATTTTTCGGGTTTTAACCTTAAAAATATCTAAAACTAGATTTTTCCCAGATATAACGAAACCGCCTAGACCTAGATCGCATTGTGGTCTATCAGTGTGGCTAATTTCAGCGAAATCGTTCTCACCGATTTCTTTGTCCTCAAATCGCTGAATTTTACAACACATTGTGTCCCAATAGCCGTATAGACATTTGTTCCGTAGAACAGAATAGAATAATTCTGTTCCACTACACTCATTCTATATCTCCGTAAGTCTAAAAGATAAATAGAACATTATTATCGGGATTAGGCGCCAAAGTTTAGTTTAAACTTACTAGATAGGCGACACCTTAAGGGTTTCGCGGGATAGAATGAGTGAAGAGGAGCAGAATTATACCGAACTACCAACTGGCCACACGCAATACTAAATATATATGTTATGAATATGTAATTTCAATTCTTACATGATTCAAAACGTAACAATTGATGACACTCAAGGTTTTTTGGCAACACCAAAATTATTTCCGCAAGTCTAAAAGATAAACACACCATACTATTGGTTTTGGCGCCAAAGCGATAACGTTATGACGTCATACCGCTGAAGTGCTGAACGTGACGTCACTTTCCAAGTATTTGGTCACGTGGAAATATTTGATTCAAGAGCCCCTATTAAAAGCATTCTCCAACTATCAAAACTAAATGTATGAGAAATTTAAAAACACCGTTGTTTGCACTGGATCTTTGACAAGTTTCAGTTTAAATTTCAGGTCTCTAGCTGATTCCGTTATTTGCTGGTGCGAGATCTACAGAAATATGTAGTCAAAATGTCGATTTTTCGGGTTTTAACCTTAAAAATATCTAAAACTAGATTTTTCCCAGATATAACGAAACCGCCCAGACCTAGATCGCATTGTGGTCTATCAGTGTGGCTAATTTCAGCGAAATCGTTCTCACCGATTTCTTTGTCCTCAAATCGCTGAATTTTACAACACATTGTGTCCCAATAGCCGTATAGACATTTGTTCCGTAGAACAGAATAGAATAATTCTGTTCCACTACACTAATTCTATATTTATTTTACATCGATTGCGAAACAAGCTTTAAGCTTAAATTAATCACACTCGATGTCTGCTTCCTGTAGACTTAACCAATACTCGTGCCGTTTTGTGTTGAAAAATCTCAAAAGGACCCGCTCATCACGGGACTCGAACCAGGGACCTTTGATACGAGAGGCCGACGCTCTACCTCTGCACCACTGTAACGTTATGACGTCAACCGCTGACGTGACGTCACTTTCCTAGTCACGCCCACAGATTTTTTTAAAATCAAGAACCCCTATTGAAAGCTTTCTCCAAGAATCCAAACTGAATGTATGAGAAATCTAAAAACACCGTTGTTTGCACCGGATCTCGGACAAGTTTCAGTATGAATTTCAGGTCTCTAGCTGATTCCGTTTTTTGCTAGTGCGAGATCTACAGAAATATGTAGTCAAAATGTCGATTTTTCGGGTTTTAACCTTAAAAATCTCTGAAACTAGATTTTTCCCAGATATAACGAACACGCCCAGACCTAGATCGCATTGAGTTCTATAAGTGTGGCTAATTTCAGCGAAATCGTTCTCACCGATTTCTTTGTCCCCAGATCGCTGAATTTTACAACACATTGTGTCCCAATAGCCGTATAGACATTTGTTCCATAGAACAGAATAGAATAATTCTGTTCCACTACACTCATTCTATACAAGATAGGCGACACCTTAAGGGTTTCGCGGGATAGAATGAGTGAAGAGGAGCAGAATTATACCGAACTACCAACTGGCCACACGCAATACTAAATATATATGTTATGAATATGCAATTTCAATTCTTACATGATTCAAAACGTAACAATTGATGACACTCAAGGTTTTTTGGCAACACCAAAATTATTTCCGCAAGTCTAAAAGATAAACACACCATACTATTGGTTTTGGCGCCAAAGCGATAACGTTATGACGTCATACCGCTGAAGTGCTGAACGTGACGTCACTTTCCAAGTATTTGGTCACGTGAAAATATTTGATTCAAGAGCCCCTATTAAAAGCATTCTCCAACTATCAAAACTAAATGTATGAGAAATTTAAAAACACCGTTGTTTGCACTGGATCTTTGACAAGTTTCAGTTTAAATTTCAGGTCTCTAGCTGATTCCGTTATTTGCTGGTACGAGATCTACAGAAATATGTAGTCAAAATGTCGATTTTTCGGGTTTTAACCTTAAAAATATCTAAAACTAGATTTTTCCCAGATATAACGAAACCGCCCAGACCTAGATCGCATTGTGGTCTATCAGTGTGGCTAATTTCAGCGAAATCGTTCTCACCGATTTCTTTGTCCTCAAATCGCTGAATTTTACAACACATTGTGTCCCAATAGCCGTATAGACATTTGTTCCGTAGAACAGAATAGAATAATTCTGTTCCACTACACTCATTCTATACTAGAAAGGCGACACCTTAAGGGTTTCGCGGGATAGAATGAGTGGAGAGGAGCAGAATTGCATCCGAACTACCAACCGACCACACACAATGCTGAATACTAGAAAGGCGACACCTTAAGGGTTTCGCAGGATAGAATGAGTGGAGTGGAGCAGAATTGCATCCGAACTACCAACCGACCACACACAATGCTGATAATATTATTTCGATTCTAACATGATCCAAAACGTGACAATTGATGAAACTAGTATTTTGCAACACCAACATTATCTCCGTAAGTCTAAAAGATAAATAGAACATTATTATCGGGATTTGGCGCCCAAGTTTAGTTTAAACTTATTTATTTTACATCGATTGCGAAACAAGCTTTAAGCTTAGATTACTCACACTCGATGTCTGCTTCCTGGAGACTTAACCAGTACTCGTGCCGTTTTGTGTGGAAAAATCTCAAAAGGACCCGCTCATCACGGGACTCGAACCAGGGACCTTTGATACGAGAGGCCGACGCTCTACCTCTGCACCACTGTAACGTTATGACGTCAACCGCGGTTGACGTGACGTCACTTTCCTAGTCACGCCCACAGATTTTTTTAAAATCAAGAACCCCTATTGAAAGCATTCTCCAAGAATCCAAACTGAATGTATGAGAAATCTAAACACACCGTTGTTTGCACTGGATCTCGGACAAGTTTTAGGTTGAATTTCAGGTTTCTAGCTGATTCCGTTATTTGCTGGTGCGAGATCTACAGAAATATGTAGTCAAAATGTTGATTTTTTGGGTTTTAACCTTAAAAATCTCTGAAACTAGATTTTTCCCAGATATAACGAAACCGCCCAGACCTAGATCGCATTGTGGTCTATCAGTGTGGCTAATTTCAGCGAAATCGTTCTCACCGATTTCTTTGTCCACAAATCGCTGAATTTTACAATACATTGTGTCCCAATAGCCGTATAGACATTTGTTCCGTAGAACAGAATAGAATAATTCTGTTCCACTACACTCATTCTATACTAGAAAGGCGACACCTTAAGGGTTTCGCGGGATAGAATGAGTGGAGAGGAGCAGAATTGCATCCGAACTACCAACCGACCACACACAATGCTGAATATATTATTTCGATTCTAACATGATCCAAAACGTAACAATTGATGAAACTAGTATTTTGCAACACCAAAATTATCTCCGTAAGTCTAAAAGATAAATAGAACATTATTATCGGGATTTGGCGCCAAAGTTTAGTTTAAACTTATTTATTTTACATCGATTGCGAAACAAGCTTTAAGCTTAAATTAATCACACTCGATGTCTGCTTCCTGGAGACTTAACCAGTACTCGTGCCGTTTTGTGTGGAAAAATCTCAAAAGGACCCGCTCATCACGGGACTCGAACCAGGGACCTTTGATACGAGAGGCCGACGCTCTACCTCTGCACCACTGTAACGTTATGACGTCAACCGCTGACGTGACGTCACTTTCCTAGTCACGCCCACAGATTTTTTTAAAATCAAGAACCCCTATTGAAAGCTTTCTCCAAGAATCCAAACTGAATGTATGAGAAATCTAAAAACACCGTTGTTTGCACCGGATCTCGGACAAGTTTCAGTATGAATTTCAGGTCTCTAGCTGATTCCGTTTTTTGCTAGTGCGAGATCTACAGAAATATGTAGTCAAAATGTCGATTTTTCGGGTTTTAACCTTAAAAATCTCTGAAACTAGATTTTTCCCAGATATAACGAACACGCCCAGACCTAGATCGCATTGAGTTCTATAAGTGTGGCTAATTTCAGCGAAATCGTTCTCACCGATTTCTTTGTCCCCAGATCGCTGAATTTTACAACACATTGTGTCCCAATAGCCGTATAGACATTTGTTCCATAGAACAGAATAGAATAATTCTGTTCCACTACACTCATTCTATATATTATTTCGATTCTAACATGATCCAAAACGTAACAATTGATGAAACTAGTATTTTGCAACACCAAAATTATCTCCGTAAGTCTAAAAGATAAATAGAACATTATTATCGGGATTCGGCGCCAAAGTTTAGTTTAAACTTATTTATTTTACATCGGTTGCGAAACAAGCTTTAAGCTTAAATTAATCACACTCGATGTCTGCTTCCTGGAGACTTAACCAGTACTCGTGCCGTTTTGTGTGGAAAAATCTCAAAAGGATCCGCTCATCACGGGACTCGAACCAGGGACCTTTGATACGAGAGGCCGACGCTCTACCTCTGCACCACTGTAACGTTATGACGTCATACCGCTGAAGTGCTGAACGTGACGTCACTTTCCAAGTATTTGGTCACGTGAAAATATTTGATTCAAGAGCCCCTATTAAAAGCATTCTCCAACTATCAAAACTAAATGTATGAGACATTTAAAAACACCGTTGTTTGCACTGGATCTTTGACAAGTTTCAGTTTAAATTTCAGGTCTCTAGCTGATTCCGTTATTTGCTGGTACGAGATCTACAGAAATATGTAGTCAAAATGTCGATTTTTCGGGTTTTAACCTTAAAAATATCTAAAACTAGATTTTTCCCAGATATAACGAACACGCCCAGACCTAGATCGCATTGAGTTCTATAAGTGTGGCTAATTTCAGCGAAATCGTTCTCACCGATTTCTTTGTCCCCAGATCGCTGAATTTTACAACACATTGTGTCCCAATAGCCGTATAGACATTTGTTCCGTAGAACAGAATAGAATAATTCTGTTCCACTACACTCATTCTATACTAGAAAGGCGACACCTTAAGGGTTTCGCGGGATAGAATGAGTGGAGAGGAGCAGAATTGCATCCGAACTACCAACCGACCACACACAATGCTGAATGTATTATTTCGATTCTAACATGATCCAAAACGTAACAATTGATGAAACTAGGATTTTGCAACACCAAAATTATCTCCGTAAGTCTAAAAGATAAATAGAACATTATTATCGGGATTTGGCGCCAAAGTTTAGTTTAAACTTATTTATTTTACATCGATTGCGAAACAAGCTTTAAGCTTAAATTAATCACACTCGATGTCTGCTTCCTGGAGACTTAACCAGTACTCGTGCCGTTTTGTGTTGAAAAATCTCAAAAGGACCCGCTCATCACGGGACTCGAACCAGGGACCTTTGAT
The DNA here is from genome assembly GCA_031761405.1 of Serripes groenlandicus. Taxonomy (NCBI): domain Eukaryota; kingdom Metazoa; phylum Mollusca; class Bivalvia; order Cardiida; family Cardiidae; genus Serripes; species Serripes groenlandicus. Next base: position 209,243 of record JASEVX010000275.1, read on the forward strand.
ACGAGAGGCCGACGCTCTACCTCTGCACCACTGTAACGTTATGACGTCACCCGCTGACGTGACGTCACTTTCCTAGTCACGCCCACATATTTTTTTAAAATCAAGAACCCCTATTGAAAGCTTTCTCCAAGAATCCAAACTGAATGTATGAGAAATCTAAACACACCATTGTTTGCACCGGATCTCGGACAAGTTTCAGTATGAATTTCAGGTCTCTAGCTGATTCCGTTTTTTGCTAGTGCGAGATCTACAGAAATATGTAGTCAAAATGTCGATTTTTCGGGTTTTAACCTTAAAAATCTCTGAAACTAGATTTTTCCCAGATATAACGAACACGCCCAGACCTAGATCGCATTGAGTTCTATAAGTGTGGCTAATTTCAGCGAAATCGTTCTCACCGATTTCTTTGTCCCCAGATCGCTGAATTTTACAACACATTGTGTCCCAATAGCCGTATAGACATTTGTTCCATAGAACAGAATAGAATAATTCTGTTCCACTACACTCATTCTATATTTCGATTCTAACATGATCCAAAACGTAACAATTGATGAAACTAGTATTTTGCAACAACAAAATTATCTCCGTAAGTCTAAAAGATAAATAGAACATTATTATCGGGATTTGGCGCCCAAGTTTAGTTTAAACTTATTTATTTTACATCGATTGCGAAACAAGCTTGAAGCTTAGATTACTCACACTCGATGTCTGCTTCCTGGAGACTTAACCAGTACTCGTGCCGTTTTGTGTGGAAAAATCTCAAAAGGACCCGCTCATCACGGGACTCGAACCAGGGACCTTTGATACGAGAGGCCGACGCTCTACCTCTGCACCACTGTAACGTTATGACGTCAACCGCTGACGTGACGTCACTTTCCTAGTCACGCCCACATATTTTTTTAAAATCAAGAACCCCTATTGAAAGCTTTCTCCAAGAATCCAAACTGAATGTATGAGAAATCTAAACACACCGTTGTTTGCACTGGATCTCGGACAAGTTTCAGGATGAATTTCAGGTCTCTAACTGATTCCGTTTTTTGCTAGTACGAGATCTACAGAAATATGTAGTCAAAATGTCGATTTTTCGGGTTTTAACCTTAAAAATCTCTGAAACTAGATTTTTCCCAGATATAACGAAACCGCCCAGAACTAGATCGCATTGTGGTCTATCAATGTGGCTAATTTCAGCGAAATCGTTCTCACCGATTTCTTTGTCCACAAATCGCTGAATTTTACAACACATTGTGTCCCAATAGCCGTATAGACATTTGTTCCATAGAACAGAATAGAATAATTCTGTTCCACTACACTCATTCTATACTAGAAAGGCGACACCTTAAGGGTTTCGCGGGATAGAATGAGTGGAGAGGAGCAGAATTGCATCCGAACTACCAACCGACCACACACAATGCTGAATATATTATTTCGATTCTAACATGATCCAAAACGTAACAATTGATGAAACTAGTATTTTGCAACACCAAAATTATCTCCGTTAGTCTAAAAGATAAATAGAACATTATTATCGGGATTTGGCGCCAAAGTTTAGTTTAAACTTATTTATTTTACATCGATTGCGACACAAGCTTTAGGCTTAAATTAATCACACTCGATGTCTGCTTCCTGGAGACTTAACCAGTACTCGTGCCGTTTTGTGTTGAAAAATCTCAAAAGGACCCGCTCATCACGGGACTCGAACCAGGGACCTTTGATACGAGAGGCCGACGCTCTACCTCTGCACCACTGTAACGTTATGACGTCAACCGCTGACGTGACGTCACTTTCCTAGTCACGCCCACATATTTTTTTAAAATCAAGAACCCCTATTGAAAGCTTTCTCCAAGAATCCAAACTGAATGTATGAGAAATCTAAAAACAACGTTGTTTGCACCGGATCTCGGACAAGTTTCAGTATGAATTTCAGGTCTCTAGCTGATTCCGTTTTTTGCTAGTGCGAGATCTACAGAAATATGTAGTCAAAATGTCGATTTTTCGGGTTTTAACCTTAAAAATCTCTGAAACTAGATTTTTCCCAGATATAACGAACACGCCCAGACCTAGATCGCATTGAGTTCTATAAGTGTGGCTAATTTCAGCGAAATCGTTCTCACCGATTTCTTTGTCCCCAGATCGCTGAATTTTACAACACATTGTGTCCCAATAGCCGTATAGACATTTGTTCCATAGAACAGAATAGAATAATTCTGTTCCACTACACTCATTCTATACTAGAAAGGCGACACCTTAAGGGTTTCGCAGGATAGAATGAGTGGAGAGGAGCAGAATTGCACCCGAACTACCAACCGACCACACACAATGCTGATACTATTATTTCGATTCTAACATGATCCAAAACGTAACAATTGATGAAATTAGTATTTTGCAACAACAAAATTATCTCCGTAAGTCTAAAAGATAAATAGAACATTATTATCGGGATTTGGCGCCCAAGTTTAGTTTAAACTTATTTATTTTACATCGATTGCGAAACAAGCTTTAAGCTTAGATTACTCACACTCGATGTCTGCTTCCTGGAGACTTAACCAGTACTCGTGCCGTTTTGTGTGGAAAAATCTCAAAAGGACCCGCTCATCACGGGACTCGAACCAGGGACCTTTGATACGAGAGGCCGACGCTCTACCTCTGCACCACTGTAACGTTATGACGTCAACCGCTGACGTGACGTCACTTTCCTAGTCACGCCCACATATTTTTTTAAAATCAAGAACCCCTATTGAAAGCTTTCTCCAAGAATCCAAACTGAATGTATGAGAAATCTAAACACACCGTTGTTTGCACTGGATCTCGGACAAGTTTCAGGATGAATTTCAGGTCTCTAACTGATTCCGTTTTTTGCTAGTACGAGATCTACAGAAATATGTAGTCAAAATGTCGATTTTTCGGGTTTTAACCTTAAAAATCTCTGAAACTAGATTTTTCCCAGATATAACGAAACCGCCCAGACCCAGATCGCATTGTGGTCTATCAATGTGGCTAATTTCAGCGAAATCGTTCTCACCGATTTCTTTGTCCACAAATCGCTGAATTTTACAACACATTGTGTCCCAATAGCCGTATAGACATTTGTTCCATAGAACAGAATAGAATAATTCTGTTCCACTACACTCATTCTATACTTAGGTGAGACGATATCATAAATGTTAAGACCTGGGTATGAATGCATTATGTTTTTATCGTTGTGTTATCGTGTTTTAACATCACCAGAATTAGAATCATTTGGCATAATTTGATTAATTTTTCCCGTTCGTGGAAATGATAACTTTCTGTTATACTAGAAAGGCGACACCTTAAGGGTTTCGCAGGATAGAATGAGTGGAGAGGAGCAGAATTGCATCCGAACTACCAACCGACCACACACAATGCTGATAATATTATTTCGATTCTAACATGATCAAAAACGTAACAATTGATGAAACTAGTATTTTGCAACACCAACATTATCTCCGTAAGTCTAAAAGATAAATAGAACATTATTATCGGGATTTGGCGCCCAAGTTTAGTTTAAACTTATTTATTTTACATCGATTGCGAAACAAGCTTTAAGCTTAGATTACTCACACTCGATGTCTGCTTCCTGGAGACTTAACCAGTACTCGTGCCGTTTTGTGTGGAAAAATCTCAAAAGGACCCGCTCATCACGGGACTCGAACCAGGGACCTTTGATACGAGAGGCCGACGCTCTACCTCTGCACCACTGTAACGTTATGACGTCAACCGCTGACGTGACGTCACTTTCCTAGTCACGCCCACAGTTTTTTTTTAAATCAAGAACCCCTATTGAAAGCTTTCTCCAAGAATCCAAACTGAATGTATGAGAAATCTAAACACACCGTTGTTTGCACTGGATCTCGGACAAGTTTCAGTATGAATTTCAGGTCTCTAGCTGATTCCGTTATTTGCTGGTGCGAGATCTACAGAAATATGTAGTCAAAATGTCGATTTTTCGGGTTTTAACCTTAAAAATCTCTGAAACTAGATTTTTCCCAGATATAACGAAACCGCCCAGACCTAGATCGCATTGTGGTCTATCAGTGTGGCTAATTTCAGCGAAATCGTTCTCAACGATTTCTTTGTCCACAAATCGCTGAATTTTACAACACATTGTGTCCCAATAGCCGTATAGACATTTGTTCCATAGAACAGAATAGAATAATTCTGTTCCACTACACTCATTCTATACTAGATAGGCGACACCTTAAGGGTTTCGCGGGATAGAATGAGTGAAGAGGAGCAGAATTATACCAAACTACCAACTGGCCACACGCAATACTAAATATATATGTTATGAATATGTAATTTCAATTCTTACTAGATAGGCGACACCTTAAGGGTTTCGCGGGATAGAATGAGTGAAGAGGAGCAGAATTATACCGAACTACCAACTGGCCACACGCAATACTAAATATATATGTTATGAATATGTAATTTCAATTCTTACATGATTCAAAACGTAACAATTGATGACACTCAAGGTTTTTTGGCAACACCAAAATTATTTCCGCAAGTCTAAAAGATAAACACACCATACTATTGGTTTTGGCGCCAAAGCGATAACGTTATGACGTCATACCGCTGAAGTGCTGAACGTGACGTCACTTTCCAAGTATTTGGTCACGTGAAAATATTTGATTCAAGAGCCCCTATTAAAAGCATTCTCCAACTATCAAAACTAAATGTATGAGAAATTTAAAAACACCGTTGTTTGCACTGGATCTTTGACAAGTTTCAGTTTAAATTTCAGGTCTCTAGCTGATTCCGTTATTTGCTGGTACGAGATCTACAGAAATATGTAGTCAAAATGTCGATTTTTCGGGTTTTAACCTTAAAAATATATAAAACTAGATTTTTCCCAGATATAACGAAACCGCCCAGACCTAGATCGCATTGAGTTCTATAAGTGTGGGGAATTTCAGCGAAATCGTTCTCACCGATTTCTTTGTCCCCAGATCGCTGAATTTTACAACACATTGTGTCCCAATAGCCGTATAGACATTTGTTCCGTAGAACAGAATAGAATAATTCTGTTCCACTACACTCATTCTATACATGATTCAAAACGTAACAATTGATGACACTCAAGGTTTTTTGGCAACACCAAAATTATTTCCGCAAGTCTAAAAGATAAACACACCATACTATTGGTTTTGGCGCCAAAGCGATAACGTTATGACGTCATACCGCTGAAGTGCTGAACGTGACGTCACTTTCCAAGTATTTGGTCACGTGAAAATATTTGATTTAAGAGCCCCTATTAAAAGCATTCTCCAACTATCAAAACTAAATGTATGAGAAATTTAAAAACACCGTTGTTTGCACTGGATCTTTGACAATTTTCAGTTTAAATTTCAGGTCTCTAGCTGATTCCGTTATTTGCTGGTACGAGATCTACAGAAATATGTAGTCAAAATGTCGATTTTTCGGGTTTTAACCTTAAAAATATCTAAAACTAGATTTTTCCCAGATATAACGAAACCGCCTAGACCTAGATCGCATTGTGGTCTATCAGTGTGGCTAATTTCAGCGAAATCGTTCTCACCGATTTCTTTGTCCTCAAATCGCTGAATTTCACAACACATTGTGTCCCAATAGCCGTATAGACATTTGTTCCGTAGAACAGAATAGAATAATTCTGTTCCACTACACTCATTCTATACTTCGAAACCTTCAAATTGTTGTTGATTTTACTGAGCAAAGGTAAATAATAAATTTAAAAAACAAGATGTGTTTGTGAAACACTGATGCCCCCAAATGGCAATATCTAGGTCAAAGGTCAAGGTCGCCAGGTCAAAAATGTTGGTACTGACAGAAAGATCATGTCACAAGGAATACACATGTGAAATATGGTAGCCGTACCTGTTATGGTTCAAAAGTAGTCGTCAAGGTTAAAGTTTTAATCGAGAATGGCAACATCTAGGTCAAAGGTCAAGGTTGCAAGGTGAAAACTGTTGGTACTGACAGAAAGGTCATGTCACAAGGTATACACATGTGAAATATGGTAACCTTACCTGTTATGGTTCAAAAGTAGTGGTGAAGGTTATTATTTTTGTTGAGAATGGCAACATATAGGTCAAAGGTCAAGGTCGCAAGGTCAAAAATGTTGGTACTGACAGAAAGGTCATGTCACAAGGAATACACATGTGAAATATGGTAGCCGTACCTATTATGGTTCAAAAGAAATGGCCAAGGTTAAAGTTTTTTTCGAGAATGGCAACATCTAGGTCAAAGGTCAAGGTCGCAAGGTCAAACATTTTGGTACTGACAGAAAGGTCATGTCACAAGAAATACACATGTGAAATATGGTAGCCGTACCTGTTATGATTCAAAAGTAGTGGTCAAGGTTTAAGTTTTTTTCGTGCAAACAGACAGACGTGCAGACGTGCAGACGTGCAGACAGGCCAAAAACTAGATGCCCACCGAATCGGAGATTCCGGGGCCATAAAAAAGAAGATTAATACCTCTAAATTAATCTGCCCATTTTTACTATCCACTGTGACCATAGAACTTGCTATTCTTTCGTCGTCTTCTGTAATATCGTCGCTGGAATTAGCAACGTCCTTAGCGATACTGCAATTCAAATCTCCATTTTCAATACCACCATCTTGTGCCGAAACTACACAACACACTCCCCTGTGATGGTTCTTGTTATCGTCGACTGCATCGGGTTTGACTGGAAATCTATAAATGTATTGATGTATCCCTAAGAGACTCGTCGTATTTGTATGTCGGCTTAAGAGATCGGTAGTGTTCGTCCATATGGTTATTTCTACCGGTAATGACCGGCAAGGCCACGCACAATACTGATTGCTTTTGACTTCGGACGGAAATCGCTGAGTCTTTAAACTGTTAATGAAATACTGGTACGGAAATCTCCGAACCCTTGTTAAGCGTTAATAGGACTTAGTTGAGCATTTGATTTCATGGAATACTACATATAATCTGTGCAGTGTCTAGACAAAATACATCGTATAAACTTTTTCTACCATAAATGTACCGGAGATTGAATATGGAAATGTGTTGGGGAGCAATAATCTTCTACAACCTTATCCAGACAACTGGTTTAATTTCTATTACTTTGTGTGTCTGGCGCTTGCGTGTCAGCCGTTATATATGCTTTATTTGTTCCTCAAGAAGTTCAGACAAATGACTGTCTGCGAGTTTAAACCACAGTCTGGGAGTACATGTACATACAGCAGTATTATACATATCACAAGACGAATTGTTCTACTTACATGTGAAATCCCCAATTCTTTGGATCTAGTCTTCGTTGACGTTCAACTTCCATCAGCTGCATGTGTCTCTCTTCTTGTTGCCTTCTCTTAAGTTCTGCGTCGCGATTCAATCTTTCTTCTTCGTTTCTTCTTTCCTCTTCTTGTTGGCTTCTCTTAAGTTCTGCGTCGCGCTTCAATCTTTCTTCTTCGTTTCTTCTTTTCTCTTCTTTTTGCCTTCTCTTAAGTTCTGCGTCGTGCTTCAATCGTTCTTCTTCATTTCTTCTTTCCTCTTCTTGATGCCTTCTCCTAAGTTCTGCTTCGCGCTTCAATCTTTCTTCTTCATTTCTTCTTTCCTCTTCTTCTTGAATTCTCCTTTGTTCTGCCTCACGCTGCAATCTCTCTCTTTCTTCTTTCCTTTTTTTCTCCCTCCTCTCTTTTTCTTGCCTTCTCCTTAGTTCTGTCTCACGCTTTAATATCTCTTCTTCTTCTTTCTCTCTCTTACGTTCTGCCTCGTGCTTCGACTTCTCTTCTTCTACTTTCTCATTTTGCTCTAGTTGTTCAATTCTTTCCATTTCTTCTATTTCCTTCTCACCCTTAAAAGTCTTGTCTGTTTGTCTTTTCCACTTTTCAAGATGACCTATAAAGTATTATAAAGCACCTTACCACAAAACGAAAACAGCAATGGATTAAATTCGGGGTTAATATAATGCTGAAAGTAGTTCCTTTCCGTGCAATGGAATATATCTTATAAATATAATCATGAAAATTAAACTTGATCCATATAAATGAATAACATAAACCAATAGTTCCATTTTGCACCCGTTTCATGTGTTGCGTACAGGTTCGAGGTAAGAAAGAATTTCATGGGAATTCAATTCAAAAGTAATTTTGTTCATTTATAATGTGATCTACTTTCTGTGTCTCGTGGCCGTCAATGCATGAAAGAATGTGCCAATTCTCGAGAAACGTGTTGTTTGACAAATAGAAATATCTATATAAATAGCACTTTGCTACATTTCAACTTGGACTATTAAGACCAATGGTTGCAGACACAAACGACAAACAATGACTTTTGTCATTCAGTGGAAATAATGTAAAGGATTAACCAGGGAACGAACCCACGACCCCTGTATTGATAACCCTAATCATTACCAAATGAGCTTATGGCATGGCGATAATTAAATATTGAAATTTACCTTCTAATATCTCTATGTCACTCACTGTGAAATTTGTATCAAAACAAGTGTTGCTTTTAGCGATAAACTCTTGAAGAAGACCGTTTTGTTTTGCAATATTCTGTAGCAATTGTATCCGCTTCGAATCATCTATTTGTTTCTCTGGTTTACGTTTAGAACCATTTGATTCTCTATCAACATCCCATGAACTCATGTTGTATTTCTCAACATTTGTTTCCATTGTTGCTGCTTTGATGACTCCTATTGATGGTGTACTCGCTCGATGTGCACTTGTACATGTTGATTCTATATAAACACATAAATTGTTTTATCATAAAACGATGGATCAGTAGAATGTTTATGTTCTTTGTCTATGAATAATTTATGGTAATTATTTGATTTGAATTAAATAGACTCTGAATTGTTTTTGGGTGCTGGGATTACCAAGGCAAACCTGGCTAAGCGAGAGAGAGTGTACAACTACAGACATCTTAGTTTCTTTTGTTGTAGATTGGGAGAAAAAAAACAAAAGACCACATTACGTTAAAAAGACTTTCTTTCTGGCATTATATCAAAAGAGCTATTTATTATTATTATAGTATATGAACCACATAGGGAGATAATATATAGTAGCACGTCTTTGGGATTTGTCAATAATATCTCCCAACTAAAATACAGTACTTCAGTTGGTCACGTGATGTGCTTTACATCAACAGTTAATCACCAGTCCTCTCTGATATGTCGGTAGCTTAGTCGGTAGCGACACGGGCTATCAATCAATGGGTTGTCAGTTTTACAAAAGTCAATTCGACAAGCGTTAATTTTCTATGACCAATGGAGTTACAGTATATGTGGTAGAGCAGTCAAGAAAGTTGTGTAGGATTTGAATACTGTGGGAGAAAATCAGGAAATAAACGGAAGACTGAACTGGCCACCATGATATGACTAGAAAATTAATTGTTGAAAACGGATTTTGTTGTTGGAAATGACGAACATTCCCATTCGGGTATGAAACACAGATATGCATATTTATTACATGCCTGTACATGTTCCGGTGGAAATACATGCAGATTGACATGCGCAAATACACCACGACAGATTGAAATTCCGTATCTACATGCGGTGTAAATACAAGATTGTGACGTCAGACAGTGCGCGGATTACTTTCAGTGAGGTTCCTGTTTTGAATCTGCGCTACGTAGTAAAATATGCAGAGAAACAGTACTATTTAGGAAAATTGTTTCTATTGTATGTATCGAAAACCTAGCGTAAAATTTAATAAAAAACCCGCAAGTAACGATTATGTTGTCCTTTTCTCCCACAAAACAATGGAAATTTAATTTGATAATGTTATTGGGCGGGACTTACGTATTAGCATACTTTTTAGGGGCGTGGCCTAAGTATTGTAGTAAATATTCACCCGCCATTCATCTTTTAATTTCTAGATTACAAAATTGTATCCCCAAGAAAAAATATATTGAATCTGTATATTTGTTATTTTTTTCGCTCTTCATAGATCGTATGTATATAATAAAAGGAATATTATGTTGCGTAAGATATCGATTTTTCCACGCTACTTATAGTGCAATACAAACCCTTTTATCCCTCCCGAAACGTAATATTCCGTATATACAACTCACGTTTATCTTTTAAGCGTTTTAATGCTTTTGCTACCGCATCTTGGAACATTTTACAATCGTCATTGAGGATTTCGATAAGCTCATTTAGCTTAACCTTGACAGTCTGCATATAACTATATACTCTTGTTGTCGTGACTTTAGTTGAGTCAAAAATCTGTAATAGATAGAATATGTTAACAAAAAAGGCAAGTACTGAAGGTCTATCCCCGATGTCTTGGGTGAAAGACCATTATTTGTCGTTTAATGAGTTTAACTAGTAATGGTTAAATGCATACGTGGCGAAAGTCCGCAGCAGAACATGTTTTTAAATGATGACCGACAAATAAAGAGATGAATGAATCAATTAATTCAAACCTTTCCCACATAATGACACTTTTCGATAACTCTAGAGCAGACGAATTTGGAAATATTGTGTCAAAAGATGAAATTGCTCAAGACGAGCAATTTATCCTTTTGTCACAATGTTTTCGACTCTATTGAATTATTAAATTTTCATTTATAGAGATTTCCTGTATCTTAATCTATATGTTTCTAAAGTCGACTGCTGCATATTTGTGTTATGTGAGAAAGGAAACCAGCTATCATTCAGTATTATATCAGGACCGTTATCGTCCTTATATTTGAATTTTAAACATCGAATAACATTTACCTTATCACATTGACTCACGTAGGCCTCTGTTACATCCAGGTTGTAATCATCTGGGGGAGCAACGATCCTTTTCAATTCCTTTATTGATTCCTCAATTAATTGTATTGCCTTTGTATCCGCCATGCTTGTCCTTCATATGGCATTTGTATGACACATGTACACCGTTCACCGTTAATCACTATTTATAAGGTCTAATAGTTAAAGTTGCAAATGTAGGAACCTTTTGTACACAACCATTCAAATAGCCATCATTTGTCATGAGTTTATGTGGGGTTTAACGCCGTTTTCAATATTATTTCAGTTGTATCACGGTGACATTTCACTTATTCATGATTCATGGGTAAACAAACTTATACTAAGCTAGCCTTACTCAACGTCACTCCACCATGACCGCCACGCATTGGGAACGAACACAAGAAGTCCGGTTACAAATCATCGACGCCTATCAGTCGGCCTCGACGACTTCCTTCATTTTTTTTAATTAGAGAATATTCAAAGAGGACATGTGCAATGAAGGATGGAGAAAACCGTTGGTGACAACATTTGGGAATACCTTTATCGTTCATTTCTAAGCAACTGTCTATTTTGAAATTTACGCGTATAATAACTATGTTAATTTACAGTTATTTGTAGAAACTGAGACTATGGACGTGATGGGTTGACATTAATTTAACCATTTAGGATAACAACTATGTAAATGTCAGCAACACTCATTGACTTGAATTGTATTTAATTCCAGAATTATTTCGAACATAAAATGTTTTTAAAACGTTCACATACAAACTGCTGTATTAATTTCTAACAAATACAAACCTGATCAATTCCCTTAGTATTCAATTACAAGTTGTAACAATTTTCAAAATGCTAAATGACAATAAGTATCAACATTCAGATATGAAACCTAAGTACACATTCAGTTAAGTTTGATATTCATCTTCAAACCGAATCAAATTCTAAAACACTTAGATATTGTAACGTGTACCAAGTCCTTCACGAAGTCATCGCGGTTCACCCATCCAGGCACTAACCGCGATGTACATTGCTTAATTCGTGAAAAACAACCACTTTACCAACGTCGCTATTAAAGCCGGCTTCTACAGTGTTGTATTTCCACCTATACCCCATTCCCGGTACATTTCTCCTTCTTTTCTCTTGACTTCGACCCGAGGTCACACCATTGCACATTAGCAGTAGTCCAAGCAGAGCCTGCACCGGGCTCAGGGGATGATGGGGATGTTACAACAAAATCCTACCCATCGCGTGTCACCCATCCAGGCAATAATGATGTACGTTGTCTATTTTGTGCAACCACTTTAACAACGTCGCTATCAAATCCAGCTTCTACTGAAAGGTTGAAAACGTGGTATATGTACATAGACCCCATAACAGTATTAAATGTATCATTTTCTAAATTTCAAGTACAGACTGCAATAATTTCCAACACATTCAGGTATAAACTAATGTATAGAAACACTCATATTCAAACTTTAACACTTCACGTAACATCGGATACTACTGTATTGTACTACTATTCTTAAAATCCCAGATACAAACAGTATCAATTTCAGAATAACTCAAATACAAATACTGTCGATCCTAAAGCAAACTATAAAACGAACAAGTTTGAAATGTCGCGTATAAAGACTGTACCGATAAGAAATCGCTGTATAACTATCATCATAAGAATGCCGTTTTCATAGGTATACCAAGACACAATTTACCTAAATTTACCTTTGTAAACGAGTGTTTATTATTATGACCTGCACAAATTCATCAAGTCTGCACTTTATTTTATCTAAATACACTGAGTGAGATAAATAGTTTATATGACATAAAAAATAGACGTAAGCCATAATTCATATTTCTTCACACAAAGGTCATGATCATATTGATTTTGTTGTGTGGTAAATCGAACTTCCTTGTTGATAGCAGTCGACAAACAAACCACTTTTAACGTCAATAGTTTTATGAATGTTATTGTGAATTTGATTTTTCTCCAACACTTTCTCCAGATATAAAGATATATATATAGAACTATCTGGTAGCAGACAAATTACGCAAAATATTGTGAGAAAATGGAAGAGTTAGTATCATGGGAATTTTATACTGCGAAGCTTTTCAAAATGACCCAACACTTTGTAAAGGAGCTCTTCGAAATACAAAGGCGGGCTGAAATATGTTACAGAAAACAAAACGGGTCTTCATGATAAGTGTTAAAATCGATATTCACTTAAAAAGATCTGTTGTATTTTATAATGGTTAAGATTTTATGATTTTTAAATATGTACACCTGTTTTCGTTTAACTTTTATGCTATTATTTGCGAATATAGCTCACAAATATGACAAATGTAGATCGCAAATATGGCAATTGAAAATCACAAGTATAAAAAATGTAAATCACAATTGTGACTAATGTGGAACGAGACGTGTACATAATTGTTGTATTTTTTTGCGCTTTATTTATTTTCCTTTGCAAAATTATTGAAAAGTTAATATATTAAATAAACGTATTTAGTCATCGTGGGGTGTCAAAAGTCGTCTTAGAAAACGATGTCTTCTTTTAAGTCATTTCAGTCAAGAAAGCGATCAAGACATTTCTCGCTAAACTATTTGTACCAAAGCTAATCAGCGAGCGAGCTGCTATCACCCGTCGCGTCCGTGTGTGGAATATTCCAATCGACGAAGTTCCTTTGTTTATCGAAGCTAACCACAACAACCCTTTCCTCCACCACTTTTCTAGATATAATTCCCTTTCTTTCACACTTAATTTGACATAGCGGTCGCGCTATCTGATTCGTAATTGGCTTATTATTCAATTGTTAAACTTGCTCAAATTGCTACTATTCTTCTATTGTTTTTTGTTAAAATTACTTGAATTGGTTTTCAGTCAGGCATGTTTTTGTCATGCACTCAAAATAGAATGAAAATAACAATTTCAGCTTATATTTATGTAGTTATTGTTAAGAAGTTGAAAGATCATATCAAAAATAGTAAATATTATGAAACTGGCAATTAGAAAACAGGAGGACCTTGTTGAGCCTATATCGCTCTCCTGATTGCAAGAGCTCTCACGTATACAAATTACAGACATTAAGAATCCAATGAAAATTTGACAGCAGGTTTAGGCATAAACATTTTGAAGTTTTGCCTTATTATATTGGGAAATATGTCAATGATAAATTAACTTCCATCAAGTAGTTTATGTGTGTTTAACAACTTTCACCCTCTCGAGCAAACTTGGTGGAGGTTCAGAGAGGTTCAGTCAAGGAACATTTCAGAGAAACTATTTTGAAATCAGGCTGGGTCAGTAGCTTCTGACAAGAAGATTCTTTTTCCTTTTGGCGCCATGGCAAAAGTTGTCCACTGAATGAAATTATGTGAACAACTGTAACAGTGGGGGCCATGTAAGGAACATACACGCCAAGTTTCTTGCAGCCAATGGTTTTTGAGGAGAGCTATGGACAGTGAGTGCGTCAAATAGATCATCTAGAGCCTCTGGTTCAGGTGATCTAAGAAAAATCTTAGGTTACAGGACCACAAAAAAACTAGTATATTGAATACATAATTTCTTATTTAAGGATGACCACAGATGTGGTCGAAACTGATAAGTGTACTTTAGTGTAGTATTGGGTAAACAAGAAAATATGTATGACATTGGATCCAGCAACTAACATTATGATCACATTAAAAGACATACATTATAACATGTGCGTGAAGTTA
>JASEVX010000276.1:0-36920 GCA_031761405.1 Serripes groenlandicus
AGAAAAAGAGAGAGACAGAGAGAGAGAGAGAGATCAGCCACTCTCTAGTACATTTTTATGCATATAATGGTATGACACGCGCTATTCTATATTAAAATGAAGAAGGTGACCTTGCAAACTTGTTTTTCTTTATCATGATGTGATTTTTACAACTCTGCTGGAGACAAGTTTTAATTTAAAGATACTGTGGTAAAAAGGGTCATTACCAATAATGCCTTTTTCCCATAAAAAATAGTATTCATTCGTAGTTGACATCGTTATGTATTCATCATACGTCAGTTCAAATTACCCAGGCTATATATTTACTATGTAATCTGACAGTGTTATGTATTCATCATACATGTACGTCAGTTCAAATTACACTGCCTATATTTTTACTGTGTAATCTGACATTGTTATGTATTCATCATACGTCAGTTCAAATTACATGGGCTATATGATATCACATGTTTTACAAAGAGATATATAGGAATAAAGTTTGATAATCGTCTAGAAAACCTAAAGGTCTAATGCTTAGATATTCAATGAGTACAATGGTCTATTGGTCCTCTACCAAGATTGTTCAAATTATACCCCTGGGTTCAAAATTGGCTCCGTCCTAGAGGTCACCTGTTTTACATAGAGATATATAGGTAGAAACTATTATTGTTAAATAATAACAGGTACATACACATTTCTTTGGTGACCCTCTAAGTCATATTATTTCACCTCCCACTAGAAACTGGCCTTTTCATTGGACAAGAGAAGTCACGTGGTGACCCACTATTTTTCTATAGTGGGTCAGTAAATTTCTATAGTGGGTCAGTAGTCGACAAAATGGCCGCCATTCATCCATTCTTCCTTTAAAATCACCTTTTTCTATCCCAAAATGACGTAAATCACTAACAATATTACAACTGTAAATTGTGTGTTTAAGGAATGGAGAGCCCTTTTTTCGTTTTTATGGGGGTATGAACAAAAAAACCTGATCACTCTCTATGAAATCGCGAAGCAAAAGTGATGAACACAAAAAAAGCTAAAATATATGAAAATGAACAAAATATTTTTTCCGTAGAGGGTTAGTAACAGACTAAATAACTGATTTATTTCATCAACCACCTTTCATGACCAAGTTTCATTTCATTATTAAAGTGGGTTTAATACTAGGAATTTTAAAAATATTGGGACCGAATACTAGGAAAATGACGTCACGTCAGCGGTTTTTGACGTCATAACGCTAGTCATTTGGCGCCAAAACGCGTAAATTTCTTCTAGACATATTGTAAACGTTAATGTAAATGAAACAATATCAATTTTATTTTCTCATGAAAGGTGGTCGATGAAATAAATCAATTATTGGGTTTGTTACTGACCCACTACGGAAATATAGGGGGTCTGTAGGATTAATAGGGGGACTCGGCTATCGCCTCGCCCCCTATTAATCCTACAGACCCCCTATATTTCCGTAGTGGGTCAGTAACAAACCCAATAACTAATAATAACCCGACAAAAGACAGACAACATAGGGTGTGGGCTTTTCGCTCTGTGGCAGTGGAGCTATACTGATCTTCTTGGGCCTCTTGTATTAGCATGGTTGGCATGACAAATCACATGACCGACACGTACACGAATGATACCGATCTATTACGACTTGAGACGGAAATCCGCGAGCAACTATACTGGTAGTTAATGATGACCTCGTAAGGAAATCTCGGAGTCCAAAGTGATTTGTTGTCTTCAGCACATAACCGAACAACTTAGACCCACAAACAAATAAACAATAATTTTCGAAACCTTTTAAGAACACGAATATATATATTATACATGTATTTATTTGCCATTAAAGGAAAAAATTATATCAATAGTCTGAAATAGCTAGCTAGCCTATATTCTCTGAACAATTTCTGTTTATAGATTAAAACTTATAAAACCAGTTTAACCACTTTAACAACGCTGAGTATCATTTGGGGAACTATTGAACACCCGAGCTTAAACCCTTTCACAGTTAAAGACGCTTTCTGAGGCATCTGTAGCAAACGAGTTTTGAAAACATCGGGCAAAAAAAGAAATTTCTCATTATGAGCAGTTTCGCCTTTTACCACAATGTTTTCAACACTATTAATAATGACACTTTCATTAACAGAGATATAAGGCATTTTCTTCTGTTTTCAAAGTCGTCCGCAACATATTTGATAGTGCATCAAATACTTTTCACAATATCTCATTTCAAACGAATACTGCATTTTGGATTCCAAAGTTGACTTTATATTGCTATTCATCACGTTTTAACTGTTAACCCTTTCCCTCACAAAGACGCTTTACAACGTCTCTGCAGCAGACGGCTTTTTGAAAACCTTGCGACAAAAGAAGAAATTGCTCAAAACAAGCAATTTCTACTTTTGTCACCATGCTTTCAACTCTATTCAATTATTGTTCTTTCATTTAAAGGGATTTTCTGTGCTTTTTTTTAGACGTGTTCAAAGTCTGCTGCTGCAGATCTGATGTATGTGGGAAAGGTTTTAAACACACACTTCACCCGAAACAGACAACATTTCATGCATGTGCAGCATGATTGTTCTGAAAACATTGTACGAAAAAGGTAAAACGAGCAATTTATCATTTTATCACAATGGTTTTAACGGTGGTGTCAAAATCAAAACCCTTTAAATGATCAGAAGTTATATTTTTCTTCGGTTAAACTGTCACAAATTATCCGGACTTCAGCATTGGTTTGAATACTTGGAATACTCTGTCTTTTCTGATTAATACATAAGAAATCACGTTACCGACATACTTGTAAAACAAATTTGGAGCAGACAGCTTTGATTGCATTTAGACTAAACTATTCAAAAACTCATATAATTGTCAAATTAATGAGAACACTGTGATAACAGGAGAAATGGCTCATCATCTTTTACTTTTAACACAACTTTTTGAGAACTCTGTTCCGATACATCAACATGAGTCTGTAAGAGGGAACATGTTCACGTTTACTCCTGTTGCGAAATAGTATGGGCCATTTCTCCTGTTGTCATAAGCTTTAAAATGTCGTTGTCTGTAAATGCTACAAAGGGTACCACGTGTATCCATATACGAAAGATCATTGGTCTACTGTGTATTTTTCTCGAACTCTTCTCTGAGTGATTTCAGCGTTTCAGGGTTTGTGTAAATATCGACGGCAGTCATCGCGATGGCCTTAGCAACGGCCAGTGTGTGGGGTTGAGCCTTATCATCCCCTGAAAATAAAAGCCCGTTGTGATGTCAAAATAGTTGAGCCATCTAGTCACACAAATTATAGTAACAATAGGTGGTCCTTTTTCAAATAATTCAATTACATGCAGAACTATGGTTGTTGCGGCATCAGAAAAGGTGAAAAATGCCAAAATTTTATAAATCTTCATTTCCAAAAGGAAAGGCCCTATTTTAAATAATATTTTGACCAAATGTTCCTTGGGTGACCCTTTACCAAGATTGTTCAAATTCTTCCGATCCGTTGAAAAACATGGCCGTCAGGGGGCGGAGCTTGTTTTCCGTATATGTGTATAGTGAAAACTTAAAAATCTTCTTGTCCAAAAGTACTGGCCCAATTTGAAATTAATTTGGCACAACTATCTCTTGGGTTACCCTCTTTCAAGATTGCTCAAATAATTCTGATACACTATCAAAAAAGGGGCTTGTTTTTCTTATATGTATATATAGTGAAAACTTTTAACAATCATCTTGTCAACAAAATTACTGGCCCGATTAAAAGATAATTTGGCAAAAATGTTCCTTGAGTTATCCTCTATCAAGCATGTTCAAATTATCCCGATCGTGAAAAAACATGGCCGCCAATGGACGGAGATTGTATGTAGAATAGTGTTAACTTAAAAAATCTTCTTGGCCTGATTTAAAATAAAAAATTCACAAATGTTCCTTGGGTAGCCTTCTACAAATATTGTTCAAATTATTCTGATCCGTTGAAAAATATTAGGGGGCGTTGCTTAATTGTCTTGTATACATATCACAAGAGAAAGTTGATGCAGGCATCAATGTCGCCGGAAAAGACTGCATTGATTTATTTATGTATTCTTGACTTTCCTTAGTCTATTCAAACATTAGGACCGTAGTAATGAAAACATTTGCTTATAAATGTTATATACATACCTATACATTAGGGTATCTATAAAAAATTAACGAAATGTGTACACATTTATCTGGCTTAAATTTAATTTTGCTGTTGTTACTTATTTAAATAATAGTATTCATTCATATAATTTCAATGTTTGTCAATCTTATTCGAATCACAAGGTAAATATCCTGGTATTGCTTTAAAGGGAGGTAATTTGAAGAAAACAAAAGTCTTCAAAAGGAGAAATATATCAGCATTACCGTCTACAGTTTAAATTGTTCTATTGTTTGTGGATATAAAAATGATCTTTTTTTCTTATTTCTACATGTACAACGAAATATTGCGGCTTCTCTTTGACGCTTTGCGTCAAACATTCGTCTTGTACTTGTCTAAAATAAAATAATATCACTCGCTTTTTCATATCGAAATGCGCATGCGCGAAAATCGATGTTAAAGGTCACGAAACTACACAACAGAATAGGGTCTATATTTAGCTTAGAAACAGTTCCTACTTTAGATATTCATGGATTAACATTATTAAATGAATTCTACACAAATCAAGACATCTCTTTGAACATGAAAACAACATTTAGTAAGTTAAAATTGCTATTAAAAGGAGAATCCGAAATTGACCTCAATGACGACACATAAGAGTCTGCATTAGGGGGTGTTGGTTCACGTCTTGAAGGGACCACTTTTGTCTTCGTAAATAAGACAAAAAACTTAAATGCGAGTGAAATAAAAAAAACTGCAAACATTAAAAAATCGGAATATTTATTTCATTTTAGATGTGTCATTTATTAGTGTTCGTAAACAACCACAATTGTAATATGTTCAAATCATCTAGATTTGTTTCTTTCTAATAATAAGCCGCCCTCCCATGTGATTTCCGAAAAGCTATTAAAAATAGAAGTCGCGGGCTTCTGCCCGGCGACTAATAAGAACATTGAGAACTGTGATTTCTATTACATCAGGTGAGCGATTCAGGACCATCATGGTCCTCCTGCTTCCCTTTGTCACAATATTTTCAAAACTTGTCTGCTGCAACCTACGTACCTGCCGCTCCTGTAAAATCCCGAGTATGGTTTACGGCTGTTGATCCAATATAAAACATTGGATGTATGCTGGGTACCACATAGGAAACATTACCCATATCTGTGGAACCAGTCTCACCGGCTGAACCATGGTTCACGAAGTCGACGCCTGATTCGACGGCGTTTTCTTTATACAGACTTGACATCACAGAGTTATCTATCATGTCGAAGAACGGCTTTTTGTTCCATTCAATGTCAACCTGTAGTGAAACAATGTATGCAAAGAAGTTGTTTTACCCACCAATGCATGGGAAAAGCTTTAGCATGTCGACATCATTATGATGACGTCACTTCATCTTTATATATTCAGTCCTTTCTTGGGACATTGTGGGTTTGGAATGACGTTATTTTGGAACACTATTTCATTCATGAAATCTGTTATTTTAACGCTCCGACTGTGATTCATGTTTTGTTTCTTTATACGATAGAATCACTCAAAGCAGGAACACAAACCTCCCATGTTGCCCCTAATGGTACACATTAACCTCTCTAGAGCATCAACTCTCTAAATATGAGCCGTCCCTCGAGAAACCAACATTGTCGAATATCGGTCCGGAGGGCCTAAGCATGCAGCGCAGACTTACCCGGATACAGGATAGACACTTTCACCTCCTGTGGATTTTCTGTTTCAGGAATAACTACTCTATACATCTATCCCACTAACACGGAATGTGTCGGCCGGATCAGTCTGCGCGGACAGCGCAGGCTGATCTGGTCGATACATTACGCAGATGTCTATCGCCGCACCAACATTGTGGACTCTGCGTAAAGTATCGCTCCGGATCAGCCTGAGCATGCAGCGCAGGCTTACCCGGATACAGGATAGACACTTTTCACCTCCTGTGGATTTTCTTTTTCAGGAATCATTACTGTATACCTCTATACCCATTAGGTGGAATGCGTCGGCCCGGAATAGCAGGTTGATCTGGTTCGATACATTACGCAGAGGCCATACTGTTGGTTTTCTCGTGGGACGGCTCATATGTTATTTATCTTCTCCCTCTTGATGTTGCTACTGTTTCTTTTTACTGTACTAGGATTTAGCCTCGGAAAGTTAAAATAGTCATCAGGACCAAAGGCAATATCAAACACAAACATGTGAATATCTCGTCGTCGAAAATAAGACTATGATTTCGAGTGGAATTGAAGACATAGTGTTACATATATTATAGGGTCCGTGGTTAAAAATCAAACCTAATTTTTTAGAAAGTTTGGAAAACTATTTTACCTGTTTGTAAGTATGTATATATATATTTCAATATTTTGTTTTTACCAGGAGCATTCTGTTGAGTATATATTTTTTATATATAAATTGTTAATTTAGGAAACATTGAATATTCACCCACATACACTAAATCTGCAGCAGACAACTTAGTAAACATTTCGGCAAAATTATTGAAAATCTTTATAAATGGAAGTATAGTAGAGTTCAAAACATTGCGGCAATATAAGCAAATGTTCATTATAAATAATTCCTCCTTTTACTACGCTGTATTTATATGCCGTCTTGTTCAGATGACTCATAATGTGCTTGCATGTGGGAAAGGGTTAACGTTGTGCTTGATTGATTGATTGGGGTTTAACGCCGTTTTAAACAATTTCTCAGTTATATCACGGCGGCCAGTTCACCTACTCATGCATTTCCTGGTTTTCTCACACTAGTACTCCATACAACAATCTTCCCAAGCAACTGGCTGCTTTTCCACATAATCTTAGCCCATTGGTGGAAGACGAATGACGCATGTCACACTGACTTTTGTCAATCGTCGGAAAGAAAGTTGGCCGAGCCGGGATTCGAACTCACAACCCCTAGATTGACAGCCCGCGTCGCTACCGTCTGAGCTACCGGGGCTCGGCTTAACGTTGTGCATTTTCCCGTTTTATCACACTGTTTTCAAAAGTCGTCTGCATGTAAGAAAGAGTTATTACGTCTGCATTTAAAAAATTGTAAAGTGAGGAACAATGTATTTAAAGTACGTACCGTGCAACCAGTTGCTGTGGCAGCACTATTAAAGCACTTTTCAAGCTTTTCCTTCAACGTGGTCAACTCTTTCTTGGTTGGTGTCCTAGCATAAAACTCTAGTTCTGTTAGCTCTGGTATAATATTTGGTTTCGCACCCCCATTGGATATGATACCTGAAACATTTCGTTTAATACTCGTACATCATGAACGCTCTTATGTGTGTCTTGCTTCACATGAAATACGCTCATATAATTTACACTAACAGACTGGTCGTTAGCAAAATTACTTATTTGTGAAACCAGAAGAAGACCTAGTGCTGAAATTTTAAAAAAAATATTGTGTTTCTATTATTGTAGTATTTATATTTATTTACATTGATAAACAATGATTTGGCAAATAATACGGCGTTATTGCGCGGGTGCATCAGCACCACACATATATTGGTTGTGTTGAGAACTATCACTGGTACAATGGGCTTGCGCATGCGCCGTGTTAATCGTTTTGATCGTGCATGCGCCGTATTTTACCGTCAGCTCTCGGATATTTCCGTAGCAGTTCGTCACTAGACTGGTTCTCGTTCGAGTTTGAAATAGAAGATTAAGATAAGTTAGTTATATGCGAGTAGTTTTTTCATAATTAAAATGTAAATTAAAACCATAGTTTTTTAATAACAGGAAAATTGGGATATTTTCATAAATGCGAAGTTAATGTGCTAAATTTTGCGATTTTAAGAATATATTAAGGGAAAAAAAGAACGCGCATGCACGGACAAATGTTCACAATAATTTTGGGAGATCGAGGTCAACACGTTGGGCAAAGGTATTTTTGTTTTCGTTTTACGTATTTAGCTAAAGAACTATTGTTATCATATATTTATATCATATATTTAAAAGCGGGTTTCGTGTTTTACGAATCAAACATTATTTCTTAAAGGTCAAAGTACGCTAAATACATCCGCGGGCCCCTTTGATCTACAGTGCAGTAGTGCGTAAACAAAACTTTGTTTGCCTAGAAATGGTTGTACATCTGGCCCAGACTGCATTGGATATGTGACAATGGGTGTAAATTCTTTGTAAATATGTAGAGGATGAACTGGAACTGTTTGATTTGATCATTTTAGGTATGTTGACCTTGTGTGAAAGTGAAAGTAAAGTATGGGGAAACCCATTTTCAGCCTAGCTGGATTGTGGTAAATAGGACGGTCCCCATCTTAACAGAGCGAGTTCTTTCTTGCATAATGCATGACCCCACATTTTCTATGGATTATTTTAAAGGTAAGAAGTATTTCTTTTCAATGATATATGGTGTTCTACATGGGAAACGCTTAGAAAATGTGACAAACGAGGGTTGAAGCTGGTTGATTTACATGTAAACAAAGAAGGAATTTATTTGGTGTATTGTGACCTAAACCATAAAATGCTGATTCCCGCGCTAACATCCAATTGCTGCATCTTGCAGCAACTCTTGTAATATGTATTATCTGTGATTTCTATTCCGTTACAAACCAGGAGGGTCCACGTGGACTGTATATCAAAAACAAACTGACAGCTTTCTTGATTGTAGTTTTGTATCGTGTATATGTCTGTCATTATATTGACCAGATTATTTTACACTTTTGGGCGATTCATGCTACGGATCTCTGAATAACGTCTTTGGTTCGACAGTTTATCAACGGGTGTACCTGTACCGATATACAGTGACCCGTGTTAATCTACTCCCTTACGTGTCAAACAATCATAAAATACACATGCTTGAACATACCGTGAATTCTCCATGCTGGTTTACATTGTTGCCTCATGCAGGACACATTCTGGTAACACAACACGGCTGCGTCCAGAGCGTTTATACCATCCCAGGGAAACGCACTGGCATGGGAAGCTTTCCCATGATATTTAACCACGACACTATCAAGATATATACAAGAGAAAGTTGATGCAAGGCATCCATATGGCTGGAAAAGTCTGCATCAACCCTTTCCCACATACAGCATAATGCTGCAAAAATCCAGACAACAAAAGCAACATAAAAATGTTATTATCGAAAAGAGTTGAACACATTGATGTAAAAAGAGAATTCGCTCATTATGACAAATTTCCCACTTTTGCCACAATGTTTTCAAACTTCGTTGCAGAGGCGTCATGATGTGTCTACATGTGGGAGCGGGTTAATTATTACATTCTACTTAGACTCATGAAGTTGATGAAACGGCACAAATATGAATATACTCTCTGTCAAAACATCTTGAAGCACTATTATATTAAAAAAAGTTGCGATACTTTTTTACTATTCGGTACTTTTTGTTTGCTAATCTGCATTTGAATCCATGCTAATTTTAGTGAAATTTGCATCTACAAGATGAATGGTTTGTCGGGTAACTTGCCCGAATGTTCGACTGTTGCTAGAGTCAGTCTTTATCAGTTATATATTTAGAAATTGCTAAAAAAAAACAATTTAGCAACTTTTTTCCAAAAGGAATAATTCATGGGAACTTTCGTTGTTACGAAGATACCAAGAACTAGATTAAACAAAGCCTATTCAATCAAATAGTTTATAGATTGATTGATTGATTGGGGTTTAACGCCGTTTTAAACAATTTCTCAGTTATAATACGGCGGCCAGTTCACCTACTCATGCATTTCCTGGTTTTCTCACACCAGTACTCCACACAACAATCTTCCCAAGCAACTGGCTGCTTTTCCACATAGACTTAGCCCATTGGTGGAAGACGAATGGCGCATGTCGCATAGACTTTTGTCAATCGTCAGAAAGAAAGTTGGCCGAGCCGGGATTCGAACTCACAACCCCTTGATATAGATACATGCATTTATATTATATGAAATCTATAGAAACCGGACATCTCTTTGAACATTAAAAGAAAGTTCAGTTACTATCAAAAAGAGAAATCGACGTTATTTAATGCTGATATTGTTATGATACTATGACATTAGCCACTGCTGCAAGTTTAATCAAGGACGAGTAAATAATCGTAACTAGCATGAAATAAACTGTTTTACAAGGTTAATGAAACACAAACAATCGCAACCGTAATATTTTCGAGGCATTTACATTTAAAGAAATATAGTCGACACATTTAGATCAGATAGAATGGATGTGAAAAGTATTCGTTGTTTACACACAAGTACTCTACGGTTTGTTTTCGTAGAGCACCTCTCTATTACTCTGAATAATTTCGATGGGAAGAATGAAATTTGATGAGGGTCCGTTCGACAGTCATTTTCCCCAGTATTGGAGATTAATCTTGAACAAGAAGATTATTACAAACGTCGATATATTGTGATCATGTTATAACTGAAAATGAAAGATAACACGAACTAACCTGTCTATAGCGAGGGATTTGAAGTCTGCAAGGTTGAAGGGACAGGGATGCGCCATCATTGCTGCGTCGACGTCATCAAAGACATGTGCATTGATCATGTCTATCTTTCCGCCACCTCCTTCTTCCGCCGGTGTTCCGAGGACAGTTAACTAACATAGAAAGAGATTCGTGTACCGGTTGCAGTTAACAAGAGAGTTTCGATGCTGTTTACTAGAAAAGGTGAACATACAATGAGAGCTTCGAGGGCAGTTAGCTAGAAATAATGAAAGCATAAAGAGAGTTTCAATGACAGTTAACTAGGAACAATCAAAGCATAAAGAGAGTTTCGATGACAGTTAACTAGGAACAATCAAAGCATATAGATAGTTTCGATGACAGTTAACTAGGAACAATCAAAGCATAAAGAGAGTTTCGAGGCAGTTAACTAGAATAAGTGAACATACAATGAGAGCTTGCTTCGAGGGCAGTTAACTAGAAGTAATCAAAGCATGAAGAGAGCTTCGATGACAGTTAACTAGGACAAATCAAAGCATGAAGAGAGTTTCGTGGGCAGTTAACTTCAAATAAGGAAAGGAAGGAGATAGCTTCGAGTCTGTAAACTAACAATCAAAGGGTTGAAAGTATTGATGGTATAGGGGCATTTGTAAGGTGAAATCGTGGACAATCAACTAGACATTGTGAAAGCATGAAGAGAGTTTCGAGGATAGTTAACTAGAAATAATGAGAGCAAGAAGAAAACTTCTCAGAGAGTTTACTGGACATGGTGAAAGCATATAGAGAACTTCGAGGACAGTTAACTAGAAATAATGAGAGCAAGAAGAAAACTTCGCAGAGAGTTTACTGGACATGGTGAAAGCATATAGAGAACTTCGAGGACAGTTAACTAGAAATAAATGCTGGGAGCTTCGAGGACATTTAACTAGAAATAATATAAGCATGAATAGAGCTTCGAGGACAGTTAACTAGAAATAATATAAGCATGAATAGAACTTCGAGGACAGTTAACTACAAATAATATAAACATGAATAGAGCTTCGAGGACAGTTAACTAGAAATAATATAAGCATGAATAGAGCTTCGAGGACAGTTAGCTATTAATAATGACAGCAAGAAGAGAACTTCGAAGACAGTTAATTAGAAACAATGAACGCATGAAGAGAGCTTCGATGATAGTTAACTAGAAATAATGAAAGCAGGAAGAGAGTTTTGATGACAGTTAATTAGAAACAATGAACGCATGAAGAGAGCTTCGATGATAGTTAACTAGAAATAATGAAAGCAGGAAGAGAGTTTTGATGACAGTTTATTAGAAACAATGAATGCATGAAGAGAGCTTCGAGGACACTTAACTAGACACTGTAAACATGCAGTGACATTCGAGGACTCTTAACTAGAAATGATGAAAGCATGGAGATAGCTTCGTTGACAGTTAACTAGAAATAATGAAAGCATGAAGAGAGCTTCGATGACAGTTAACTAGAGATAATGAAAGTATGAAGCGTGCTTCGAAGACAGTTAACTAGAAATAATAAGAGCATACAGAGAGCTTAGTGAAGTTAAGGTAGAGCATCTGTAACAGTCAATATTTCAAATGTGACTGAACTTTTTTTCTAGTTATCCTTAACCCTTTAGGGAAATATTGGGGAAGTATTAAAAGATTTTACCGTCTAGAATAAAAATTATTGAAATTTGAAGTGTCCAATGTCCCAGACTTTGATAAGGCATTGAGAAAGCAAAATTGTAACAACTTCTTAAGTCAATTAAATAGTTTTAATAATCTTACATATTAACTATATCATTAACTAAGACCATTTTTACATCAAAATAACAATGCTGATTTAAAAAATACCAATGAGAAAATACAAAAATAAAAATAGAAAAAATCTACAAATATAACCCTACCCCCTCTTTGAGTTTTTATACTTTTTCCAGAAAATATTGTTAATTGTCATGTTTAAAATTGTTCTAGTACTATAACTATATTATTAAACCACCTATGTTATATACCAATATTTTTAATAATGTTAGATGAGCAAAATACACAAAAATAAAAAACCTTTACCGTCTCGTTTGCTTTTAATAAGGTTTTATGTAAGACAGGTTGGAAAATAAAATGACGCAAAATTTAGTCAAAAAGTGACTTTTCAACATTTATAACCGTCAGTAATAATAATAATAGCTTTAATGTGGATGACATTTTGGCAAATGTTTAAAGTAAAACAATTTTACTTGATATAATTATACATATTATACTTAAATATATTGAATTTTATCAAATGATTGAAAATGATTGATATCATTACCCCACCCACCAAAACAAAAATTGCAATATATTTAAGTTACAAAATGTATTATTCTAGCAACATTCTTAAACAATGAATATCTTAAACTTGTTAATACTTGAAGGAAAAGACTATATTGTTTAAATAATTAAAATATGAAACTATATATAACAAATTTATTTTTGGCTCAGAAAAAAAGTTCAGTCACATTTGAAATATTGACTGTTACAGATGCTCTACCTTAAAGGTGTTTCTCTTGCATTGTATGGTGACGTCATAATGTAATTTACCGTTACCAAGCTGCGCTTGATTAGTGATGCAAAATTTCAAATATTGGTATTTGTCTTTATATACATTTGCCTGATATTGATAGGTTACGTGAAGGATACCAGATTTTCATATCCTTACTCTTTCTCTCGTGCAGACCCATAATAACGCATTTTTAGCAGACAACATTTGAAAACATCGTGGCAAAAGCAGAAATTTCTTATAATGAACCATTTTTTCTTTTGTCACAATATTTGCAATAGGGTCAATTGAAGAAGACCGTCAGATCGAATTCACGTACAGCAAAGTATTTTGGTCTAATTTTGATGATATTATACCTTCCCGAGAGGTTTTCCGTTTGCCTCAAAAGCAGCTTTGATTCCAATACCGGCCGCGAGTCCAACTTCCGCGATCAGGTTATGTCCACATGCATGGCCTATTCCAGGTAGGGCATCGTATTCGCATAGAACAGCGATGTGAGGCCCGTCCGTGTCCGATCCTATAGTCGTTCTAGAAGAAGTAAAACAGTTATTCGAGTTGCAATACTAGAGTGTTAAACAGTACAGTCCTGAAGACTCTCTTAGAACATAACTTATATACGGATGTCAGGTGTGATAGCTTCGGAATTACGCAGTATTGTTGAAAATATCCACTATACGATCGAATTCTCCGGATAAAGACAACATTAGTGCTAAACTGAGAAGAAAGAAAATGGAGCAAAATGGCGCGAACGCTAGTCAAACCCGGTCAATCCACAAACCATCAGCAGACAGGTCAGTCTTTCTCACAATTAGTAATTAGACACTCACCCATATACAACACTAACGGTAATTCTATGCCTTATTTAATGATGCTAAACTCGGGATCGCCAGTGTTTCCATCGACCTACCAACAACATTGCCCAATTCCATCTGTAAACCGAGCCCTGATATATATTTTAACCATTATTCAAAGACTTTATTCTATGAATAACAAACTGTCACAGTTACAACAAATACAGACACATATCAAGATCATTGCTAGCCGTATGAACAAAATGTAACACAAAATGAAAGATATTGAAGTAAAATGAAATCATCTGAAACAAGAAAGGATGTAGGAAAGGTTAAGGAGGCGTTTCTCCTAGTGGATAAACTGTATATTGACAACAACCTGTATGTTGAAAACAATTAGGATCCATGTTAGAGTGTGTTACACTGTTTGTTTTGGAACATTGACGGTTTAACATCTGTAAAGACGTCAGATAATAACTTTTTGGGATTAATTTCAAAATATGATATCATTTGTTTAAGTGAAACATGGACTAACAAACTCTCAACTATCGACATAAGAGGATCTTCAAGTTCTATAAACTGATTTCGGAAATGTTAACACAGACGAGCTAAACGATCAAGCGGTGGATTAATAATTTATGTAAAGGACAACATTAGAAAGGGTGTCAAAGTGGTGATAAACGATTTAGACTGTATTGTTTGGTTAAAACTCGAAAACTGCTTATTCGGGTTAAAAAAATTATATTTATTTTGCAGCAGTTTTTTTTGCACCAGATATGATTTTATAGCAGGCGATACCAATAGAAGAGTCGGACAGAAATGTGACTATGTAGAACATGATTGCGATTTGGATATGGAGGATTTATGTGATCCTTTGATACTACCAAAGCGTATTTCGTGTGATTTCCGATCAAACCGGTTATGAGATTATCTGCCCGATCTTTATATTAGATACAGATAACCAATATTTGTTAGTGAAAAATCCTTAGTACTGCATAAATACTCTTTGGGGTTTTCATAAAAATAGATTACTTGCCGTCTAATAATGCACTAGTATAACCTGTGTACTATTGACATAGTGAAACAATTCTTTTCACGAAAAATTGGTAGGTTTTCGTGATAGATAGTTACAAGTATGTTTATGCAAAATAGTGACAACCTAAAGGTCATGTTCTATCTAAACTCTTACCTAAATCCTGTATCTACAACATAATGTCTGTCCACCATAAAGCCCTGTTTTTCCAGAAAGTCCGATATTGCTGAATGACAATACACTTCTTCATAATTCTCCTCAGGATGTTCCCATATATCTTTACTTATAGCGTGTAAGTCATCTTTAGCGCTGTCTATCGCATTACATGCAGCCGTCTTAAGATACGCCATCTTTACTAAATGTATTTCTATCTGACTTAATATCTATAGCACACCATTACAATCTGTATGAACAAATTTCAATATGACTTTGTGTTTACAGTACAAAGTATGAACAACTGCTACAAATGTTACACATACACAGCTCAGTGACCTTAATATATATTTAGAATTACATATTTAGTTGCTAGACTTGATAAACCTGGGCCGCACCACGCAGTAATGATACTTATCGTACTGCTCCATATTAAACCTCAGTTATATCCACCACATACGTTGTTCGTGAAAGAACTCACACAAATAGTACACTGTAATTAAACGGTTTGTTTTATGTGATGCGTTTTCAAAATAGTTCAAATGTTTCTAATATCAAAAGGAGCCCGCATTATTTGCATGTAGATTCGTTCTGACTGTCTTAATTAACCCTTTACCACATACTACAAATCTGCAGCAGACGACTTTGAAAACTTAGTTACAAAAACCTGAATAATCTCCATAAAAGATAGTTTAATTGTTAAATAAAGTTGAAAACATTGTGGCCAAAGGTGAAATTGATCATTGTGAGCAATTTCACCTTTGGCCACATTGATTTCAAAAGTCGTCTGCTGCTATTGCGTCAAAATGTGTCTGCATGTGGAAAGGGTTAAAAGACAATAGCAATATAAAATATCAAACAATAAACAGGGAACTGTTAAAGAATGCTTGATTACCTCATGTTTGTAATGTATCAATCTGCGTTCTGTTCATACAAACGACTTTAATCAAAGCACTGAAAGTGCTGCGGGACGTACCACTGGTATGAATGAGGAAAATCTGGTCACCTTTTGCTCTTTTTTGGGGCAGTAACAACACATTTGCATAATCAAAAAATATTTTACCATCAAGGCTGAAATACATACAGTTTAAACATATATAAGCATATTTAAGATAGAGAAGACCTGTTTCCCAAAGATCGTCTACGTAACTCATGAACCTGACATGACTTAAATAAGCTTTTTTGAAGATACAGGACTTATTCCTATAATTTATAGACAAGTCTGAAGAATTAATTAGCAATATGCCGTGCTATGTAATTTTGAAACCAGTGATATTGTTTATGTAATCAGCTTCTAATCGCTATGATCTTTAAAGGCAAAACCGTTTAGTGTATGTGATATTTAGCCTGCTAAACCCTTTATCACATATACACAATCTACAGCAGATCGCTTTGAAAATGTCTAGGCAAACATAATTATTGATAATCTGTATTAATGGAGAAATGGAGAAACTGCTTATCGTTAGGAAATTTCTCCTTTTGTCACAATGGTTTAATCTTTTCAATAAGTATACTTTCATTTATCTCTTTTCCACATATCAGAAATATAAAACGGGCGACTTTGAACACATCTTTAAAATGCGAAAACTAAAAATCAATTTATCCTTTTTCCACAATGAATTAAATTTGATTTGAATAATAATTATACTTTTAACAAATTGATCACCAGATCACAGCATGGTCGATTGTTTACAAACATTGTTTATGTAAACGACTGTTTATGTGTATTCATCCATTGTTTGTGAATAAATTATATGCATTCGAACCTGGTGGAATCTTAGTACATGTATTGAATAAACACCGATAGAAGGAGGGTTTGATATTGGCCCAATGACAACTGTATTGAATCGACAACGGTGGAATGAGGGTTAGGTCTTGGCGCTTTGGACCACTGTATTGATAGCACAACGTTAGACGGAGGGTTGTATGTTAGCTCCAAGGACCACTGTATTGAATCAACTACGTCAGACGGAGGGTTGTATCTTGGCACCAATAACCACTGTATTGAATCAACTACGTCAGACGGAGGGTCGTATCTTGGAACCAATAACCACTGTATTGAATCCACTACGTCAGACGGAGGGTTGTATCTTGGCACCAATAACCACTGTATTGAATCAACTACGTCAGACGGAGGGTTGTATCTTGGCACCAATAACCACTGTATTGAATCAACTACGTCAGATGGAGGGTTGTATCTTGGCACCAATAACCACTGTATTGAATCAACTACGTTAGACGGATGGTTGGTTCTTTGCAGATAGGTCCACTGTACTGAATCTACAACGGTAGACGGAGGGTTGAATCTTGGCACATAGGTCCACTGTACTGAATCTACAACGGTAGACGGAGGGTTGAATCTTGGCACATAGGTCCACCGAACTGAATCCACAACGGTAGACGGAGGGTTGAATCTTGGCGCCAATGATCACTGTATTGAATCCACAACGATAGACGAAGGGTTGAATGTTGGCGCTTTGGACCACTGTATTGATACCACAACGGTCGACGGAGGTTTGGATATTGGAACCAAGGACGACTGTATTGAATAAACAACGGTGGAAGGAGGTTTGAATCCTGGCGCCAATGGCCACTGTATTGAATCAACAACGGTGGAAGGAGGTTTGGATATTGGCGCCAAGGACCTTTCTTTTGAATTAACAACGGTAGACGGAGGTTTAAATGGTTGCACCAACGACCACTGTACTGAATCTACAACGATAAACGGAGGTTTGGTTTTTCGCGCGCAGGACCACTGTATTGAGTCTACAACGGTAGACGGAGGGTTGTATCTTGGCGCCAAGGACAACTGTATTGAATCTACAACGCAAGACAGATGGTTGGATCTTGGCGCCAAGGACAACTGTATTGAATCTAAAACGCAAGACGGAGAGTTGGATCTTGGCGCCAAGGACAACTGTATTGAATCTACAACGGTAGACGGAGGGTTATATCTTGGCGCCAAGGACCACTGTATTGAAACCACAACGGTAGACGGAGGTTTGGATTTAGGCACAAAGAACCACTGTATTGAATCTGCATCGGTAGAAAGGTGTTTATATATTGTGTCCAAGAACTATTGTACTGTGTATACAACGGTAGTAGGAGGTTTGGATATGTTACCAACTGCGGTAATAACAATCGAACACAAATCCACCAATCAAATGACAGCTTTTTCACTTATGGTATAAATGGTTGAATACATTGAGATACCAAACTGCTACACTATACACTAGTCTGATATATCGGTGTCGGTTGATAATCCATTTCCTATTTAGTGCATATATATATATATATACACAGTGGAAAAGAGGTAATCTAAAGTAGTGAGCTGTTATCAAATACGTAGATGATATGTCAAATGATAACACACATGATCCCGTGGGAAAATGTACAACTAATGGATATCCAGATAAGCCTATTAACTTGCATTAACTCGGACTGTCTGATCAGAAACTACACTGTTTTCAAATGTTTGAAAAAGAGATTGAGAGAGAGAGAGAGAGGGGAGGAGAGAGAGAGAGATAGAGAGGAAAGAGAGACAGAGAGAAAGAGAGAAAGAAAGAGAGACAGAGAAAAGAGAGAGGGATAGAGAGAGAGATAGAGAGAGAGAAGAGAGAGAGAGAGAGAGAGAGAGAGAGAGAGAGAGAGAGAGAGAGAGAGAGAGAGAGAGAGAGAGAGAGAGAGAGAGAGAGAGATAGAGAGAATGAGAGAGAGCGAAGGGGGGGGGGGGGGGGGGGGGGGGTACACTGCTACTGACAAAACATCTAATATCTCGTTATCAGCCACTCTCGTGTACATTTTTAAGAAGCTAATGGTATGACACGCGCTGTTTTATATTAAAAATGAAGAACGTGACCTTGCAAACTTGTTTTTCTTATCATGATGTGATTCATACAACTCTGCGGGAGACAAGTTTTAAATGAAGATACTGTGGTACAAACATTACCCATAATGCCGTTTTCCTCAAAAAAGTATTATTCATTCGTAGTTGAAATTACACGGCTATATATTAACTATGTAACCTGACATTATTATGTATTCATCACACGTCAGTTCAAATTACACGGCTTACATATTTACTATGTAATCTGACATTGTTATGTATTAATCATACGCCAGTTCAAATTACACGGGCTATATATTTACTATGTAATCGGACATTGTTATGTATTCATCATACGTCAGTTCAAATTACACGGCCTATATTTTTACTGTGTAATCTGACATTGTTATGTATTCATCATACGTCAGTTCAAATTACACGGCCTATATGATATCACCTGTTTTACAAAGAGATTTCTAGGGATAAAGTTTGATAATCTTCTAGAAAACCTAAAGGTCTAATACTTAGATATTCAATGAGTACTATGGTCTATTGGCCCTCTACCAAGATTGTTCAAATTATACCCCTGGGTTCACAATTGGTTCCGTCCTAGAGGTCACCTGTTTTACATATAGGTAAAGACTATTCTTGTTAAATAATAACAGGTACATACACATTTCTTTGGTGACCCTCAAAGCCATAAATACTCGACAAAAGACAGACAACATAGGGTGTGGGCTTTTCGCTCTGTGGTAGTGGAGCTATACTGGTCCTCTTGTGCCTCTTGTATTAGCTTTCCTGACCGCCAAATGAGTTATTGTGGTTGGCATGATAAATCCCATTACATAACTCAGGTGAGCGATTAGGTGAGCGATCCAGGGCCATCATGTGATATTATCATGACTTTTTTTATATCTAAAATAAATCACTGCGGGGTGACATTTGATTTTACCTCATATCTCAAACAATTGATGGTCGACCTGCAAGCTTTGTGTGTGTTCTT
The DNA here is from genome assembly GCA_031761405.1 of Serripes groenlandicus. Taxonomy (NCBI): domain Eukaryota; kingdom Metazoa; phylum Mollusca; class Bivalvia; order Cardiida; family Cardiidae; genus Serripes; species Serripes groenlandicus. The sequence goes on from JASEVX010000276.1 coordinate 19,822, forward strand.
TTTCCATGTTGTTTTAGAATGAACTTTAATTTATTACAGGTGCCTGGGTTGGGAACAAAGCCTAATGCTGCAATGTTGGTTTATCAAAAGTAAATTGCTTTTCATGAAACTTTATCGTCTGGTGATAACTGGTTGCATGTCGTGTTTGGAACCTCGAGGTTGATTTAATGACAACAACTATAAACAAGTCAACACGCATTTATTAACCCAACCCTTTTCCTGCTTTACAAGGCTTTCGACGCTACATGTCTCGCAAAAATCGACAATAAGGTAGAACATCCCTTGTGACATCGGTGATTTTCCGTATGAGATCGTAAGAAATCGATACTGTTCGTGCGCTCTTGGTTATGACCGACACGTACACGAACAATACCGATCTCTTACGACTTGAGACGGAAATCCGCGACCATATATACTGGTAATTAATGATGACCTCGTAAGGAAATCTCGGAGTCCAAAGTGATGTTTTGTCTTTAGCACGTAACCGAACAATTTAGACCCACAAACAAATAAAAAATAGTTTTCGAAACCTTTTAAGAACACGAATATATATATTATACATGTATTTATTTGCCATTAAAGGAAAAAAATATATCAATAGTCTGAAATAGCTACACTTCATTCTCTGAACAATTTCTGTTTATAGATCAAAACTAGTTTAACCAGTTTAACAACACTTAGTATCATTTGGGGAACTATTGAACACCCGAGCTTAAACCATTTTACACTTAAAGACGCTTTCTGACGCATATGTAGCAGACGAGTTTTGAAAACGTTGGACAAAAGAAGAAAATTCTCATCATGAGTAGTTTCACCTTTTACCACAATGTTTTCAACGCTTTTAATAAAGACACTTTCATTAAAAGAGATATATGGCACTTTCTTCTAGATGTTTTCAAAGTCTGCAACATATTTGTTATATGAGGAAAAGGGTTGAGACATTGCGATTAGCATATAAACACAGTGCCAATATTGCATGTAATCGGTGGATCAAGTGGGAATTTGACCGAATGATGTAATCCGGGTCCGCTGTCAAATACTTTTCACAATATCTCATTTCAAACGAATACTGCATTTTCCATTCCAAAGTTGACTTTATTTTGCTATTCATCACGTTTTAACTGTTAACCCTGTCCCTCACAAAGACGCTTTCTGACGCCTTTGCAGCAGACGGCTTTTTGAAAACATGGCGACAAAAGAAGAAATTGCTCAAAAAGAGCAATTTCTCCTTTGGTCACCATGTTTTCAACTCTATTCAATTATTGTTCTTTCATTTAAAGGGATGTTCTGTGCTTTTGCCTAGAGGTGTTCAAAGTCTTCTGCTGCAGATCTGATGTATGTGGGAAAGTTGATAAAAACACCCGAAACAGACGACATTTCATGCATGTGCAGTATGCTGTTTCTGAAAACATTGTACGAAAAGGTAAAAGTTGCTCAAAACGAGCAATTTATCATTTTATCACAATGGTTTTAACGGTGGTGTCAAACTCAAAACCCTTTAAATGACCAGAAGTTATATTTTTCTTCGGTAAAACTGTCCGGAAATATTATCCGGACCTCAGCATTGGTTTGAATACATGGAACACTCTGTCTTTTCTGAAATCACGTTGCCGATATGTTGAAACCTACTATACTAGTACAACAAATTTGGAGCAGACAGCCTTGATTGCCTTTAGGCTAGACTATTCAAAAACTCCTATAATTGTATAATTAATTAGAACACTGTGATAAAAGGAGAAATGGCTCATCATCTTTTCCTTTTAACACAACTTTTTGAGAACTCTGTTCCGGGCCATTTCTCCTGTTGTCATAAGCTTTGAAAATCCGTCGTCTGCAAATGCTACAAAGGGTACCACGTGTATCCATATACGAAAGATCATTGGTCTACTGTGTATTTTTCTCGAACTCTTCTCTGAGTGATTTCAGCGTGTCAGGGTTTGTGTAAATATCAACGGCAGTCATCGCGATGGCCTTAGCAACGGCCAGTGTGTGGGGTTGAGCCTTATCATCCCCTGAAAATAAAAGCCGATTGTGATGTCAACATATTTCAGCCATCTAGTCACACAAATTATAGTAACCATAGGTGTTCCTTTTTCAAATAATTCAATCCATGCAGAACTATGGTTGTTGCGGCATCAGAAAAGGTGAAAAATGCCAAAACTTTATAAATCTTCATTTCCAAAAGGAAAGGTTCTATTTGAAAAAATATTTTGACCAAATGTTCTTTGGGTGACCCTTTACCAATATTGTTCAAATTCTTCCGACCCGTTGAAAAACACGGCCGTCAGGGAACGGAGCTTGTTTTCCGTATATGTGTATAGTGAAAACTTAAAAAATCTTCTTGTCCAAAAGTACTGGCCCAATTTGAAATTAATTTGGCACAACTATTTCTTGGGTTACCCTCTTTCAAGATTGCTCAAATAATTCTGATCCACTATCAAAATAAGGCCGCCAGGGGGCGGAGCTTGTTTTTCTTATATGTATATATAGTGAAAACTTAAACAATCTTCTTGTCAACAAAATTACTGGTCCGATTAAAAGATAATTTGGCAAAAATGTTCCTTGAGTTACCCTCTATCAAGCATGTTCAAATTATCGCGATCGTGAAAAAACATGGCCGCCAATGGACGGAGATTGTATGTAGAAAATAGTGTTAACTTAAAAAATCTTCTTGGCCCGATTTAAAATAAAAAAATCACAAATGTTCCTTGGGTAGCCTTCTACAAATATTGTTCAAATTATTCTGATCCGTTGAAAAATACTAGGGGGCGTTGCTTAATTGTCTTGTATTCATATCATAAGAACATTGAGAACTGTGATTTCTATTAAATCAGGTGAGCGATTCAGGACCATCATGGTCCTCCTGCTTCCCTTTGTCACAATATTTTCAAAACTTGTCTGCTGCAATCTACGTACCTGCCGCTCCTGTAAAATCCCGAGTATGGTTTACGGCTGTTGATCCGATATAAAACAGTGGATGTATGCTGGGTACCACATAGGAAACGTTACCCATATCCGTGGAACCAGTCTCACCGGCTGAACCATGGTTCACGAAGTCGACGCCTGATTCGACGGCGTTTTCTTTATACAGACTTGACATCACAGAGTTATCTATCATGTCGAAGAACGGCTTTTTGTTCCATTCAATGTCAACCTGTAGTGATACAATGTATGCAAGAAAGTTGTTTTACCGACAAGTTGAGGGGAAAAGCTTAAGCATGTCAACTAACGAAGACGTCACTTCCTCTTCATACATTTAGATCTTTTTTGTGACATTGTAGGTTTTGCATGACGTTATTTTGGAACACTATTTCATTCATGAAATCTGCTATTTTTACGTTCCGACGTGACTAATGCTTTGTTTCTTTATACAATATAATCACTCAAAGCAGGAACACAAACCTCCCATGTTGCCTCTTATGGTACACATGGTACACATTAATCTCTCTAGAACATCAACTCTCTAAATATGACCCGTCCCACGAGAAAAACCAACATTGTCGAGTAACTATCCGGATTAACGTAAGCATTCAGCGCAGGCTTACCCGGATAGACACTTTTCACCTCCTGTGGTTTTCTTTTTCAGGAATCATTACTGCGCATGCTTATATGGGTCGATATATTACGCAGAGGCCATAATATTGGTTTTCTCATATGTTATTTATCTACAACGCTCGATGTTGCCACTGTTCCTTTTCACTGTTCTAGGATTTAGCCTCGTAAAGTCAAAATAGTCATCAGGACCGAAGGCAATATCAAACACAAACATGTGAATATCTCGTCTTCAAATATAAGACTATAATTTTGAGTGGAATTGAAGACATAGTGTAACATGTATTATAGGTTCCGTTGATAATAATCAAATCTAATTTTTAAGAAAGTTTAGAAAATAATTATTTGACCTGTTTGTAAGTATGTGTTATATATTTCAATACTTTTTTTCTGTTAAGGATATAGTTTTATATATAACTTGTTAATTTAGGAAACATTGAATATTCATTCACATACAATAAATATGCATCAGATATGTATTTAAGAGTTCAAAACATTGCGACAATATAAGAAAATGTTCATTTTGAGCAATTCGTCCCATTACTACGCTGTATGTTTATGCCGCCTGGTTCAGACGACTCTAAATGTGCTTGCATGTTGGAAAGGGTTAACGTTGTGCATTTTCCCCTTTTATCATACTGTTTTCAAATGTCGTCTGCTGCAGATGCGTAAACACTCGTCAGCATGTTGGAAAGAGTTAATACGTCTGCATTTAATAATTGTCAAGTAAGGAACAATATGTTTAACCCTTTCCCACATACGACAAATCTGCAGCAGACGACTTTGAAAACAAAGTGACAAAAACCTGAACAATTTCCATAAAAGATAGCTTAATTGTTAAACAAAGTTGAAAACATTGTGGCCAAAGGTGAAATTGCTCATCATGAGCAATTTTACCTTTGACCAGATTGTTTTCAAAATTCGTCTGCTGCTATTGCGTCAAAATGCGTCTGCAGTTGGGAAAGGGTTAAAGTACGTACCGTGCAACCAGTTGCTGTGGCAGCACTTTTAAAGCACTTTTCAAGCTTTTCCTTCAACGTGGTCAATTCTTTCTTGGTTGGTGTCCTAGCATAGAACTCTAGTTCTGTTAGCTCTGGTATAATATTAGGTTTCGCACCCCCATTGGATATGATACCTGAAAAATACGTTCATACACTTTACACTAACAGACTGATCGTTAGCTAAATAACTTATTTCTGAAACCAGAATAGTGCTGAAATATTGAAACAAAAAAGTGTTTTCATTAATGTAGCATATTTATGTACATTAACACTGATTTGGCAAAGAATACGGCCATATCATATGCATTATCTGTGATTTCTATGGAAGGGTATTAACGCATAAATTGCATCTTTCCTTCGTACATTACAACTTGCATTCGTACATTCACATCTTGCATTCGTACATTCACATCTAGCATTCGTACATTCACATCTTACTTTGTGACATTCACATCTTGCTTTGTGACTTGCACATCTTGCTTTGTGACTTGCACATCATGCTTTGTACATCTTGCGTTGTGACATGCACATCTTGCTTCCGTACATTTACATTTTGCGTTCATACATTCAATATTACATTCGGTTATCTGACATTAGGATGGAAGGGTATTAACGCATAAATTGCATCTTTCCTTCGTACATTACAACTTGCATTCGTACATTTACATCTTGCATTCGTACATTCACATCTTGCATTCGTACATTCACATCTTGCTTTGTGACATTCACATCTTGCTTTGTGACATTCACATCTTGCTTTGTGACATTCACATCTTGCTTTGTGACTTGCACATCTTGCTTTGTGACTTGCACATCATGCTTTGTACATCTTGCGTTGTGACATGCACATCTTGCTTCCGTACATTTACATTTTGCGTTCATACATTCAATATTACATTCGGTTATCTGACATTAGGATCGTCCTTGAACATTTTGCTTGATGGCATGATGCATTTTTTTATTTAATGTTTTAGCCTTATTTCAAATTCTTCGCTAGATCGGCGATTCATCGTCTAACTGTAAACAAATGTCATGAACATGTCACAGAACAGAACGCGACCAACACGGTTTTTGACAGCAGAAGGCGCATGTTCGGAAACTGTCGGGCTCTGGACGGAAACTGCCGACAATATACGAGTATTTTTGTAAAATAGTATGCAAAAGTCGCGTCCCTTGTTTCAAATTTAGCCATTTGTAAAACGTTTTTTTCATTTGGATCAACGCTGTTGTTGCACAACGTCAGTTTAATTTCTGGTTACGGTAAGGCTTTTGTATACTGCATTGAACAAAAATGATATTTTATTTAAAGCTTGGTAACAGTTCACCAAAACTGATTTACGTACATTTTAATCAACATTTTTAAATGACTCGTTTAAGACACGTTTTTGTAGATCTACATGTCCCCTATTCAGTAACTGTCCTTGCTCTTGTCTTATTTTAATAGCGGTAATCCTTTTGGGGGAGATTTGCTAATATCTATATATTTTGCTTAAAATCTCATGGAAACTGGTGAATAGGAGAAAACTCTCATGTAAAAATGTAAGCCAGTAATATAAATAATGTAGTACTTAAATCTCTCACTGGGAATTTACAATTTCTCACTCATTTTGGCCATTTGAGATGTGCTTTTAACACTGAATTTGGCTTTAAAGAGCCATGTGTCATCTACCTTTGAAATCCTACACACAACCTAATTTTACAATATAGTGTTTGCCTTTTGTAATCAATGAGTAATCATATTTTTATCAAAATCAAATCTTTTTCTTAACTCAAATTAGTTTTGTTAGTACTTATCTTATCAACAAAATGAAAACAATACTTTGGACAGCTAATGGCTTTTATTACCATTCATATAATGATATAAACATGTTCATTAATTGTATACTGTATAACAACTGTGATACACTCTTTATCAGGTAATATGAATAACCAGCTAAGACCTAGTGCTCTGCTCCGGCAAGGTGCATATTTGCTGGATCCAGCAACAGCGGCTACCAGTACCTACCAAGCTGGATCCAGCAACAGCGGCTACCAGTACCTACCAAGCTGGATCCAGCAACAGCGGCTACCAGAACCTACCAAGCTGGATCCAGCAACAGCGGCTACCAGTACCTCCCAAGCTGCATCCACAGCAACAACCTCAGAAACACCACTAACCTCCTCAGTTGCAAGAATGTCCTCATCTCACTCAACACAGCTTCGAGCTGTCACAAGGACACTATTTCCTCCCTACAACAGAGGGACCCGCAGGAGGGGAACTACGCCTGCAGAATTAGGTTGTGTGTAGGATTTCAAAGGTAGATGACACATGGCTCTTTAAAGCCTAATTCAGTGTTAAAAGCACATCTCATTTCCATAGATATACAGAGATCGTATACGCCCTTACGTGTCAAATAATCATAAAATACACATGCTTGAACATACCGTGGATTCTCCATGCTGGTTTACATTGTTGCCTCATGCAGGACACATTCTGGTAACACAACACGGCTGCGTCTAGAGCGTTTATACCATCCCAGGGAAATGCACTGGCATGGGAAGCTTTCCCATGATATTTGACGATGACTCTATCAGAATATATACAAGAGAAAGTTGATGCAAGGCATCAATATGGCTGGAAAAGTCTGCATCAACCCTTTCCCACATACAGCAAAATGCTGCAAACATCCAGACAACAAAAGCAACATAAAAATGTTATCATCGAAAAGAGTTGAAAACATTGATGTAAAAAGAGAATTCGCTCATTATGACAAATTTCCCCCTTTTGCCATAATGTTTTCAAACTTCGTTGCAGAGGCGTCATGATGTGTCTACATGTGGGAGCGGGTTAATTATTACATTCTACTTAGACTCATGAAGTTGATGAAACGGCACAAAAATGAATATACTCTCTGTCAAAACATCTTTAAGCACTATTATATTAAAAAAAAGTTGCGATACCTTTTTACTATTCGGTACTTTTTGTTTGCTAATCTGCATTTGAATCCATGCTAATTTTAGTGAAATTTGCATCTACAAGATGAATGGTTTGTCGGGTAACTTGCCCGAATGTTCGACTGTTGCTAGAGTCAGTCCTTATCAGTTATCTATTTAGAAACTGCTAAAAAAAGCAATTTAATAACTTTTTTGCAAAAAGAATAATTTCATTTATCGAAACTTTCGTTGTTAACGGAGATACCAATAACTAGATTAGACACAGTCCATTCAATCAACTATTTTATAGATACATGCTTTTATATTATATGAAATCTATAGAAACCAGACATCTCTTTCAACCTTAAAAGAAAGTGCAGTTATGTGGAGTTACTATCAAAAAGAGAAATCGACGTTATTTAATGCTGATATTGTTATGATACTATGACATTAGCCACTGCTGCAAGTTTAATCAAGGACGAGTAAATAATCGTAACTAGCATGAAACGAACTGATTTACAAGGTTAATGAAACACAAACAATCGCAACCGTAATATTTTCGAGGCATTTACATTTAGAAAATATAGTCGACACATTTAGATCAGATAGAATGGATGTGAAAAGTATTCGTTGTTTACACACAAGTACTCTACGGTTTGTTTTCGTAGAGCACCTCTCTATTACTCTGAATAATTTCGATGGGAAGAATGCAATTTGATGAGGGTCCGTTCGACAGTCATTTTCTCCAGCATTGGATAAATCTTGAACAAGAAGAGTATTACAAACTTCAATATATTGTGATCATGTTATAACTGAAAATGAAAGATAACACGAACGAACCTGTCTATAGCGAGGGCTTTGAAGTCTGCAAGGTTGAAGGGATACGGGTGGGCCATCATTGCTGCGTCGACGTCATCAAAGACATGTGCATTGATCATGTCTATCTTTCCGCCACCTCCTTCTTCCGCTGGTGTTCCGAGGACAGTTAACTAAAATAGAAAGAGATTCGTGTACCTGCTGCTGTTAACAGGAAATATTGAATGTATAAAGAAAGTTTCGAGGCAGTTAACTAAAATAGAAAGAGATTCGTGTACCTGCTGCAGTTAACAGGACATAATGAATGCATAAAGAGCGTTTCGAGGCAGTTAACTAGAAATAATGAAAGCATGCAGCGTGATTCGAGGACAGTTAACAGGACATAATGAATGCATAAAGAGATTTTCGAGGCAGTTAACTAGAAAAGGTGAACACACAATGTATTAGAGCTTGCTTCGAGGACAGTTAACTAGAAATAATGAGAGCATGGAGAGAGCTTCGAGGAAAGTTAACTAGAAATAATGAAAGTATGAAGCATGCTTCGAGGACAGTTAACTAGAAATAGTTTCATCACTTTACTCTCTCTCACGTTCAGAACCATAATAATTGCATTTTTAGCAGACAACACTTGAAAACATCGTAGCAAAAGGAGAAATTGCTTATAATAAACCATTTTTCTTTTGTCACACTATTTGCAATAGGGTCCATTCAAGAAGACCGTCAGATCGAATTCACGTACAGCAATGTATTTTGGTCTCATTTTGATGATATTATACCTTCCCGAGAGGTTTTCCGTTTGCCTCAAAAGCAGCTTTGATTCCAATACCGGCCGCCAGTCCAACTTCAGCGATCAGGTTATGTCCACATGCATGGCCTATTCCAGGCAGGGCATCGTATTCGCATAGAACAGCGATGTGAGGCCCGTCCGTGTTTGATCCTATAGTAGTACTAGAAGGAATGAAATAGTTATTCGAGTTGCAATACTAGAGTGTTAAACAGTATAGCTCTGAACACTCTCTTAGAGCAGAAATAACATACGGATGTCAGGTGTGATAGTTTCTGAATTACGCAGTTTTGTTGAAAATATGCGCTATACGATCGGATTATCCGGATAAGGACAACATTAGTGCTAAACCGAGAAGAAAGAAAATGGAGCAAAATGGCGCGAACGCTAGTCAAACCCGGTCAATCCACAAACCATCAGCAGACAGGTCAGTCTTTATCACAACTAGTGATCGGACACTCACCCATATACAACAGTAACGGTAATACTATGCCTTATGTAATGATGCTAAACTCGGGATCGCCAGTGTTACCATCTACCTACCAACAACATTGACCAACTCCATCCGTAAACCGAGCCCTGATATATATTTTAACCATCATTCAACGACTTGATTCTACGAATAACAAACTGGCACAGTTAGAACAAATACAGACACTTTGTTTGAAAACCATCAATTATGCTTGCGTTGTTATTAAACTTATATTTTGTTTCTGTTCTGTTCGGTATGAATTAAGTAGTAAAAGTGTATTCTATATGGATGTACTGAACTGAGAAGTGGATTTTTTAAAAATATCTAACCTTTTTTGAAAACATTGCTATTTTGAGAGTTGGATGTATGTATAATAAAAAAACACAAGAAAAAGTATGTTGTTGTGCTTAATTTTATGCTAGATTTATTTTGGAAAGTCATATGATATGCAATTTGTTATTGTTATTTCAGCACTTGAACAAAATACGTTTTCATGCAGATTACCAATATTTGAAAAATGATTTGCTATTTTTTTGTTTCCTTGTGGTTTGAATCACAATCTGAGTTTATTTTATCTAGATCTTCAGAAGTTGATATGATATGTGTGTTGTACATATACCACACAAATAGACGTTATTTTGCGATAATGAGAACCCATATTTGTCAGGTTTAAGAACAGACAGGTTCAACACATTGAAATAAGAACAAAAACATATTTATAATATTTAACTTTTCCTAAAACATTTTCAGATCATGGAAATAACTATAATTTATCAATATTTGAAAAAACAAATATATGGCGTTGATCAAATCTCTTTTTTGAATTACCTCCCTTGTCTAAAAATTGTTAAAATATGAATTTATATATATATTTATTTATTTTTCAAACATATCTTCAATTGTAATAAAAGTATTCCAATATTTTATTCTTATTTTCAAAAGCATATGATACTATTAAAGTTCTAGATTAGAATTTATATACGGCGTCTGGACAGCGCCTGGAAGGCTCACGAAAAAATGCCTGCCCTTTATCTCACTCTGTTTGAAATGTTGAAGCATTATACAAAGGCATATTGACTATACATGTTTTAATTGACAAATAAATCAGGTTAGTTAATAACAATGTTACAAAAATAAAATTATTATAACAAAATCTCCTTCTCAGTTCAGTACATCCTTAACCTGTCGAACGTAATTCGGCCTCTAACGGCCACACCCGAGTGCTTTAAAATAACATTACAGTCTTAGGTCAATGGGAGGCAGAACATATATGGGTTATTATCAATCCATTACTTGTATGGGTTTTAAGATAGCTATGCATCTTAATTCATCTTAATTCATCCTATCACTCATCTGGTGTATGATGAATGTATACTGCAAGGTTACTTTACCATGTATCTTGCTTGCAACGTTGTCCTAATTTACTTAATATATTGATTAAGCAGTGTGATTAGATTAACTTTCTTCCGAAATATACAAGCTATGGCTTTGAAACGCTTTTATTTTCGAACGGTAACGTTGTACATGTACTTCAAGAGCAAGAAGTCTGCCATGTATATTATCGATTTCTTTTATTTTTATTTTTTTAGCTGAAAAATTAAATGACCAATGGTACCTGTTTTCGTTGAAGTTAAAGATAGACGGTCTTTCGTATGTATACATGTTTTAAAAAGATTAAAGGGGAACTGATATAAGAGTGCCTACTACTGCATACAGCTACAGTAGAGGTCTAAATAAGGAGGAGTATACAGCTCTTTTACACACAATATCTCTCATATCATCCAACCAAACCCTATGATGTGGGTACTGAAAATGATCGTCTCAATGAGACGATTTTTTTAACCAATATTTTTTATAGCGAAACATCCTGAACCCTTTCCCTCATACGACAATTCTGCAGCAGACGACTTTGAACGTATTTTGTCAAAACATAGAATATCTCCATAATTGAATGGATAACTATGACAAAAAGTGGAAAACATTGTGGCAAAAGGAGAAATTGCACGTTTAGTCTGATTTCTTCTTTTGTCACTATGTTTTCAAAAAGCCGTCTGTTGCAGAGGCGTCAGAAAGCGTCTTTATGAGGGAAAGGGTTAATATTTGCATGAACACTCTTAGTGGTTTTCCTGAAACATAGTTTACTTGCAAGTTACAAGTATGCTTATGCAAAACATGACACCCTAAAGGTCGTGTTCAATTTAAACTCTTACCTAAATCCTGTAGCTACAACATAATGTCTGTCCACCACAAATCCCTGTTTTTCCAGAAAGTCCGATATTGCTGAATGACAATACACTTCTTCATAATTCTCCTCAGGATGTTCCCATATATCCTTACTTATAGCGTGTAAGTCATCTTTGGCGCCGTCTATCGCATTACATGCAGCAGTCTTAAGATACGCCATCTTTACTAAATGTATTTCTACCTGACTTATTATTTATAGCACACTATTCAAATCTGTATGAACAAATTTCAATCTGACTTTGTTTTAACTGTACAACGTACGAACAACTGCTACAAATGTTACACATACACAGATCAGTGACCTTAATACATATGTAGAATTACATATTCAGTTGCTAGACTTTATAAACCTGGACCGCATCACATAATGATGATACTTATCGTACAGCTCTATATTAAACCCACGACGTTATTCGAGAAAGTACTCGCGTATGTAAGTTAACGGTTTGTTTTATGTGATGCATTTCAAAAATAGTTAGTTCGCCGAGCCACGGTAGTTTAGTAGGTAGCAACGCAGGCTGTCAACCGAGGGGTAATGAGTTCGAATCACCAGCTCGGCCAAACTTCTTTTCCGACGTTTGACAAAATGTATTCGTCTTTCACCAATGGGCTAAAAGTCTATGTCGAAAAGCAGCCAGTTGCTTGGAAGGTATGCTGTGTGGAGTTACTGGTGAGAGAAAGCTAGGAAACACATGAGTAAGTGAACTGGCCGCCCGTGCTATGACTGACCAAAATGTTCAAAACGGAGTTAAGCCCTAATAAATCAATCAATCAAAAACAGTTCAAATGTTCCTATAGGGGTAACATCAAAAGGAGCCCGCGTTATTTACATGTATATTTATTCGGACTGTCTTTAGCCAATATCGGTAAAAAAAAATCAAACAATAAACAGGGATCTGTTTTATTTCATTATTTACCTTATGTATGTAACGTATCGATCCCCGTTCTGATCATACAAACGACTTTAATCAAAGCACTCAAAGTGCTGGGGGACGTACCACTGGTATGAATGGGGGAAATCTGGTCACCTTTTGCTCTGTTTGGGGAAGTAATAACACATTTATGTTAACATCAATGCGGACATGCATACAGTTCAAACGCATATTTAAGATAGAGAAAACCTGTTTTCCAATCATCGTGAATGTAACTAATGTACCTGACATGATTTAAATAAGCAAATGTTTAATGTGATAACACTATTCGAAGATACAGGACATATTCCTATGATTTATTGACGGGTCTACATAATTAGTTAGCAATATGCTGTAATTATGTAATTTTCAAACGCACCGAAAGTGCAAACATCACTTATAAACAGTTAGGCGCTCAAAACGCCTTCAGTGATATTGGTTATGTAATCGGCTTCTAATCGCCATACTCTTTAAAGGCAAAACCGTTTAGTGTATGTGATATTTAGCCTTTATCACATACACCAAATCTGCAGCAGATCGTCTTGAAAATGTCTAGGTAAACATAATTATTGATAATCTGTATTAATGAGATTATAAATATTGACTACTGTTTAAAATATATCGGGAAAAGTCGAAATTACTCATAATCATTCCGTCTGATGAAGATTAGTCAAAATATTTCTTCAATGGATAAAAAATAAAAGGTAACAGAATAATATCTAGACTATGGAAAGAATCAACATGGAGCAGGTGTATACCATTGTGTGAAAAGGTGAAATGGTTCATTTTCAGAGATTGCTTCATTTCCCCCAATATTTTCAAATTCGTTATAGTAGCAAGCTATCACATTTTAAAACATTCGGGGGGAAATGGAGAAATTGCTTATCATTAGGAAATTTCTCCTTTTTTCTCAATGGTTTACTCTTTTCATTAAGTATACATTCATTTATCCCTTTTCTACATACCAGAAATCTGAAACAGGCGACGTTGAACACATCTTTAAAATGTGAAAACTCATTATAAGCAATTTCTCCTTTTGCCACAATAAATTAAATTTTGATTTGATTAAATAATTATACTTTCAAAAATTGAAATGCCGATTATTTTTGCTACATGTTTCCAAAGTCGTCACCTGCAGGTTTGTTTTATGTGGGAAGGGATAAGCATTTCCTCCTTCTCTCGCAATGATTTCATTCCGAATCTTGTTGTTTATCCCCCCTTTAATTACTTCAATATAAAACAACACCACAAAACGAAATAAACTCAAAATATTTCCTGGATTCGTATCAAAATAGATTTAAGTGTTGTAAGTGCATCAAATGTTTGAGCGCCTCATAGTGTGAAATATTGTGATTGTGTTGGAGTCTTAACCATATGCAATATCGTATATTGATTCTTTATAATTTCTTAAAAAATTGTCCATGGCAATAATGCTAGCTAAACATGGAAATGCCAGACTTTAGATCTCGTGAGACTCGTATGTGTTATTTTTAATGTTTTTTGGATAGGGGCTTTTCGCCCCCTATTACATTCATAATATGCGTTTCGAATCCAAAACGGTAGATCGTGGATTTGGTGAAATGACCACTGTATTTAATGAACAACGGTACTCGGAGGGTTGTATCTTGGCATTAAGGACCACTGTATTGAATCTACAACAGAAGACGGACGTTTAGATATTGGCGCCTAGGACCGCTGCATTGAATCTACAACGGTAGAAGGAGGGTTATATCTTGGCGACATGGACAACTGTATTGAATCTACAACGGTAGACGGTAGAAGGAGGGCTGCATCTTGGCCCAGATGTACACTTTATTGAATTGTTAGACGGAGGTTTAGATCTTGGCGCCGTGGACAATTGTATTCAATCTACAACGGTAGACGCTTGCGTGGATTTGGCGAAATGATCACTGTATTGAATGAACAACGGTGGACGGAGGGTTGAATCTTGGCGCTAAGGACCACTGTATTGAATCTTCAACAGAAAACGGACGTTTAGATCTTAGCGCCAAGGACCGCTGCATTGAATCTACAACGGTAGACGGAGGGTTATATCTTGGCAAAAAGATTAACTGTATTTAATCTACAACGTTAGACAGAGGGTTGTATCAATGACCACTGTATTGAATCTTAAACGGTAGAAGGAGATTTGGATCTTAACGCCAAGTACCATTTTATTGAATCAACAACGGTAGACGGAGAGTGGAATCTTGTTGCCAATGACCACTGTATTGAATCCATTACGTCAATCGGAGAATTGGTTATTTGTGCGTAGAACCACTGTATTGAATCTACAACGGTAGACGGAGGGTTGAATCTTGGCGGAAAGGACCGCTGCATTGAATCAACAACGGCAGACGAAGGGTTGAATATTGGCGCCTAAGACCATTGTATTGAAACCACATCGGTAGACGAAGGGTTGTATCTTGGCTAATATGACCACTGAATTGAATCTACAACGGTAGACGGAGGGTTGGATCTTGGCGCTTAGTACCACTGTATTGAATCTACAACGGTAGACGGGGTCGTAATTTTGGTCGAATGACAACTATATTGAAACTATAATGGTAGAAGGAGGGTTGGATCTTACGCCACTGACCACTGTATTGATTCTACAACGGTAGACGGAGTGTTGAATCTTAGCGTCATTGCCACTGTATTGATTCTACAACGGTAGACGGAGGTGTTGGATCTTAGCGCCAATGACAACCGTATTGATTCTACAACGGTAGAAGGGTGGTTCGATCTTGGTGCCAATGACAACCGTATTGATTCTACAACGGTAGAAGGGGGGTTCGATCTTGGTGCCAATGACAACCGTATTGATTCTACAACGGTAGGCGGAGGTGTTGGATCCTGGTGCCAATGACAACCGTATTGATTCTACAACGGTAGACGGAAGTGTTGGATCTTGGTGCCAATGACAACCGTATTGATTCTACAACGGTAGACAGGGGTGTTGGATCTTGGTGCCAATGACAACCGTATTGATTCTACAACGGTAGACGGTGTTGTTGGATATTGGTGCCAATGACAATTGTATTGATTCTACAACGGTAGACGGAGGTGTTGGATAGTGGTGCCAATGACAACCGTATTGATTATACAACGGTAGACGGAGGTGTTGGATCTTAGCGCCAATGACCACCGTATTGATTCTACAACGGTAGACGGAGGTGTTGGATATTGGTGCCAATGACAACCGTATTGATTCTACAACGTTAGACGGAGGTGTTGGATCTTGGTGCCAATGACAACCGTATTGATTCTACAACGGTAGACGGAGGTGTTGGATCTTGATGCTAATGACAACCGTATTGATTCTACAACGGTAGACGGAGGTGTTGGATCTTGGTGCCAATGACAACTGTATTGATTCTACAACGGTAGACGGAGGTGTTGGATATTTTGGCCAATGACAACCGTATTGATTCTACAACGGTAGACGGAGGTGTTTGATCTTGGTGCCAATGACAACCGTATTGATTCTACAACGGTAGACGGAGGTGTTGGATCTTGGTGCCAATGACAACCGTATTGATTATACAACGGTAGACGGAGGTGTTGGATCTTGATGCCAATGACAACCGTATTGATTCTACAACGGTAGACGGAGGTGTTGGATCTTGGTGCCAATGACAACGGTATTGATTCTACAACGGTAGACGGAGGTGTTGGATCTTGGTGCCAATGACAACCGTATTGATTCTACAACGGTAGACGGTGTTGTTGGATATTGGTGCCAATGACAATTGTATTGATTCTACAACGGTAGACGGAGGTGTTGGATAGTGGTGCCAATGACAACCGTATTGATTATACAACGGTAGACGGAGGTGTTGGATCTTAGCGCCAATGACCACCGTATTGATTCTACAACGGTAGACGGAGGTGTTGGATATTGGTGCCAATGACAACCGTATTGATTCTACAACGTTAGACGGAGGTGTTGGATCTTGGTGCCAATGACAACCGTATTGATTCTACAACGGTAGACGGAGGTGTTGGATCTTGATGCTAATGACAACCGTATTGATTCTACAACGGTAGACGGAGGTGTTGGATCTTGGTGCCAATGACAACTGTATTGATTCTACAACGGTAGACGGAGGGTTTGGATATTTTGGCCAATGACAACCGTATTGATTCTACAACGGTAGACGGAGGTGTTTGATCTTGGTGCCAATGACAACCGTATTGATTCTACAACGGTAGACGGAGGTGTTGGATCTTGGTGCCAATGACAACCGTATTGATTATACAACGGTAGACGGAGGTGTTGGATCTTGATGCCAATGACAACCGTATTGATTCTACAACGGTAGACGGAGGTGTTGGATCTTGGTGCCAATGACAACGGTATTGATTCTACAACGGTAGACGGAGGTGTTGGATCTTGGTGCCAA
>JASEVX010000276.1:37120-124620 GCA_031761405.1 Serripes groenlandicus
GAGAGAAAGATAGAGAGGGATAGAGAGGGAGAGAGAGAGCGATATATATATAGAGAGAGAGAGGGGGAGGGAGGGACAGAGATAAAGAGCGAGAGAGAGGAGAGAGAGCGAGAGAGAGAGAGAGAGAGAGAGAGAGAGAGAGAGAGAGAGAGAGAGAGAGAGAGAGAGAGAGAGAGAGAGAGAGAGAGAGAGAGAGAGAGAGAGAGAGAGGACAAGACATCTTATATCTCGTTATCAGCCACTCTTATGGTATGACACGCGCTGTTCTACATTAAAATGAAGAACGTGACCTTGCAAACTTGCTTTTCTTTATCATGATGTGATTTATACAACTCTGCTAGAGACAAGTTTATAGACAAGATACTGTGGTAAAAGGGTCATTACCCATAACGCCTTTTCCCCCAAAAAAGTATTATTCATTCGTTATGTATTTCGCAAACGTCCGTTCAAATTATACGGCCTACATATTTACTATGTAATCTGACTTTGTTGTGTGTTCATCATACGTTAGTTACAATTACACAGCCTACATATTTCCTTGTAATCTGACATTGTAATGTGTTCATTATACGCCAGTTCATATTACACGGCCTATATATTTACTTTGTAACCTGACATTGTCATGTATTCATCATACGTCAGTTCAAATTACACGGCCTATATATGTACTATGTAATGTGACCGCTTTATGTATTCATCATATGTTAGTTTAAACTACTCGGCATATATATTTACTTTGTAACCTGACATTGTTATGTATTTATCATACTTCAGTTTATATTACACGGCCTATAAATGTACTTTGTAACCTGACGTTGCTATGCATCACATGTTAGTTCAAATTACACGGCCTATATATTAACTTTGTAACCTGACGTTGTTATGTATTTATCATACGTCAGTTCATATTACACGGCCTATATATTTACTTTGTAACCTGACGTTGTTATCTATTCATCATACGTCAGTTCATATTACACGGCCTATATATTTACTTTGTAACCTGACGTTGCTATGCATCATATGTCAGTTCATATTACACGGGCTATATATTTACTTTGTAACTTGACGTTGTTATGTATTTGTCATACGTCAGTTCATATTACTCGGCCTATATATTTACTTCGTAACCTGACATTTGTATGTATTTATCATACGTCAGTTCATATTATACGGCCTATATATTTATTTTGTAACCTGCCGTTGCTATGCATCATATTTTAGTTTAAATTACACGGCCTTTATATTTACTTTGTAACCTGACGTTGTTATGTATTTATCATACGTCATTTCATATAACACGGCCTATATATTAGGTGTTTGAAGTTAGCGCGTAGATCGTAGATCGTAGCTCAATAAAAAAATGTAATTGGCTGACCTGGGTCGTAGATCGTAGCTCAACCACTTTAAAAACATTGCGAATTGGCTGACCTGGATCGTAGATCGTAGCTCTACCACTTAAAAAATATTGCGAATTGGCTGACCTGGGTCGTAGATCTAGCTCAACCACTTCAAAAACATTCTGAATTGGCTGACCTGGGTCGTAGATCGTAGCTCAACCACTTCAAAAACATTGCGAATTGGCTGACCTCGGTCGTAGATCGTAGCTCAACCAATGGAGAAACATTATGAATTGGCTGACCTGGGTCGTAGATCGTAGCTCAACTACTTAAAAAACATTGCGAATTGGCTGACCCGGGTCGTAGATCGTAGCTCAACCACTTAAAAACATTGCGAATTGGCTGACCCGGGTCGTAGATCGTAGGTCAACCACTTCAAAAACATTGCGAATTGGTTGATCTGGGTCGTAGATCGTAGCTCAACCACTAGAAAAACTTTGCGAATTGGTTGAGCTGGGTCGTAGATCGTAGCTCAACCATTAGAAAAACATTCTGAATTGGCTGACCTGGGTCGTGGATCGTAGCTCAACAACTTGAAAAACATTCTGAATTGGCTGACCTGGGTCGTAGATCGTAGATCAACCAATGGAAAAAACATTGAGAATTTGCTGGCCTCAGTCGTAGATCGTAGCTCAACCACTTAAAAAACATTGCGAATTGGCTGACCCGGGTCGTAGATCGTAGCTCAACCACTTCAGAAACATTGCGAATTGGTTGATCTGGGTCGTAGATCGTAGCTCAACCACTTGGAAAATATTGGGAATTGGCTGATTTGGGTCGTAGATCGTAGCTGAACCACTACAAAAACATTGCGAATTGGCTGATCTGGGTCGTAGATTGTAGCTCAACCACTAGAAAAACATTGCAGACTGGCTGATCTGGGTCGTAGATCGTAGCTCCACCACTTTAAAAACATTCTGAATCTGCTGACCTGGGTCGAAGATCGTAGCTCAACCAATGGAAAAACATTCTGAATTGGCTGACCTGGGTCGTAGATCGTAGCTCAACCAATGGAAAAACATTCTGAATTGGCTGACCTGTGTCGTATATCGGAGCTCAACTACTTAAAAAATATTGGGAATTGGCTGACCTGGGTCGTAGATCGTAGCTCAACCACTTCAAAAACATTGCGAATTGGCTGATCTGGGTCGTAGATTGTAGCTCAACCACTAGAAAAACATTGCGAATTGGTTGAGCTAGGTCTTAGATCGAAGCTCAACCAATGGAAAAACATTGCGAATTGGCTGACCTGGGTCGTAGATCGTAGCTCAACCACTTAAAAACATTGCGAATGGGCTGACCTGTGTCGTAGATCGTAGCTCAACCACTTGGAAAACATTGCGAATTGGCTGATCTTGGTCGTAGATCGTAGCTCAACCACTAGAAAAACATTGCAAACTCGTTGATATGGGTCGTAGATCGTAGCTCAACCACTTTAAACACATTCCGAATTGGCTGACCTGGGTCGTAGATCGTAGCTCAACCAATGGAAAAACATTGCGAATTGGCTGACCTGTGTCGTAGATCGTAGCTCAACCACTTGGAAAACATTGGCAATTGGCTGATCTGGGTCGTAGATCGTAGCTCAACCACTAGAAAAACATTGCAAACTCGTTGATCTGGGTCGTAGATTGTAGCTCAACCACTTTAAACACATTCTGAATTGGCTGACCTGAGTCGTAGATCGTAGCTCAACCAATGGAAAAAACATTCTGAATTGGCTGACCTTGGTCGTAGATCGTATCTCAACCAATGGAAAAACATTTTGAATTGGCTGACCTGTGTCATAGATCGTAGCTCAACCAATGGAAAAACATTCTGAATTGGCTGACCTTGGTCGTAGATCGTATCTCAACCAATGGAAAAACATTCTGAATTGGCTGACCTGTGTCATAGATCGTAGCTCAACCAATGGAAAAACATTCTGAATTGGCTGACCTGGGTCGTAGATCGTAGCTCAACCACTTCAAACACATTGCGAATTGGCTGACCTGGGTCGTAGATCGTAGCTCAACCACTTAAAAAACATTGCAAATTGGTTGAGCTGGGTCGTAGATCGTAGCTCAACCACTTTAAAAACATTGCGAATTGGCTGATCTGATTCGTAGATCGTACCTCAACCACTAGAAAAACATAGCAAACTGGCTGATCTGGGTCGTAGATCGTAGCTCAACCACTTGAAAAACATTCTGAATTTGCTGACCTGGGTCGTAGATCTTAGCTCAACCAATGGAAAAACATTGCGAATTGGTTGATCTGGGTCGTAGGTCGTAGCTCAACCACTTTAAAATCATTGCGAATTGGTTGATCTTGGTCTGTACCATACCATGTCAATTGAAATATATACCTCGTATACAAGAAAATGTACTGCGTATGATACAATACAACATACTAAGACAGTAAAGGCGTTCCATATGTGTCAATTTTTTCGCATTTCTCTATACTATAATTTCCAAATTTGGCGGAGTTAACTGTTGTGTTTTGTTTACCAAAAACTATAAATTTACACTATGCTGTATTAAAGCAGCATCCCCAAGTGTTTGCGAAAGTACATACAATTTGTAGCTGATTTTCAAGTGCAGTAAGATTTGGACAAAGAAGAACTAAATCGTCTGCTAGTGTTGTGTTGCCACACTTGATAGTTCCAACAGTAAAACTGTGAATAGTTTCTAGTTGATTTAAGACTTCTTTTATGAAGAGGAGGTAACTCCAGCTCGACAGTATTCCTCCCTGTCGATCGCCTTTTCAGTTATATCAATGCTGAACATAGAACCGAAAATTACTGATTGAATAGGAAATATCGCAATCTACATTATATGTAGCGCAATTCTACTGTACTGATTTAAAAGATACCTAAATGGGAGCACTGAACCCGTTTCCTCATATGTACGGTTTTTTAAGCCTCTGCAGCAGACTACTTTTGAAAACACTGTGTTCACCTTCTTGGAAGCTTGCATTCCGGTAAATGAGTTTTCGTCTTTCATATCGTATATCTGTTCTGCTAAATTAGTCTCAGTATGTTCACCTCTTAAGGATTTACTTTCTTTCCCTATGTTTCCAGCTTCAGCTTCTTCTTCAATTTCTTCAATACTCTTTTTCTTTTTCTTCTTCTTCTTCTTCTTCTTTTCCTCCTCTGAGGTATCTTTTCCTCCTGGCGGCTTCCAACAACAGTTCAATTCTCATAAAACTCCAATTATAGACAGATATATTCCAATATAAATAACTGTAATCAATTTATAAGGACTACACGGAAGTGGCTTAAGCTTAACGTGGTTGGGCTACGATCTACGACCCAGGTCGGCCAATTAAGAATGTTTTAAAGTGGTTGAGCTACGATCTACGACCAAGCTCAACCAATTCGCAATGTATTTCAAGTGGTTGAGCTACGATCTACGAGCCAGGTCAGCCAATTCGCAATGTTTTTTAAGTGGTTGAGCTGTACGATCTACGACCCAGGTCAGCAAATTCGCAATGTTTTTAAAGTGGTTGTGCTACGATCTATGACCCAGGTCAGCCAATTCGCAATGATTTTCTAGTGGTTGAGCTACGATCTACGACCCAGATCAGCCAATTCGCAATGTTTTTTAAGTGGTTGAGCTACGATCTACGACCCAGGTCAGGCAATTCGCAATGTGTTTAAGTGGTTGAGCTACGATCTACGACCCAGGTCAGCCAATTCAAAATGTTTTTCCATTGGTTGAGCTACGATCTACTACCCAGGTCAGCAAATTCAGAATGTTTTTCCATAGGATGAGCTACGATCTACGACCCAGTTCAGCCAACTCGAAATGTTTTTCAATGGTTGAGCTACGATCTACGAGCGAGGTCAGCCAATTCAGAATGTTTTTCGATTGGTTGAGCTACGATCTACGTCACAGGTTAGCAAATTCAGAATGTTTTTAAAGTGGTTGAGCTACGATCTACGACACACGTCAGCCAATTCAGAATGTTTGTCTAGTGGTTGAGCTACGATCTACGACCCAGCTCAACCAATTCGCAATGTTTTTAAAGTGGTTGAGCTACGATCTACGACCCGGGTCAGCCAAGTAGCAATGTTTTTAAGTGGTTGAGCTACGATCTACGACCCAGGTCAGCCAATTCGCAATGTTTTTAAATTGGTTGAGCTACGATCTACGACCAAGCTCAACCAATTTGCAATGTTTTTGAAGTGGTTGACCTACGATCTACGACCCGGGTCAGCCAAGTAGCAACGTTTTTAAGTGGTTGAGCTACGTTCTACGACCCAGGTCAGCCAATTCGCAATGATTTTCCATTGGCTGAGCTACGATCTACGACCTAGGTCAGTCTATTCAGAATGTTTTTAAAGTGGTTGAGCTACAATCTACGACCCAGGTCAGCCAATTCAGAATGTTTTTCTAGCGGTTGAGCTACGATCTACGACCCAGCTCAACCAATTCGCAATGTTTCTAAAGTGGTTGAGCTACGATCTATGACCCAGGTTAGCCAATTCGCAATGTTTCTTTAGGTGGTTGAGCTACGATCTACGACCCAGGTCAGCCAATTCGCAATGTTTTTGCATTGGTTTAGGTACGATCTACGACCCAGCTCAACCAATTCGCAAAGTTTTTCTAGTGGTTGAGCTACGATCTACGACCCAGACCAACCAATTCGCAATGTTTTTGAAGTGGTTGAGCTACGATCTACGACCCAGCTCAACCAATTTGCAATGTTTTTTAAGTGGTTGAGCTACGATCTACGACCCAGGTCAGCCAATTAGCTATGTTTTTGCAATGGTTGAGCTACGATCTACGACCCAGCTCAACCAATTCGCAATGTGTTTGAAGTGGTTGAGCTACGATCTACGACCCAGGTCAGTCAATTCGTAATGTTTTTGAAGTGGTTGAGCTACAATCTACGACCCAGCCGAGCCAATTACATATTTTTTCAAGTGGTTGAGCTACGATCTACGACCCAGCTCAACCAATTCGCAATGTGTTTGAAGTGGTTGAGGTACGATCTACGACCCAGGTCAGCCAATTCGCAATGTTTTTAAAGTGGTTGAGTTACGATCTACGACCAGCTCAACCAATTCGCAATGTTTTTCAAGTGGTTGAGCTACGATCTACGACCCACGTCAACCAATTCGCAATGTATTTAAAGTGGTTGACCTACGATCTACGTCCCAGCTCAACCAATTCGCAATGTGTTTGAAGTGGTTGAGCTACGATCTACGACCCAGGTCAGTCAATTCGCAATGTTTTTGAAGTGGTTAAGCTACGATCTACGACCCAGGTCAGCCATATTACATTTTTTGTTTAAGTGGTTGAGCTACGATCTTCGACCCAGCTCAACCAATTAGCAATGTTTAAGAAGTGGTTGAGCTACGATCTACGACCCAGGTCAACCAAATCGCAACGTTTTTGAAGTGGTTGAGCTACGTTCTACGACCTAGGTCAGTCAATTCGCAATGTTTTTGAAGTGGTTGAGCTACGATCTACGACGCAGCTCAACCAATTCGCAATGTGTTTGAAGTGGTTGAGCTACGATCTACGACCCAGGTCAGACAATTCGCAATGTTTTTGAAGTGGTTGAGCTACGATCTACGACCCAGGTCAGCCAAATTACATTTTTTTTAAGGGGTTGAGCTACGGTCTACGACCCAGCTCAAACAATTGGCAATGTTTTTGAACTGGTTGAGCTACGATCTACGACCCAGGTCAGCCGATTCGCAATGTTTTCAAAGTGGTTGAGCTACGATCTACGACCGAGGTCAGTCAATTCGCAATGTTTTTGAAGTGGTTGAGCTACGATCTACGACCCAGGTCAGCCAAATTACATTGTTTTTTCAAGTGGTTTAGCTACGATCTACGACCCAGCTCAACCAATTGGCAATGTTTTTCAAGTGGTTAAGCTACGATCTACGACCCAGGTCAGCCAATTCGCAATGTTTTTCAAGTGGTTGAGCTACGATCTACGACCCAGGTCAGCCAATTCGCAATGTGTTTGAAGTGGTTAAGCTACGATCTACGACCCAGGTATGCCAAATTACATTGTTTTTTTCAAGTGGTTGAGCTACGATCTACGACCCAGCTCAACCAATTGGCAATGTTTTTGAAGTGGTTGAGCTACGATCTACGACCCAGGTCAGCCAATTCGCAATGTTTTTCAAGTGGTTGAGCTACGACCTACGACCCAGGTCAGCCAATTCGCAATTTGTTTGAAGTGGTTGAGCTACGATCTACGACCCAGGTTAGCCAATTCAGAATGTTTTTAAAGTGGTTGAGCTACGATCTACGACCAAGCTCAACCAATTCGCAATGTGTTTGAAGTTTTTGAGCTACGTTCTACGACCCAGGCCAGTCAATTCACAATGTTTTTGAAGTGGTTGAGCTACGATCTACGACCCAGGTCAGCCAATTACATTTTTTTCAATTGGTTGAACTACCATCTACGACCCAGCTCAACCAATTCGCAAAGTGTTTGAAGTGGTTGAGCTACGATCTACGACCCAGGTCCACCAATTCGCAATGTTTTTAAAGTGGTTGAGCTACGATCTACGACCCAGGTCAGCCAATTACATTGTTTGGTTGAGCTACGATCTACGATCTACGCGCTATTTTCATACACCTCTATATATTTACATTGTAACCTGACGTTGTTATGTATTCATGATACGTCAGTTCATATTACACGGCCTATATATTTACTTTGTAATCTGACATTATTATGTATTTATCATACGTCAGTTCATATTACACGATCTATATATTTACTTTGTAACCTGACGTTGTTATGTGTTTATCATACGTCAGTTCATATTACACGACCTATATATTTACTTTGTAACCTGACGTTGTTATGTATTTATCATACGTCAGTTCAAATTACACTGCCTATATATTTACTTTGTAACCTGACGCTGTTATGTATTTATCATACGTCAGTTCATATTACACGGCCTATATATTTACTTTGTAACCTGACGTTGTTATGTATTCATGATATGTCAGTTCATATTACACGGCCTATATATTTACTTTGTTACCTGACGTTGTTATGTATTTATCATACGTCAGTTTATATTACACGGCCTATATATTTACTTTGTAACCTGACATTGTTACGTATTTATCATACGTCGTTCATATTACACGGCCTATATATTTACTTTGTAACCTGACATTGTTATGTCTTTATCATACGCCAGTTCATATTACACGGCCTATGTATTTACTTTGTAACCTGACGTTGTTATGTATTTATCATACGTCAGTTCATATTACACGGCCTATATATTTACTTTGTAACCTGACGTTGTTATGTATTCATGATACGTCAGTTCAAATTGCACGGCCTATATATTTACTTTGTAATCTAACATTGTTATGTATTTATCGTAAGTCAGCTCAAATTATAAGGGCTATAAATACTAAACAAATAAGAAATTCCCGTTAAGTTTGCTTGAACATAGCTGCTTGAAAGCAAATCGGGGGAATCATTGTTATTAGTCGCCGGGCAGAAGCCCGCGACTTCTATTTTTAATAGGTTTTTGGAAATGACATGGGATTTTAAATGTCTTGAACATATTACAATTACGTTTGTTTAAAAAAACTAAGTTATGACACATCTAAAATGAAATCAATATTTGCATGTTTTAAGTATGTGCAGTTTCTTTATTTTAACTGGCATTTACTATTTAGTGTTTTATTTACGAAGACAAAACAGTCCCTATTAGCTGGACTGAGATACTTTATTTTCATAAACTATGTAATCAAAAGGCGATAACTACAAACCTTAACGTTGCACAGTCTTATTTGTTAACATACGCGAACCTGCTTGCAGCAGACTATCGATATGAAAATCACGTCGAATTCTCCTTTTAATAGATAAGTACAAAATGTATCAACATAAACTGGTAACAGAAACAAAAATAGGAAATATTTTGTGAAAATATGTCTCAAATATAAGCCTGCTTATCGCTCGTGAACGTCGAAACGCCTTCTTCTCAGTTCGTGACCTAGTTTCATATTGCCAAAATGTAAGTGGAGTAATCGGAAGTAAAATGTAAACTTAGAAAAGTGACTTGTTTATGCAGACAAAAAATGTCGCATGACAAATTGATTTCTTAAACGTCACGAAACGAGTGCATGGGTCGAATGTAGGAGAAAGAAAGATAATATAGAAATGCTTTTTTTCTCTCGAATGCAGTGGAATAAAACATGCACTAAAGCTTTGCCTGATTTTTTATTCACTTTCTTCGATGTCTTACACTACGACTCGATCTTGACACGAGGGTCAACATTTTGAAAGAATGCTCAAACACCTTATTACAGATAGATAGCTAATATTACACACTTAAATGATTAAATATATGTGATATTAAATGTTTATTCGGCTTGAAACAAATTAAGAGAAGAACAAACTCTGATAAACAATAAATTTAGAAATAAAGAAAATCTGCTCTTTTGCACCCAATTAATTTCATACTTGCCATCTATTAAATAGTAATGGGACTCGCAACTGACATTTCTCTTGCGCCAAACATATATTGAATGCATCAACGATTTAGATAAACAATTTAGCTGATATGTTGTTTCAAGTGTGTTCTACTTTTTAAACATATGAGGATAAATTTTAACATCTGTGAAATATTTATTATTATTATTAAAAAGGAGGAAGTTCATGTCTTCAGCAATTTAACCGTTTTCTCAATGTTTTAAGCGTTTAAAGGTTTTCATTTTTGCTTCAGACATGGCAAGGGTTTAAAAGCTATTTATTGCATGTAGATTTTATGTATTTGTTGTGGTTTTATTGACAAATACAAAACGTCCAAAATCCTGACCAAAAGAAATCCTGAAATTTGTAGATCTATGTGGAATTTCAAAAATCCTGGAATTAGTCCTTATGAAAACATTATGTGTATGTTTAGACTAATGAAAGTCAAGAATACATGTGTGTTAAAAATAAATCAATGCAGTCTTTTCCGGCGACATTGATGCCCTGCATCAACTTTCTCTTGTATATGCGTTTAAAGAGGATATCATAATGCATCGTTTGATGCAAAACTGATGGCCAAACAGAAGTGGGGGAAATTATTATCAAGTAAGGTAGGGGATTAAAACAAAAATAACACTTTATAACGGGTTTGACACCTCTTGAGTTGACCACTGCTTCGCCGGCGTATAGAAATGACTCGTCTGTTTTTTAAAGAAAAAAAGTTGGACTATTGTGATACCCTTGGCGTCGTCGTCACAAAACTTAAAACCTTACCTCATAATTAACACACTTACCGTTCAACATTTTGAAACTTTGTAGTCCTTACACATGTTCATAGGAACAACACACATGTCTATACTAAGTCACATAACTCTGGCTTTAATAATTATTCAGTGATGTCCATTTTTTTACCTAGAATAATAAAAAAAAAAAACGAGCGTTGGCGTTCGCTCCGCGGCGCTCTTGTAAGTGTTTATACGAGTCAGTCGTAAAGTTCCCGGACGCATTTTTCATTAAATCGTATTAATACTCGGAAATATTTTAATATGATGTATTATAGTCATGTGTAGAAAAACTTACATGTATTTGATTGATAATAATGCTTTTTCTATTTAAATTTAATAATGCAGATTATGTTGTAAGGAGCAGTTTGAAATCATTTATATTTAGGAACAAAATCTAGATATATTATATCTAAAAATCTTCAATTTCTAGCGCGTAAATGTCATGATTTTGGACATGACGTCATAATCATATTTATTTCGCCTCCCACGAAATTCTAGCAATTTCATTGGTTAAAGCGTGTCACGTGCACACCCCCTATATTTCTATAGGGGGTGAGTAAATTCCATAGGGGGTGAGTAAATAAAATATGGCGTCCATTCCCAGATCAAGCTGAATGGAAGTTTTTTTCAGTTGCATATGTTAAAATAGATATACACTTTCAAAACAAAGCGAATCTAGTTAGGTACGAATCACATTTTAATAGCCTGGAGAGTAATTTCCCTTTACGACCTTGCCATTGTCAACAGTAGTTCGTCTGCATTACTGTAAACATGAGACGATTCGCATCCACTACGGAGCAACAAAGGGAGGATATACGTGTTAATGTAAACGCAGCCAAAACTTTGAAGGCAAACAAGAGTGCCGCCAAGACGTTTAAAGAATACCTGAGTGTTTCCGTCGAAAACCCAGATTTTGAATCGCTGGAAGAGCGAGAACTAGACAACATTCTCGGGCGATTTTGGATGGATTTGAGGAGGGCGGATGGGGAATTGTACAAAGCAAACTCTATGGAATCGATAAGACATGGGTTGAACAGGTACCTAAAAAATCCCCCGCACAACAAAACATTTGACATTATCAAGGACCCTAAATTTACCAACAGCAACACCAACTTTAAAGCGGTAATGATAGAACTGAAGCGGGAGGGGAAAGGGGATGTGGAACACTATCCGATCATTCCGGACGATGAAATCCGTCAGCTTTACTCCTGTATGCAGATGGACATATCCACTCCTCAAGGACTGCATAATAAAGTCCAGTTTGACATTAGATTATATTTCTGTAGACGTGGAAACGAGAACATGCACTCCATGACAAAAGACACATTCCTGATAGAAAGAGAGAAGAACACGGGAGCTAAAATTGTGAAGAAAGCGCAGGTGAGCTTACGAAAAACCACAGGCTGGACAAGGAGAACTCCTCTGGTGTGATGCCAGAAAATCCAGGTTAGTTCTCTCATGATATATCGAGATTCTTACACGAATTGTCAGTTGTCATAACGAGCAAATGCTCCATTTCCCACCAACGTTGTTTTCAAAACCCTTAAAAATCAGCAATTTCATTTCTTTTAGATATTCTTCCTTTTTCACCAGATGCTTTAACTCTGTAGATATCTATAGCATATGGGGTACATGGTTGAGATTACATTATAATTATCCACCAATTGTTATTTTTAAGTAATATTCAGATCTAGGTTCAAAGATGCATTGGCAGTATATATCACGGAACCATATGACTACAGATTTAGATCTTGCATAAAATGCCATAAAATTAATTTTGATTATACATTTCAGGCTCAGAGTACTGTCCCGTGCTATCATTTGAGAAGTACCTCTCCAAACTGCATTCTGAGTGCAACAGGTAAATTGATGCTTGTTCAAATAATTTCTAAGTTGAGAACGATCCATCAATTGATTGATTGATTGATTGATTGATACACAATAACTAAATAATTTTCTAACGTAAATTTGTAGCTGTTCAAAAATAGAGATTAGATGATCGTTGATTAATTAATTGGAAACAGTAAATTGTTTGCTGTTCAAATAAAACGTTTGATCTCTCTCTAACTCACCCTCTCTCTCGAAATATTGCCACATTTTTTATATTTTCTCTAGATGTACTCTCTACTTTATATCTAAAAGGAGGAAATTTATAAGCACATGAAGGATAATGCTAAAATGGATGTCATCATTTATTTTGCAGACTGTGGCAGAGGTCCAAGGACAGCTTCATCCCAGATTACACTGTATGGTACTGCAATGTACCAGTCGGAGAGAAGAAGTTACAGCAGTTCATGTCAGGTTTAAGCAAGGCTGCTGGCTTGTCAAAGCTTTACACCAATCATTCAATCAGGGCCACAGGGGCTACTATTCTGTCTAAAAGTATGTTTGGACCAGCCCAAGTTATGTCTGTAACTGGACACAAGTCTGTCCAGTCTTTGTCTGTTTACCAACGTGTTGGTGATTCTGAGAAAGTGCAAATGGGACAAGCTATTACAAACATCATTTCACAGAACGAAGGACTCTTGCCATTGTGTGATCGAGGCCTATCAAATGAACTTGCCGGAATCAACTGTGAGGAACTGTTCAGTGATTTTGATGCTCTTCCTGGACCAGCACAACCAGCAGTTCCAAGCAATAACACTTTCAACAACTGCAAGATAACTTGGATCAATAATGTTACAATTAAAAAATAACAATGGACAGCCTTGTGAAAAAATGATCATCTTTATAGATACAAAATTCAACTTTTAGAATATTTCATAAATTGTTTACTCCGATCAGCAGCCATATGTGAAAATGAGTATTTGATCAAGAGTCTGCACAGTTTGTCACTCATCTGTAGCTTCAGTTTCATGAAATTAATTGAAATAAATGTGTTCATGTTGAACTGGTGTATTTTTTTAAATAATATATAGATCTATTCCAATTCTTTAATCAATATTGATAGATCTATCTATACGATCACATCTATCTAGATCTATAAAACTATTTAAAACAGACTCCCCAAGTGAAAAAACAGCAAGCACCCCCTTCCTCTCTCTCTCTCTCTCTCAAATCCACATACATGTATCTCGTAAATGACATCATTTACCCATGACGTCATTTTACTCATGACGTCATATTATGCTACCAACAAATATCAACAAGTTACAGTATAGTCCAGTTTAAAGTGGTCGACGAAATAAATACGTTATTTGGTCTGTTACTGACCCACTACGGAAAAATAGGGGGTCTGTGGAATGTATAGGGGGACTCGGCTAACGCCTCGCCCCCTATAAATTCTACAGACCCCCTATTTTTCCGTAGTGGGTCAGTAACAGACCAAATAACTTATATTATTTCACCTCCCACTAGAAACTGGCCTTTTCATTGGACAAGAGAAGTCACGTGGTGACCCACTATTTTTCTATAGTGGGTCAGTAAATTTCTATAGTGGGTCAGTAGTCGACAATCCATTCTTTCTTTAAAATCACCTTTTTCTATCCCCAAATGACGTAAATCACTAACAATATTACAACTGTAAATTGTGTTTTTAAGGAATGGAGAGCCTTTTTTTCGTTTTTATGGGGGTATGAACAAAAAAACCTGATCACTCTCTATGAAATCGCGAAGCAAAAGTGATGAACACAAAAAAAACTAAAATATATGAAAATGAACACAATATTTTTTTCCGTAGAGGGTTAGTAACAGACTAAATAACTGATTTATTTCATCAACCACCTTCTATCATGAACAAGTTTCATTTCATTATTAAAGTGGGTTTAATACTAGGAATTTTAAAAATATTGGGACCGAATACTAGGAAAATGACGTTACGTCAGCGGTTTTTGACGTCATAACGCTAGTCATTTGGCGCCAAAACCCGTAAATTTCTTCTAGACAAATTGTAAACGTTAATGTAAATGAAACAATATCAATTTTCTTTGCTCATGAAAGGTGGTCGATGAAATAAATCAATTATTGGGTTTGTTACTGACCCACTACGGAAATATAGGGGGTCTGTAGGATTAATAGGGGGCGAGGCGATATGTAAAATACCCTCTGAACATTTTTGACGTCATATCCGTCATAACATGTATGGAATTGCAAGTTGATAGTTGCTACTCTTCAACATGTGCAATCGTTAAAACGCCAACGTCAATTCGCACGGACCAACGTTCGGTTTTTAAATTCATGGAACTGAACCCGAATATGAAGGTCAGCCACACATTAGTGTTTGATTGGCTTCGACGGGTCAAAGACGGCAGAGAAGAACTTGAAGACAACATTAGAGTCGGTTGACCAACATTCAGTGAAAGAGATATTTAGGCTGTAACACATGAAGCTGCCGACGACTGACGAAGGACGGTTGACGAAATCGCATCATTCACGGCTTTAAGCCACGGAACGATTCATAAAATATTAACAGATGAACTAAACATGAATAAAATGTGTGCACGCTGGGTGCCTTGATTATTGTCGGTAGAGGAACAGGCAAAAACGTGTGGCTGCTTCAATGAAGTTCCCGAGACGATGGGGACGCGACAGAAGTCTTTCCTTGACCGTATTGTGACTACAGATAAAACATGGCTTCATTACTATGTATCGGAGTCTAAGAGAGCCTCCACAATCTCCCTCTCCAAAGAATGCCCGCATGGCAAAGTCATTGAACGATACGATGTTCATTTTCTTTACGGACAATCGCGGGGTCCTACTGCAGCACGCAGTCCCAACTGGCCAGACAGTTAACAATGCATATAACCAAAAGATAACACGTAACACGTTATTTCTTATTTTCTTAAAATTTTATTCTAAATAATATTTTGATAAAACATATATTAATTTGTAATACTTCCTAAATATCATAGGACATCATCATATCAAATGTTTTTAATGTGAAATAATTGAATATTATTTACAAGGATGTTTCATCTAATTCGCCGGGACTTGAGCAATGCCATACGAAAGAAGAGACTAGGCACCGATCTAGAGAATCTGATATTCCATCAGGACAACGCGCCAAGTCATCGGGCCTAAAATACAATTATGACTATTGATTTTCTTGGATACGACCTCGCTCCCGTGGAGTTTGCGTTATTCCCAAGGTTAAAGGGAGAGATTCGAGGAAAGAAGTTCGGATCTCAACAACAACTAGCGATGTCCACATGTACACATATCCGGAGATACGAACTGGTTTGGTTCGAATATGAGTTTAATAAGTGGGTGGAGAGACACCAGAAATGTGTTAATGCATGTGGTGAATATTTTGAAAAAGCTTGATGTTTAGTTAAAACTTATTTATTTTATATCGATGTTAGACGTGACGTCACGTTATGCTTTATGTACAATGTGCTCCGTGCGGTTGTTGGTTATGTGTAATAATGTGTTTTCGTTTTAGTGCATGCTGTTTGTTTTCTGTACAATTTGCTACATCACTTGAGTAAATATCTATCTTTTCGACTTTTGTTAAATTTTGGCTTAAGAAGTATCGAAATGATACGCAGAGTCCGGGAACTTTACGACTGACAACTAGCGTCTGAATACTCTACAGACCATATTAAACATCCACTCTTCACGAACGTTCGTCATAACTTCCATCTCTATCAAATCTCGGTCAAACGTTAAACTAGGTCACATGGACTCAAACACTAGGTCACTATGTCAAATGTTAGAAAAACTTTATGAACACTCCTGAAGCCTATTTCTTTTTTCATCAAATCAACATACATGTGCATCTGAAGCTTCATCTTCATCAAATCCCAGTCAGGTTAAAAACTGGGTCACATTGGGAAGCCTCTTTGTTCGTTTAATCATCATAAGGGTTTACCAGAACATGCATCTCCACCAAATCCCAGTCAGGTTAAAAACTAGTTCAAATTCAATCAAAAACCTGGTCACAAGGAAAATTATAGAAACATTGTAAATCACTTGAGGCCAACTTTTCATTCAATCTTTATGAAAAATCATCAGCATTTTGATCTCAATCATTTCTCAAGCAGGTTTAAAATTAGGTCAAGTGGATATCAAAACTAAGTCACTGTGTCAAATTTTAGAAAAGCCGTGTGAACACGTTAGAGACTACATTTTCCATCCAACTGTTATAACACAAATATCAGGGTTTTTCTTCTCCATCAAGTCACAGTCAGTATAGAAATTTAGTCATTTAAGGGCCAATACTAGGTCAAATTAATTTTAGAAAAAAAACATTGTGAACACACTAGTTTGGGAACTAGTATACCAAGGTGGTCCAAGCGTTCTTTTACAATTTATATTTTGGCGCGGGATCTCAACTCAACTAATTAAATTGCTGGAAATAAAGCTGATTTACTAGGTGAATTAATCAAGACTTTGAATTCAGATGTAAAGTATTCACACTGATCATCTGTTTCTCAATTTCAAGAACTGGAAGACTTTGGACT
This sequence comes from Serripes groenlandicus, assembly GCA_031761405.1. Taxonomy (NCBI): domain Eukaryota; kingdom Metazoa; phylum Mollusca; class Bivalvia; order Cardiida; family Cardiidae; genus Serripes; species Serripes groenlandicus. The sequence goes on from JASEVX010000276.1 coordinate 54,164, forward strand.
AAGGATCCTAGAGGAATATTCGGACAGGTTATTGCAGCAGCGTGTAAAAACCAATAGGGAGTAGGCAGAAAGTGATGACGAAGCGGGAAGCTACTATGGAAGGGACTATTATGACACCTACTACCCATGGGAAACAGACACGTTTCAAGAGACATTCGAGTATGGTCTTAAATGCGCCACTGAGAAGCCCCTTTCACCTGTCGGAACAACAGCGACATCTAAGTGGAAATCCACCATGAAAATATTGTTGTATGGCTGACATACTGCTGTAAGCAACATGTAAGATGAAGTGTGCCATGGTATACGTGAGCTCTCCGCACTGTAACAGACAGTAATGTACAACCTAACCTATACCACGTGACCTCCCCGCACTGTAACAGACAGATCTGCGCATCATATTCCTATTTCTATACAGGAGTGATCCAGACCGGCTTGCGCCCCGATGATTCAGTCTTATCATCTCTAATTGGAAACTAGTCGTTTACGAATGTAGTTTACTTTAAACGATATATAATAGGTTATGATGTAAATTAAAAAGGTGGATAAAGCAGGATGTGGGTTAGTAACTGATATATTTGTATCTTTTTTCAAAGGACAGTGAAAATTCGCGCGAACAGTTCACGCGTGTCATGGCGACTACGACCGTTGCTCATAGTAGCTGTAATAGAGCGCTCCGGCTTCATCAACGAACAGTAAACACTACTGGCTGCCCACAAAGGTGACGGGCGAAGAGGTTAGGTCCTAAATACATGAAGTCGTTAACTTATAAATCGTCAGGGCATAGTCTTGAATAATGTTGTGTTCACACTTTCACATATACGGACGCTTGCTGACGCCTCTACAGCAGACGTCCTTTGGAAACAATGTTGTAAAAGGAGAAATGGCTATTGAAGAGCAATTTCTTCATATGCCACACTTTTTTCATCTTTATTCAATAAGTGTTCCTTATTTTAATAGATACATTGTATTTCATATTTTTGTCTAGATCTTACCAAAGTCGTCTGCTTTAGAATTGTTGTATGGGGGACAGGGTTTATATGCTATCTCGTAGAAATCCTCTGTATCTTGCAAACGATATTCAGTGACATGAACAAGTATTTTAGACTCGTCCAAATTGGACACGTAATTTTCGAAACAGAGTTGAACATAGGGTTGAAAAATTGATTGCTGAACCTTCGACGTTTCGCTATACCCACACTTACACAATGTTTTTAAAAGTCATCTTCTGTCGAGTCGCTAAATGTCTTCTGTTTCATAAACATACAATAGGCCCACACCTTGGAAAAATGAAGTAGATAATTTACAAATGCCGTAAAAGTCATAGACACTTATGGATTATGCTGTCCGTCCGCGTGTAATACGTTTTCATAACTAGATACTGGCTGGGTATACATGTGTTCCTTTCCAACAAGGACAAATATATTTTCGTTAACTGTAATTCGATCGGCATGTACAGGCTGAGATTGTGGTGGTTGTTTGTGTAGATTTATAAGCTTACCATGCCATAACATATATGTGCAATTTGTCCAAAAACAGACGCAACATTCTGACACTGAGAAGCAATAGTCTGCATTTTATCCACAATATTTTCAGCAGTCTTTTGCTAAATGAATATTCCCTTGATAAAAGACTCAAACAACTTAGCTTGGATTCTAAAATTGATGTAAATACTTTCAGGTTATTTCAAACGACGAAGAATTCCGAATAACTCTGGATATATCCAATTTTAGTGGGAATGTTTAACCCTTAAGACAAAACATAGTAAAGTAGTGGTACAAGCTAAACACCAGAAGAGAGAGGATGGGTTTGGGCTAATTGAGAGATAATTTAAAAGGCATTTTATCTTACCAAAGGTAAATTTAGTCTCTTATTTACCTATTAGGCGGCGATATCCAGTCGGAAACGACGAGGGCTATCAATCCAGGGGTCAGGAGTTGGAACCCGTGCTCTTCCATTTATTATTTCAAATGATTGTCAAAGGCTAGTGTTACTGGCGTCATTTGTCTTTCTCCAGCTAATGGCAGTTGACTGGTAGGATGTTATGTGGAGTACATGTGTGAGAAAGACAGGAAACACTCGTTTAGAGGAAGGATGTTGTGTGGAGTACATGTGTGATAAAGACAGGAAACACACGTTAAGTGAACTGATCGCTCCGATAGAACTGAAAAACCGATGTTAAACTCCAACAAATCAATCCCGTATTCACCAGTAACAACATTTCTGATTGGCTCAATCATTATGATTTAACCAATCAGAAAAGTGTTAGTTTGAAATTTAAATCATTCTTGAAATTAAGAATATAATCAGTTAAGCATGGTTGGTTATTACATGGACTTGTTGTTGTGTTACAGATGAACCATATAAAAGACATTTATTAGATCACTGTACATTAAGATAAACCATATACAAGACATTTATCAGATCACTGTACATTAAGATAAACCACATTAAAGGCATTTTTCAGATTCGTGTACATTCAGATAAACCACATTAAATACATTTATCAGATCAGTGTACATTCAGATAAACCACAAAAAAGACATTTATCAGATCAGTGTACATTAAGATAAACCATATACAAGACATTTATCAGATCAGTGTACATTCAGATGAACTATATAAAAGACATTTATCAGATCAGTGTACATTAAGATAAACCATATACAAGACATTTATCAGATCAGTGTACATTCAGATAAACCACAAGAAAGACATTTATCAGATCAGTGTACATTCAGATAAACCACAAAAAAGACATTTATCAGATCAGTGTACATTCAGATAAACCTAAAAAAAGACATTTATCAGATCAGTGTACATTAAGATAAACCATATACAAGACATTTAACAGATCAGTGTACATTCAGATAAACCTAAAAAAAAGACATTTATCAGATCAGTGTACATTCAGATAAACTACATAAAATACATTTTTAAGATCAGTGTATATTCAGATCAACCATAATATGAAAAAGGCAAAGCCTCATCACGAGCACAGCGTCAATAATGGGTCTAACCTGTAGGTATATGACTACCATGATAAAGGAATCTGTTTCAAGCTGTACGAACTGAGACAGCTGTCGTGCACTATTCCTACTTTATCTCTTAGTGCAAAGTCAAATCTTCAACAATTTTAACATTCAATTCATCACATGAACATAATCAATACAGAAAGGTAAAAAAATAAATAGTGAAAACAAGTTTTCCTTCAATTAGGCTTAGTGACATAGTTTCTGGGTTAAAAGCAATGTTCAAAACTTCTATTCTGCCAAAGTTTCAGCATGTTAACATTAAATAAAAGAACAGCTGTCAGAGTGTTAACAAGATTTTCCTTTAATTTGGTCTAGTGACCTTATGTTTGACCCGACTTGACCAATATTTGAACTTGGTCTAGATATCAATAATCATCAGGCGAACATTCTGACAAAGTTTCAAGATGCTGAATCAAACCTTGAGGTCAAGCTGTTTACAAGATTTTTCTCAAATGTTTTTCTTTGGACCTCATTGTTGTTTTTATCCAACATGACCTATGTTTAAGTCTAGATTTCACCAAAACACCAATTCTGACAAAATTTCAACATGTTAAAATAAACAAGAGGACCATGATGGTCCTACATCGTTCACCTGATTTAATCAAACTTAAAAAGTTTTCAGTGTTCTTTCCCCTATATGAGTCCATGAAAAACAAGTGACCCCCGGGGAGGCGTCATTTTTTTAACAATCTTGGTAGAGGTCCACTAGATGATGCTACATACTAAATATCTTTTAGACAAGATTTTTAAAGTCTATTCCCTATATGAGTATATGTAAAACAAGTGACCCCTGGGGAGGGGTAAATTTTGAACCCAGGGATAAAATTTGCACTATCTAGGTAGAGGTCCACTAGATGATGTTACATACCAAATATCAAAGGCCTGGGCCTTCTACTTTGAGATAACAAGATTTTTAAAGTTTTTCCCCTATCTATGTCAAACAAGTGACCCCAGGGCTATAATTTGAACAATCTTGGTAGAGGTCTACTAGATGATGCCACATACCAAATATCAAAGGCCTGGGGCCTCTACTTTTAGACAAGAAGATTTTTTTCTCTATATGAGTCTATGTAAAACAATAGACCCCAGGGGAGGGGTCATTTTGACCCCAGGGCTATAATTTGAACAATCTTGGTAAAGGTCCACTAGATGATGCTACGTACCCAAAACAAAGGCTTGGGCCCTCTACTTTTAGACAAGAAGATTTTTTAATTTTTTCCCCTATATGAGTCTATGTTAAACAATTGACCTCGGGGAGGGGTAATTTTTGACCCAAGGGCTATACTTTGAACAATCTTGGTAGAGGTTTACTAGATGATGCTACATACCAAATATCAAAGGCATGGCCCTTCTACTTTCAGACAAGAAGATTTTTTAAGTTTTGGTTAATTTCCCCCTTTTGTGTTGCCGTGGCAGCCAAAGTTTTGCATGGAATAGAATTCTTTGAACATGTTTGAAAGAGATCCACCCAAAGAACATTCCTGTAGAATTATTTTGAATTGGTGTAGGAGGAGAAGTCATTTGTATGAAACTGTGAACGGACGGACGACGACGACGGACGGTGAGAGATCACAAAAGCTCACCATGCACTTCATGCATTGGTGAGCTAAAAATGCAGCATTCAAAATGTCTGAGTGTTAACAAAATGTTACTTCATTTTGGTCTAGTGACCTAGTTTTTGACCCACCATGACCCTTATTCTTACTAGGTCTAGATATTGTCAAGACAAACATTCTGACAAAGCCTCAAGCTGCTCAAGGCAAAGTGTGGTTTCTAGACTAACAAGATTTTCCTTCAATTTGGTGGAGTGACTTAGTTTATGACCCAACATGACCTAGTTTATGACAGAATATATTTAAACTTAGCCTAGATATCATCAAAACAGTTATTCTGAAAACATTTCAACATGCTTAAGTTTAAAATAAGGCATCCAGAGTGTTTTCAATACGTTCCTTCAAATTGACATTGAAACCTAGTTTTTCAGCTCACAGGACCCAGTCTATAACTTGGCCAAGATTTGATGGAGTTGATTTTCTGATAAACTTTCATTCATATTGGATGTTGTAAAATGTTGCCTGTAGATTGTTCACAAGGCAATTGTTGATGGCGTGTGACCAAAGGACATCAGACAAAACCTGATCACAAAAAACACAAACTGTGCAATAAAAAAACAGGACTTCCTTTATATACTACATTTAATTAGATAAAACAAGCTTGATATGATTTTGATAAACTTATCCATTAATAAAGATTACCAAGTGTATGTATTCATTAGTAATATATGTAATCAGCTGAAGTTCCTCTCCTGTCCTGTCATAACAGCTGTAATTCCATCTGTAAATGGGTTTCTCTCAATATATTCCCTCGTTTGATGTAGATGCAGGAAGTTATATCCCACAGTCAAAGATGCATGCAATTTTCATTGTTTTGACAGGCACCAATGACCAAAGGGTATATCACTAACTGCTTATATGAACGTCTAATCTCCCATTATCGCCATAACGGCTGTGATTCCATGATTGTACAGGTTGATCTCAATCCATTTACTGTTTTGATGTGTATGCAGGAAAGAATATTACCCCACAGTCAAAGATGCATGATATTTTCATTGTATAGACAGGTACCAATGACCAAAGGGTATATCACTAACTGCCTATATGAACTTCCTCTCCCATTATCGCCATAACAGCTGTGATTCCATGATTGTACAGGTTGATCTCAATCCATTTACTGTTTTGATGTGTATGCAGGAAAGAATATTACCCCACAGTCAAAGATGCATGATATTTTCATTGTATAATAGACAGGTACCAATGACCAAGGGTTATATCACTAACTGCTTATATGAATTTCCTCTCCAGTAATCGCCATCAGAACTGTTATTCCATGATTGTATGGGATGTTCTAAATCCATTCTGTTTTAAAATAAAACTTGATGCAGAATATGATTGACTGCTGTTATAATAAATGACATCAGACAATAACTGCAAATAAAAGTGGCTTTATATAAAATACAAGAAACCGCTGAAGACGGTAAGGCCGGATTGTCGGCAATTTGACCTTGAAAATCGACAAACTAAGGTCAAGGTCAAAGTAACAATAGAAATCAATAGAACTTGTTACTGGTTACCTTCAGGCAAAGTTTCAAGTTTGCAACCCTTTCTTGTGCACTGCTGAGATTTTGCTTAACCAGAAACTTTAACCATTTTGCCTAACCTAAAACTTTAACCAAAATGTTGACGGACAGACAGACAGACAGACGGACAGACGGACATCGCCAATCTATAGACCGGAATTGCTTAAGCAATCCGGCCAAAAATGATAAATTAAAGAATGAGATTACAAACACTATTTTTACCTTTTTTCTTTTAAATACACTAATATTAAAAAATAGACCAGAATTGAAAACAGTATACATGTATATATTAGTTATGTCAAAAAGCCAAGCTTTGGGTTCTGCAACCAGTTTTGTTTTAGACCAGTTTGTACCTCTGTGCAGTCTTATCTAGATTATTCCTTTAAACCAGTGACTTTAAACTTGTCTTTTTTACATCAATTGTGAAACAAGCTTTAATCTTATTTTAATCACGCTCAATGTTCTGGAGATACAACCAGTTCTCGCCCAATTTGTGCGGAAAATCCCAATCTTCACTGAATTCTGACTCAAATATTTGGGGCATTTTTTTAAGAATTAGGTAGACTTTGAGGATTCAGGTGTATTTTGGTATTTTTATACATTTTTCATTTGAGTATATTTGGGCAAAGATGCTTCTATAATTTTTTGAAAGGGAGTCAATTCCCCACTTGTGTTCAGAAAAAGTAGCCATTTCATTGAGGGGTTTATACAGATATTGTTGACAATCAAAGATAAATCAACATTTTAATTGACATATGATTATTATAATTACTGATGATACAGATGTAACTTACATTTATGTTTATCTTATGAAGATGACATTTGACCTTTCAGCATAATTATGATGTTTGAAAGCATTGTGAAAGAAGGTCAAATTGTTGACAATATGCAATTATACTTCTCACAATGCTTTTGAATTAAAATCATTGTGCATTTTCTAATTCTTAAGATTTATTTGTTTTGCAAGATGTGGATTCTTTTAAAGCATCGCAGTGGTCCCGACGGCTTCCAGAATTCCCGACCCCAATTTCCTAAGAATAGTCGACCCCAATTTAGACCCAAGTTTATATAGGTGTGAACAGGGTCTTTCAAATAGTACTATTTGAAAGACCCTGGTGTGAATGGATGATGGTTATTTTGTTGTATAATCACTACATTTAGATAATGATTAATGTAATAATGATGTTTGTTTTAACATTGTTATAAATTATCCTATATCATTGTTTTCAAAGTATTCTTAAGATTTGAAGTATTGTTTGATAGAGGACATTTCCTCTTTTTCTCACAATCTTCCTTATTCATTAATATAACAATACCTTAGCCAGAAGTCAACCTGTCATGTACATATTCTCCTTTTCTCACCAAATGTTTTCAAAGTCGTCTGCAGCAGATTAACTATTTAGAACACATCAAGATCATTTAAATAATCAATCAACAGGTAAGTAAGTATCAATAATCAGTCTTTTGTTTTTGACACCTGTGTGTTAAACCATCCATTCACACCTATATAAACCGATAATGGGGTCGACAATTCTTTGAGTCGAGATTTCTGGCTACCGTCCTGACATGCAATCTGCCTTGTTAAGATTAATTTTTGATTATCACATCCTTTTTTCACTTGTAAAAACATTTTTAAATTTTTTTGTTCAGAACACACAGCACAAGGCATGCCTATATAAATCCGTCTCGGCCACGGATATGTGTCTCCAGTCAAGTTTCTTTTTTGGACACCCGATATGTCTCTTGAATACACTGGGGACGTTTCTTCTTGGGTTCTTTTAGCCTAAAAAGCTGTTAGTTTTAACTGATTAGCCATTATTCTTAAATATTCCGTCCATATTGCAAATGTGTTCACCACTAAAACATGAAGTGGATGCCATGCAGTAGACACGTAAGATATTACGTCATTAAATGTGTAAACAATCTGCACTCGAGAGCTTCCAAGAACACTTCTAAAAATAGATTTACTTTCTTATGTGCTATTTTTGTGATATTTATGCAGAGGGACTTAGGGTCATATTTATTTCTTACATCATACACTAAGCGTGGAAGTTTCGCATCACTAACGAAACAACACAAATAGTGATAGCTAGAATAAAGGAATTGAGAATTTAAAAGAAACTTTTTGCAGTTTAATGGAAAAATATCCCACCTTTCATCTTATATTTGTTGTCTGTCACACAACTGAACATTGTTTTAGTGTTTAGTTTAGTTATAAATACATGTCTCTCATTTGGGTCACAGGTTGTATGTTCAACCAATTTTTGCATCGATCTCCGTCCAAAGGAGTTTTGTCAGAAGAACTGACGACTTTAGTAGGTCTGTGAAGCATTGTTATTGATCTAGTCAGTGCAACAAATTTACCACGAAGAGCATTTTAGGTCAGACAGTTATCCCATCGCCAGGAACATCCGTCAATGAATGCAAAACATTCAAATTTACAATAGGTAGATCTTACCTACAAGAACGCCAGAATGATATTGTCTGTGTTAATATATGTCACGAAAACGAGAGGGATAAATATTCTTACCTAAAACAAATGGTATCCTAGCCGATAGGTTCTGGTTATCAGCCTTTACTGTACATAAAAAAGTTATTGCCGTTATCTCGGGAACCAGCTTGATTTGGACGGATGTGACGTCGGCCGGATATGAATAAATGTCGGCCATGGTTCCCTGCTTTGTTCTATGTAATTCCATTTGGATTTCATGAGCTGGGCCGTTGTATCTTTGCACCCAAATTTTTTCCATACTGAATATAGAAAATTTCCCCTTATTAAGGTTAAACCTCATAACGAGCTATGCTCGTTATAAAAGACATTTATCAGATCAGTGTACATTCAGATAAACCGTATGAAAGACATTTATCAGATCAGTGTATATTCAGATAAACCACATAAAAGACATTTATCAGATCAGTGTACATTCAAATTAACCAGATAAAAGACATTTATCAGATCAGTGTACATTCAAATAAACCTATCAAAAGACATTTATCAGATCGGTATACATTCAGATAAACTATATATAAGACATTTAACAGATATGTGTACATTCAGATGAACCACATAAAAGACATTCATCTGATCAGTGTCCATTCAAATAAACAACGTAAAAGACATTTATCAGATATGTGTACATTCAAATTAACCACATAAAAGACATTTATCAGATCAGTGTACATTCAGATAAACCACATAAAAATGCATTTTTCAGATCAGAGTATATTCAGATAAACAATATAAAAGACATTTATCAAACCAGTGTACATTCAGATAATCGACGTAAAAGACATTTATCAGATCAGTGTGCATTCAAATAACACCGTCAAGACCAAGCAATTTTTTTCAATTTAAACAAGAACGTTCAAGACTCCTACAGCAGAAAGTTAACACTTAACGGGATATCAAGTGCAAATACTTAACGGGATATCAGGTGTAAATACTTAACGGGTTATCGGGTGTAAATACTTAACGGGTTATCGGGTGTAAATACTTAACGGGATATCAGGTGTAAATACTTAACGGGTTATAAGGTGTAAATACTTAACGGGTTATCGGGTGTAAATACTTAACGGGTTATCGGGTGTAAATACTTAACGGGTTATAAGGTGTAAATACTTAACGGGTTATCGGGTGTAAATACTTAACGGGATATCAGGTGTAAATACTTAACGGGTTATAAGGTGTAAATACTTAACGGGATATCAGGTGTAAATACTTAACGGGTTATCGGGTGTAAATACTTAACGGGTTATCGGGTGTAAATACTTAACGGGATATCGGGTGTAAATACTTAACGGGTTATCAGGTGTAAATACTTAACGGGTTATCGGGTGTAAATACTTAACGGGATATCGGGTGTAAATACTTAACGGGTTATCGGGTGTAAATACTTAACGGGTTATCAGGTGTAAATACTTAACGGGTTATAAGGTGTAAATACTTAACGGGATATCAGGTGTAAATACTTAACGGGTTATCGGGTGTAAATACTTAACGGGTTATAAGGTGTAAATACTTAACGGGTTATAAGGTGTAAATACTTAACGGGTTATAAGGTGTAAATACTTAACGGGTTATAAGGTGTAAATACTTAACGGGTTATCAGGTGTAAATACTTAACGGGATATCAGGTGTAAATACTTAACGGGTTATAAGGTGTAAATACTTAACGGGTTATAAGGTGTAAATACTTAACGGGTTATCAGGTGTAAATACTTAACGGGATATCAGGTGTAAATACTTAACGGGTTATCAGGTGTAAATACTTAACGGGATATCAGGTGTAAATACTTAACGGGTTATCGGGTGTAAATACTTAACGGGATATCAGGTGTAAATACTTAACGGGTTATCGGGTGTAAATACTTAACGGGTTATCAGGTGTAAATACTTAACGGGTTATCAGGTGTAAATACTTAACGGGTTATAAGGTGTAAATACTTAACGGGATATCAGGTGTAAATACTTAAAGGGTTATCGGGTGTAAATACTTAACGGGTTATAAGGTGTAAATACTTAACGGGTTATAAGGTGTAAATACTTAACGGGTTATAAGGTGTAAATACTTAACAGGTTATAAGGTGTAAATACTTAACGGGTTATCAGGTGTAAATACTTAACGGGATATCAGGTGTAAATACTTAACGGGTTATAAGGTGTAAATACTTAACGGGATATCAGGTGTAAATACTTAACGGGTTATAAGGTGTAAATACTTAACGGGTTATCAGGTGTAAATACTTAACGGGTTATAAGTTGTAAATACTTAACGGGTTATCAGGTGTAAATACTTAACGGGATATCAGGTGTAAATACTTAACGGGATATCGGGTGTAAATACTTAACGGGATATCAGGTGTAAATACTTAACGGGATATCAGGTGTAAATACTTAACGGGTTATCGGGTGTAAATACTTAACGGGTTATCAGGTGTAAATACTTAACGGGATATCAGGTGTAAATACTTAACGGGTTATAAGGTGTAAATACTTAACGGGATATCAGGTGTAAATACTTAACGGGTTATAAGGTGTAAATACTTAACGGGTTATAAGGTGTAAATACTTAACGGGTTATAAGGTGTAAATACTTAACGGGTTATCAGGTGTAAATACTTAACGGGATATCAGGTGTAAATACTTAACGGGATATCGGGTGTAAATACTTAACGGGATATCAGGTGTAAATACTTAACGGGATATCAGGTGTAAATACTTAACGGGTTATCGGGTGTAAATACTTAACGGGTTATCAGGTGTAAATACTTAACGGGATATCAGGTGTAAATACTTAACGGGATATCAGGTGTAAATACTTAACGGGATATCGGGTGTAAATACTTAACGGGTTATCGGGTGTAAATACTTAACGGGATATCGGGTGTAAATACTTAACGGGTTATCGGGTGTAAATACTTAACGGGATATCAGGTGTAAATACTTAACGGGATATCAGGTGTAAATACTTAACGGGATATCAGGTGTAAATACTTAACGGGATATCAGGTGTAAATACTTAACGGGATATCGGGTGTAAATACTTAACGGGATATCAGGTGTAAATACTTAACGGGATATCAGGTGTAAATACTTAACGGGATATCAGGTGTAAATACTTAACGGGTTATAAGGTGTAAATACTTAACGGGTTATAAGGTGTAAATACTTAACGGGTTATAAGGTGTAAATACTTAACGGGTTATCAGGTGTAAATACTTAACGGGATATCAGGTGTAAATACTTAACGGGATATCGGGTGTAAATACTTAACGGGATATCAGGTGTAAATACTTAACGGGATATCAGGTGTAAATACTTAACGGGTTATCGGGTGTAAATACTTAACGGGTTATCAGGTGTAAATACTTAACGGGATATCAGGTGTAAATACTTAACGGGATATCAGGTGTAAATACTTAACGGGATATCAGGTGTAAATACTTAACGGGTTATCGGGTGTAAATACTTAACGGGATATCAGGTGTAAATACTTAACGGGATATCAGGTGTAAATACTTAACGGGATATCAGGTGTAAATACTTAACGGGATATCAGGTGTAAATACTTAACGGGATATCAGGTGTAAATACTTAACGGGATATCAGGTGTAAATACTTAACGGGATGTCAGGTGTTAATACTTCAACTAGAGAACTGGATGCAATCAACCTAGAGATTTTTTGTTAACAATCATCTACTGAAGAGCCAACTTGGTACTCACTACGCGCAAGTCGCTTATGTATGTATGTACCTTACACAGACGACTTGTGTACGCCATAGGAACTCTTTGTAGAAACAAATATTTTATGCTTTTGCAGCAGACAAATCTTGTATGAAAAACCGAAATAGCTATTCCCCATTGCCCGTATTGTCTTTCACTCTCAATCAAAAATAAAATTCCAATTTGCAAGATGTAACTTTTTTCTTGAAATGCTTTAAAAAAGTATATGAGTCAAAGATGAGCATATCATGTTGTGTGTTAATTAGCGGTATTTCATCAGTCTAACAGGACGTGGACCCCTTGGAAGTCACCTCTTCTCTGTCACCTCAAGGAATTCTGACGTTGAAAGCCCCAAAAATTGTCATAACAGTAGTCTGTCCTTGTTAAAACGGCAAACACACATTGACGTACCAGTAGTCTGTCCTTGTGTACAACGGCACACACACATTGACATACCAGTAGTCTGTGCTTGTTCACAAAGGCATACACACATTGACATACCAGTAGTCTGTCAATGTTCACAACGGCACCCACACACATTGACATACCAATAGTCTGTCCTTGTTTACAACGGCACACACACATTGACATACCAGTATTCCGTCCTTGTTTACAACGGCACACACACATTGACGTACCAATAGTCTCTCCTTGTTCACAAAGGCAAACACACATTAACATACCAGTAGTCTGTCCTTGTTAACAACGGCACACACACATTGGCATACCAATAGTCTGTCCTTGTTTACAACGGCACACACACATTGACATACCAGTAGTCTGTCCTTATTTACAACGGCACACACACATTGCCATACCAATAGTCTGTCCTTGTTTACAACGGCACACACACATTGACATACCAGTATTATGTCCTTGTTTACAACGGCACACACACATTGACATATCAATAGTCAGTCCTTGTTTACAACGGCACACACACATTGACATACCAGTATTCTGTCCTTGTTTACAACGGCACACACACATTGACATACAAACAGTCTCTCCTTGTTTACAACGGCACACATGCATTGACATACCCGTAGTCTGTCCTTGTTTACAACGGCACACACACACACACACACTGACATACCAGTAGTCTGTCCTTGTTTACAACGGCACACACATTGACATGCCAGTATTCTGTCATTGTTTACAACGTCACCCACACATTGACATACCAGTAGTCTGTCCTTGTTTACAACGGCACACACACATTGACATACCAGTATTCTGTCATTGTTTACAACGGCACACACACATTGACATACCAGTAGTCTATCCTTGTTTACAACGGCACAGACACACTGACATACCTGTATTCTGTCATTGTTTACAACGGCACACACATATTGACATGCCGAGGTGTTGACATGAAGTGCAAACATTTACAGGCTACTCACAAGGGTATTCTAGGTTGCTTATAGGTATATGATTCCAGCGACAAGACGAGTCATTGCTTCACACTAGGTTAACATGTATCATGTAACAATTAAACGCAATCAATGTTGGGACCTTTGCGACGAGCTCCGTGCTAGCTGACGTTGCCATATACACTCTTACCCATTCGGAAGCTTTTTTTAACGGTTCTAACTACATACAAACTTCTAAAAGTATTTTATCTCTTCCTTTATTGACATTATTTCAAAATCTTAAAATGTCAGTTTTTTGGAGGCATTTTAAAGTTGTTGTTGGATTTGTTATGTTGGTCTATTTGGCTGTGTATGACAAGGTATCAATCGTCCGATAGCGATCCGCTGTGGACAAGTGGATCGTGTGCTGGACCGGGCCTACAGTTCCGATGATACCTGCACGTGGAGTCATCTAGGAATGCCATTCAGCATGGTACATTTCCTAGCGTAGTGCTGGTTTGTCACGCAGGGAGAATGCAATCATGTACTGTCGCCGTGATATACATGATTTACTGTTGAAAACGACATAAACTTATTATATACAATATAACAAATGTATCTTCTGATTATACTCTGTCTCGGAATGAAGATACCCTTCACGTTATTATGGAGGATAAACATGGTCATACATGTATTTACAAACAAACGACAGGAAAGTATATACATGTTCGAAGGATGATCAAAACGGTTATAGACAGTCGCAATTACATAGGAAATATAAATGGTAGATACCTAAAATTCCATATGAATTTACCAAAATAGATCTCAGATTATGAGGTAATTTGTGAAGATAAAATTCATTGCTATATTCACAGATATAGAAATAACTTTATCTGCGCCGTGGTGAAAACATATTGATGAATGTGAAACCGATGAAGGTTATGACAATACGTCTATATGCATATATTATTCCAATTGAAACATACATGTACATTGCATAGGTAACCTTTCTGTCTCTTGTCTTTCAACTTTAAAGTCGACAAGTACACCTGATAATTGGCCAATGTTCACCTTATAGAAGGATACAAATGTCTGTTTATTTTTTTAATCCCGTCATTCCACCAACCACAGGGTCCATCGGTCCGATGAGTGCATGTCCGATGACTGCATGTCCGGTGTGTACATGTCCGATGAGTTCATGTCCGGTAAGTGCATGTCCGGTGAGTGCATATCCGTTGTGTTAATATCCGGTGTGTGCATATCCGTTGCTTGCAGTATGTTCGGCGAATGCATATCCAGTGTGTGCATGTCTGGTGTGTGTATATCCAGTGTGTGCATACGTGGTGTGTGTATATCCGGTGTGTGCATGTGGTGTGTGCATATCCAGTGTGTGCATACGTGGTGTGTGTATATCCAGTGTGTGCATACGTGGTGTGTGTATTACCGGTGTGTGCATGTGGTGTGTGCATATCCGGTGTGTGCATGTCCGATGCGCGCATATCCGGTGTGTGCATATCCAGTGTGTGCATGTCTGGTTTGTGTATATCCGGTGCGTGCCTGTATTATATTATGTATGCATGTCCGGCGAGTGCATCTCTGGTGTGTACATGTTCTGTATGTGCATGTCCGGCGAGTGCATCTCTGGTGTGTACATGTTCTGTATGTTCATGTCCAGTGAGTGTATGTCCGGAAAGTGCATGTTCGTCGTGTGCATGTCTGGTGGCCACCGTGTTATAGTTGACAATCGACCGATCCAGAGGTTCGTGCTAAGATATTCAAGAGTAGATATGTACCGGCGATTCAAACGCTTCTGCCACATACTTCTTCTGGAGAAAAATAATTGTGGCCTATGGACACATTTCTCACAATGAGCAATTTCTTCATTTGCACAATATTTTCATCACTGTACAGTAATATTACTTTCAAATAAAAATATTTTCTATATTTCAATGCGAGGTTTTGATAGTCGACTGCTGCATATGTGTTGTATGTTGTAAAATGTTAAAGGCTAGTTTGCCTAGAGCATGCCTTAAAAAAATAATAAAGCAAACACATTAACTATATTTTCATTTTTAATGCACCTGTCATTCCCACATACTATATAAAATATCACAGGAAATCGAATTGCTGAATTGTAGGAATATTAGTAGTCATATCAGCCAATGATAACTCCTGGTTTAGAACAGAGGCCAAGAGAGGGTTCCTGTAGACAGAGCAAGTCTGCAACGTCCCTGTAACAAAGTATCGCATAAAACATGTCAATAAAATGTGCCGTACAATAAACGAAAACGTGTATATATACCGCCTTCGAATAAACTTACACTACAGAAAGACAGTTGGGCGTATATATGGAACGCCGTAACTGCCTTATTTGTGGGGTCAACATTACGTGTGGTAGTTTTACCCTGATATGTGACACTTTTATTCATACATGTGACGACACTTCTAATACATGTGACGGTTTTTTCATTACATGCTACAGAAAGGTCATTTTGTGTGTTGGAGTCAACATTATGTGTGGCAGTTTCACCTTTATATGTGACACATTTATTCATACATGTGACAACATTTCTAATACATGTGACGGTTATATAATTATATGTGACAGAATTGTTATTTCATGTTGTGGGGTCAACATTACGTGTGGTAGTTTTACCCTGATGTGTGACATTTTGATTAATACATGTAGCGATTGTATCATTACATGTGACAGAATCGTCATTCCATGTAGTGGGGTCAACATTACGTGTGGTAGTTTTACCCTGATGTGTGACATTTTGATTAATACATGTGACGACATTTCTAATACATGTGACGGTTTTATCATTATATGAGACAGAAATGTCATTTCGTGTGTTGGAGCCAACATTACGTATGGTAGTTTCATTTTGATATGCGACGGTTTGTTTTATACATGTGACAACACCTATAATACATGCGACGGTTTCATCATTATGTGTGACAGAAAAGTAACTTCGTTTAATATATATACTGTTATAACAATAGGTTTGGGGAATATAACGCTTTATGTAATGCTCTTATCATAATTACATGTGACCAAATGTTCTTTACGTGTGACCAAATGTTCTATACGTGTGGCGGTTCGATCTATATATGGGCGAGTTCAGATGGGCTTCTCTAGGATAGAGAACTGACGTCATGTCTAAATATAAATTCAGAAAAACCTGCGCACTAATGCTTTCCATCTGAACGGTATTTCCTCGTCTTAGTAGTAAACCATTCGGAACTCTCGGGTAATTCCGTAATCCTTCATCATCCATTGATGAAGCATTCATCACCGAGGTATTCCGAATGAGTAGTAAACATCGTTGGTCGCCATTTTGAAATGCTATAGTAACCCCAGGCTTGAGGTGGGTTACTCGGATTCGTGTCAAAAGGTCAAAATGACGTCACTAAGGTTAAAAGTATCACCATTCAAATGGATTCCGAGTGCACTCGGGCTGTTCTCGGATCCTATGTGAACACCTTTCCATGAGTCCCTGGACTCACCGAAATCGACCTAAGACCGAAATCGACCTAAGACGACCGAAATCGAACTACGAAATCGAGCCCGAGACCGAAATCGACCTCAAATTCACCTTCATTGACATTTATTAATTATTTTTTCGATATATTATAAACAATTATGTAGTTATGATATACTTTAGTCAATAATATATATTAAAAAGTTTGTTCTCAACGAAATCGACTTTTCACTCTCCGAAATCGTCTCGTGACCGAAATCGACCTCAAATGCACCGAAATCGACATATATTATTTATTTGGTATATAATAAATAATTATGTAGTTGTAATATACTTTAGTCAATAAAACATATAAAATAATACTTTGTTTTTTAACGCAATCGACTTTCCACTCTCCGAAATCGACCTGAGACGGAAATCGACCTGAGACCGAGATCGACCTGACACCGAATTCTACATGAGACCGAAATCGAATTCGACATGAGACCGAAATCGAAAATAATCGGTGGTCGATTTCGGTTCAGTCTCTTTGGGTATTTTAACGAACAAATATAGCAACATTGTTAGAATCATTAGGTGTGCATGGTTTAACAAAAGATTGAATTGGATACTATTCTATCGCTTACTGACACACAACTAATCAACATAGGACTATTGGAGATCGTGTAAGAGTTACTTACCAAAGTAGAACCACGAGGGGCAGATGGATTGAAGCACTGCATTTTGTCACATATAATGATCAAACCGGCACATGTATTAATGGTATCGTCGTATGTATTAATAAAAGTTTCACATGTCAAGATGAAACTACCACACGTAAGGTTGACTCCACCTCATGGAATGACGATTCTGTCACACATAATGATGAAACCGTTACATGTATTAGAAATGTCGTCACATGTATAAATAAATGTGTCACATATCAAGGTGAAACTACCACATGGAATGACAATTATGTCACATATAATGATAAAAGCGTCACATATATAATAAATGTCGTCACATGTATAAATAAAAAAGCCACACAGGGTGAAACTATCCCACGTAAAGATTACTCCACCACACAAAATGACTTTTCTGTCATACGTAATGATGAAGCCGTCACATGTATTAGAAGTGTCGTCACATATCAAGATGGAACTACCACTTGGAATGACAATTATGTCACATATAATGATAAAACCGTCACATGTATAAATAAAAAAGCCACACATCAGGATAAAACTATCCCACGTAAAGATTACATGTCACATGTAATGATAGTACCGCCACATGTATTAAGAATGCGATCGTATGTATAGAAAATTTGGTCACACGTAAAGAACGTTTGGTCACACGTATAGAACATGTGGTCACACGTATAGAACATTTGGTCACACGTAAAGAACATTTGGTCACACGTAAAGAACATTTGGTCACACGTAAAGAACATTTGGTCACACGTAAAAAACATTTGGTCACACGTATAGAACATTTCGTCACACGTATAGAACATTTGGTCACACGTAAAGAACATTTGGTCACACGTAAAGACATTTGGTCACACGTAAAGAACATTTGGTCACACGTATAGAACATTTGGCCACACGTATAGAACATTTCGTCACACGTATAGAACATTTGGTCACACGTAAAGAACATTTGGTCACACGTATAGAACGTTTGGTCACACGTATAGAACGTTTGGTCACACGTTTAGAACATTTAGTCACACGTATAGAACATTTGGTCACACGTAAAGAACATTTGGTCACACGTAAAGAACATTTGGTCACACGTATAGAACATTTGGTCACACGTAAAGAACATTTGGTCACACGTATAGAACATTTGGTCACACGTATAGAACATTTCGTCACACGTATAGAACATTCGGTCACACGTAATGACAAGAACATTACATAGAGCGTATACTGATAAAACCGTCACATGTATTAGAAATGTGGCCACACGCAATGTTGACTCCACCACACACAATGATTATTCAGTCTCATGTAATTATAAAACAGGCACATGTATTAGAAATGTTGTCACATGGATGGATTAATGTGTCCCATATAAAGGTGAAATTGCCACACGCAATGTTGATTTCACCACACAAAATGATTATTCAATCTCATGTAATTATAAAACAGGCACATGTATTAGATTTGTCGTCGCATGTATATATAAAAGGGTCACATATCAAGGTGAAAGCGTCATATGTAATGATGTTGCAACTGAACATCAAGTTGTAACGTCAAATAAGGCAGTTAAGGCGTTCCATACGTATACGTTCGTCCTTAAGATATTTCATGAAGTGAGCAAGTGTCTAGATTAGATGTTACATCGCGATAGTCGGCTACAATAAATGTTAACATTCATGAATAGAAATCTTCAGGTGTTTGAAACTACTAAAAAGTGTTTGCGATTTACCTTTCTGAATTATTATTATAATATGTTTGCAAAGTTTATTTCAATTGCACATCGTTTAATGCTTGAATGAAATGATATTTGATAGAAACCATATAGCATTGAGCAATCACATTGATGTATACTTCTGTATAAAATGATGAGTGTAAATCAATTGATCTTTACTTACTCGATATTTATATTCACAGATATAGAAATAATGGTGAACTCATATTGATGATTGTGCAACCCATGAAGTTATTGACAATTCGTGTATATGCATATTGTATTCCAGTTGAAACATACATGTACATTGCATTGGTTACCTGTCTGTCTCTTGTCTTTCAACTCTAAAGCCGACAGTTACACCGATATGGAGATCGTTTTTCATATTATAGAAGACGGCACAAATGCCCGTTTTTTTTCCAAATCCGATCGTTCAATACTAACCCATTACTTGACCAATCAGATGTCCATGCTAAGATGTTTATGAGTAGATACGTACCGGCGATTTTCAACACATGTATATGCGATTCCCTTTGCCTTCATTTGGCGGTAGAGAATCTCTAAGGATTGGTCGTCACACATACTACTGAAAGAGAAAATTCCCGGCTTCGACGGTACGAAGGATATCTGTCCTCTTATATATTAACAACACAAGTTTTTACCGTATCTGGGCTGTCTGCTTTAAAAACGTCTAATTTTAAAAACCCAAATCTAGCAAAAAGAGTTGAACAAATTGTCAGCAATGGCGAAATTGCTCGTTTTGAACAATATCCCCTTTACCACAATCTTTTCAAAAGTATTATGTTGCATTACGTCAATGTTGTTTACTCCACGGTATAGGTTTAATAGAATGGTTTGTTATAGATCGCTCTTTTGAAACCATTTAGCTTCCAATCGTGTGTTAAGTTAATGGACCGACGATAGCCCAGCCGTTGTCGACGGGGAATATCGATCAGGGACGTGAATTCGAATCGTGACTCAGCCCTTCATTCTCTCCGATGCTTGTGATGAATGACGCACATCTGTTGGAGAGACAGGACACACATCTGCTGGAGAGACAGGACGCACATCTGCTGGAGAGACAGGACACACATCTGCTGGAGAGACAGGACACACATCTGCTGGAAGGACAGGAAAAACATCTGCTAGAGACAGGGCAAATCTGCTGGAGAGACAGGACACACATCTGCTGGAGACACAGGACGCACATCTGCTGGAGAGACAAGACACATATCTACTGGAGAGACAGGACAAACATCTGCTGGATAGACAGGACACACATCTGCTGGAGAGACAGGACACACATCTGCTGGAAAGACAGGAAAAACATCTGCTTGAGAGACAGGGCACATCTGCTGGAGAAAAAGGACACACATCTGCTGCAGAGACAAGACACATATCTGATGGAGAGACAGGACACACATCTGCTGGAGGGACAGGACACACATCTGCTGGAGAGACAGGACACACATTTGCTGAAGAGACAGGAGACACATCTGCTGGAGAGACAGGACACACATCTGCTGGAGGGACTGGACACACATCTGCTGGAGAAACAGTACACACATCTGCTGGAGAGACAGGACACATATCTGCTGGAGAGACAAGACACACATCTGCTGGAGAGACATGACACACATCCGCTGGAGGGACAGGACTCACACCTGCTGGAGGGACAGGACAAACATCTGCTGGAGAGACAGGGCACATCTGCTGGAGAGACAGGATACACATGATGTGGTGATCATATGACGCACATCTGCTGGGGAGACAGGATACACTTGATGTAGTGATCAGTGTTAAACCTGAAATAATGCTGGAGAGACACGACAAACATGATGCGATGATCACGAGAGACAGGACACATATGATGCGGTGATCACGAAAGACACGACACACATGATGTGGTGATCACGAGAGACAGGACACACATTATGTTGTGATCACTGGCAAACCCGAAATAATGTTGCAGAGACAGGACACACATGATGTGGTGATCATTGGAGAGACAGGACACACATGGTGTGGTGATAATTGGAGAGACAGGAAACACATGATGTGGTGATCATTGGAGAGACAGGACACACATGTTGTGGTGATCATTGGAGAGACAGGACACACATGATGTGGTGATCATTGTAGAGAAAGAACAAACATGGTGTGGTGATCATTGGAGAGACAGGACACATATGATGTGGTGATCATTGAAGAGACAGGACACAAATGATGTGGTGATCAGTGGAGAGACAGTGCAAACACGCTGTTGTGATCATTGGAGAGCGAGGACACACATGCTGTTGTGATCATTGGACATAGAGGACGCACATGATGTGGTGATCATTGGAGAGACAGGACACACATGCTATGGTGATCATTGGAGAGACAGGACACACATGCTGTGGTGATCATTGGAGAGACAGGACACACATGATGTGGTGATCATTGTAGAGAAAGAACAAACATGGTGTTGTGATCATTGTAGAGAAAGAACACTCATGGTGTGGTGATAATTGGACATACAGGACGCACATTATGTGATGATCATTGGAGAGACAGGACACACATGCTGTGGTGATCATTGGAGAGACAGGACACACATGCTGCGGTGATCATTGGAGAGACAGGACACATATGATGTGGCGATCATTGTAGAGAAAGAACACACATGCTGTGGTGATCATTGTAGAGAAAGATCACACATTATGTGGTGATCATTGGAGAGACAGGACACACATTATGTGGTGATCATTGTAGAGAACGAGCACACATCGTGTGGTGATCATTGGAGAGACAGGACACACATGCTGTGGTGATCATTAGAGAGACAGGTCACACATGATGTTGTGATCATTGGAGAGACAGGTAACACATAATGCGGTGATCATTTGAGAGACCAGGACACACATGATGTGGTGATCATTGGAGAGAAAGGACACACATGATATGGTGATCATTATAGAGACAGGACACACATGCTGTGGTGATCATTGGAGAGACAGGACAACACACATGATGTGGTGATCATTGGAGAGACAGGACACACATGCTGTGGTGATCATTGGAGAGACAGAACACCTATGATGCGGCTATCTTTAGAGAGACAAGACACACATGGTGTGGTGATCATTGGAGAGACAGGGCACAGCTGATGTCGTGATTATTGGTAAACCTGAAATAATGGTCGAAATGACGTTAAACTCCACTATATCTATCAAGCAGTTTAGTTGTGATTGTTTTAGTTACCAGCACACTTAAACAGCTATTAAACATAAGTATGGAGGTGCGAAATAGTCCTTTAAACAATGTTCATCAGTAAAGAAGCAGTTCAGTCTGTCCATTAATTTCGCACAGTCTGATAATTATCTGGGGACCTTCTAATAAGGAGCCAAAACACTAGTCAATGGCAAGCTATGTCTGACTACACCTTTCTCTATACCGAGACAACGCTAACTGAATAGATAACGTGTATTTTTAGAAAATGGATGTAAACACTTAATACAGATTCAGAGTAGACCCCGTCTCACAAAATACTCTTTCATCCTAAAGTTTTATTCAACTCACCTGCCTAGAATCGGTGATTCGTTCACTAGTAAAACAGTGATCTTTGTGACGACACCAGTCCGCAAATAAGGCAGTTCATGCAGGGCTAAATACCTATATGATATAATAGATACTTAAGTTAACAAGGGTTGCTGCAACATGCAGCAATTGGCGCGGGAATCAGCATGTTATGGCTTAAGAGATACTGTTTGATTCGAAAAACACGAAACCCGCTTTTAAATATATGATATAAATATATGATAACAATAGGTTTTTTTAGTTTAAATACGTAAAACGAAAACAAAAATACCTTTTCCCAACAAAATTATTGTAAACATTTGTCTGCGCATGCGCGTCCTTTTTCCCCCCTTAATATATTCTTAAAATTGCAAAATGTCGCACAATAACTTCGCATTCATGAAAATATTCCCAGTTTCCTAATGTAATGGGAACAGGGTATAGGTATATGTATAGATATCACGTCTACAGCTTTGATATGGAAGCCGGAGTGCATAGCGACGTTGGTAGGGTGGTTGACCTTTGTGTAAAGTTAAGCAACGTTCAAAGCGGTTAGTGCCTGGATGGGTGACCCGCGATGGCTTAACGCCGGAACACGTTACAAATGGTTGCAGCGGTGGGTGTTAATTTTTATGGTTTTAATTCATATTTTAATTATAAAAAAACTACTTGCATATAATTAGACTGGTTCACTTATCTTAATATTCTATTGGAAACTCGAACGAGAACCAGTCTTGTGACGAACTGCTACGGAAATATCCGACAGCTGATGGTAAAATTCGGCGCATGCGCGATTAAGACGATTAACACGGCGCATGCGCAATCCCATTGCACCAGTGATAGTTTTTTCACAACCAATATATGCACCTGCGCAATAACGAAGTGATTTAATACAGCGGTTCGGATCCGATTACCCTATGTAAAAAACTGATCCGGACATTTTATCCTTAATCTGTATAAAATGGGACAGATTTAAATTTATATGTTGTACTAAACC
Source organism: Serripes groenlandicus (assembly GCA_031761405.1). Classification (NCBI taxonomy): domain Eukaryota; kingdom Metazoa; phylum Mollusca; class Bivalvia; order Cardiida; family Cardiidae; genus Serripes; species Serripes groenlandicus. The sequence continues at coordinate 78,348 of JASEVX010000276.1, forward strand.
TTACTAAAATAGGACAGAGTTTAATTTCTATGTTATCTTTAACCTTGGTAAATGGGACAGAGCTTTATTTATATGTTTTACTAAACCTGGCTAAATGGGACAGAGATTTATTTATATGTTTTACTAAACCTTACTAAAATGTGAGAGAGTTTAATTGCTATGTTGTACTTTACCTGGCTAAATGGGACAGAGTTTAATATATATGATGTACTTAACCTTACTAAAGTGGGACAGAGGTTAATTTATATGTTTTACTTAATCTTACTAAAATGTGACCGAGTTTTATTTATATATTGTACTAAACCTTACTAAACTGGGACAGAGTTTAATTTATATGTTTTACTAAACCTGGCTTAATTGGACAAAGTTTCAATTTCTATGTTGTATTCAACGTTGCTAAGTGGGACAGAGTTTGATTCATATGTTGTATTTAATTATTCGACAGAGTTAACTTGACATGTTTTAGATAAATGGTTAACTGGGACTGAACTTAATATACTAGTATATGTTATACTAAATATTGCTAAAATGGGACAGAGCTTTATTTATATGTCATTCTTAACATGGCTAAATTGAACATGATTTAATTTATATATTATAATGAACATGGCTAAATGGAACATAGTTGTATGTACATGATAAACAAATCACAGTTTAATTTATATGTTATTCTAAACCTGGTTAAAATGGGACAAAATTTGATTGATAACTTATACTAAACTTTGCTAAATGGGACATAATTTAATTTATATCTTATGCTAAAATGGGGCAGAGTTTAAGTTATATATTATACTAAACCTGGTTAAAATGGGACACAATTTAATTGATAACTTATTCTAAACTTGACTAAATGTTATGCTAAAATGGGGCAGAGTTTTATTTATATGTTATACTAAACATGGCTAACATGGGACACAGGTCTTTTTATATGTTATACTAAACATGGCTAAAATGGGATCGAGTTATATTCTCATTATACTAAACGTGGAATCCGCTGTGTTCGAGTAGTTAGCGTCGGGGATTTCGAAACCGGGTGTCCCGGGTTCGATCCCCATTGCCGGCACTACGGTCATTGTGGAGTGCCCTTGGGCAAGGCATATTTTCTAGCGTAGTACTGGTTTCTTTACCCAGGGATCATGAATAAGTGAACTGTCGCCTTGATATAACTGAAATAATGTTGAAAGCGGCGTAAAACTCCAATAAATAAATAAATAAATATACTAAACGTGGTTCGTATATCATTTCTATTGAACTATTACCTTATACTCTTCAAATTCGAACAGTTTAGAAGTTTTATGTTCGGACAGAGTGGAAGAAAGTTGGTAAACAGATATTTTCTTATGACAAATGACTTTTCAATCTTTCAAGTTATTTGCAAAGGTCAACCACGTGCGAGTGTTTCAGTGAAATGTCGAAACATTGATCTAAGTTAAAGGGTTTAACTAACGTTGTGTTAGCATAAATTGGCACTGCGCTTGCATTCATCATGAGGAACACTTCCCCGATAACCTTTTCGGCAAACCGTCTCGAAGCTGTCGTCCAAAAGCCTTGTGCGGCACTACGGGGACAGTCTGGGGTCGCCACCCAGCCCGGACATAATGTTCCTCTAGGGGCCATGCCGTCACTTGTATTTGGATCACTACACCAGTATGGCCCGTTACCTATGTAACCTGTAAAACGAATAAATGAAGATATGCCTGCTGCGTATGGTTTTAGATCAGTCGCATATTTAAAGATCATTTTTAAAGTTCTTAGATTAGTAAATAGTATGAGGGACATTACGAAGTTTATTTTGGTGACCTGTAAAGCTAGCGTAAACGACTGCCACCACGCCATCCTTTCATACAACATTATAAATTGTATATGCATTACTTTGACAAATAGTATAGTTGTTCAAGAGCATCTTATAAAGAAATAATAAGACATTTGTTATATGTACATGCATATTTTTAAGCAATTGGCGTAATCGGCTTTTGATAAAATATGTACATGTATAATAATTGACCTATTCGTTGTAATTTCCTTTTTCATTTAGCACAAGAGAGATCAATATTCAACACAGGCATACAAACGGTAAATTTTGCATTGGTGTAACGATTGAGTTTTGACTTTTGACATGCCATGGTCATAAATTGACCACTTATCAGAGTTTTGGGAATACATCATCACTCTGATTGCGTACGTAATGGTAACACCTACACGAGTGAATTATGAAAGATCGGTACGCAGTAGTTATAAGCATTCATCCAAAATAATATCGATTGACTCGAAACTAATTTTATTCAAATGACAATGCGTGATTTTTTTTGTCAAATACAATAATTGTGATTATTTACTTGTAAGAGTGTCCGACAAGGTGTAGTACTTCTGTCCAAAATTACTATATCGGTGCACAAACGGGTAAACATTCTCCCACAATAGAGACTGGTTAAATAAATAGAAATAACTGTAATTTTCACATCATACATTTATATTTCTCACAATAGAATTGTCTTTGTCTAGAAGGTAGAATCATACTTAATGTAGATTTTACAATACTGTCTCCTGATGCCTTCAGTATGCACGTATACATGTATTATACATTAAACTAGATACTATAAAACTACTCGGTTCCTGACCAATCTGTACTATCTTTAATGTATTAACCCTTTACCTCATACGACAATTCTGCAGCAGACGACTTTGAACGTATTTTGTCAAAACATAGAAAATCTCCATAATTGAATGGATAACCTATGACAAAAAGTGGAAAACATTGCGGCAAAAGGAGAAATTGCACGTTTTGTGCAATTTCTTCTTTTGTCACTATGTTTTCAAAAAGCCGTCTGCTGCAGAGGCGTCAGAAAGCGTCTATATGAGGGAAAGGGTTAAACGTTTCTGTTTTACATAGATTGATTGATTGTGGGATAGTTTTTTGAAGGTTTAAACAGTGTTTAAGTGTATCCGGCGAGAAGCTTCATGCCATTTCTGATGTTCTAACATCAGTGACAAAGAAAGCATTCTGTCAAGGCAACTAGCATCCTCTTCACATAGCACGATCGGTGAGACTAGACGCAATGACCACAGTGAACCGCAACAAAAAGGTAGATAAAATAGCTGGAAATTAATTAACCATCCCGGCCCGACTTTTACTGATGTGTTTCTCAGTTACAGGTGTTTCAAATCGTGAATCAACTCCATTGAAGTCGATGAATAATTTGACATACTTGTAACTCGACCAGTCTCTCCTTTTCGTATGTCTTTTCGTCGATAGATGACTAACGTGCGTTTTGACCTAGATGTTAAACAAATGATCTAGTTTGTAGACCAATCAAATGTTGTATTTAATGAATATTATCGAAGAAATAAAGGAAATGAAACGTTTTGATTGGTTTTTGCAGCTGTGCGGCCTACACAGCAAGATGAAATATCACAAATCGTAAGAAGGGATGTGTAATGGTCAGAGAAGGCTCGGATTAATGTCTGCATCCGTCGTAATATGACGGATTGATAGCCAACGACGCTACCGTCGTGATATGACGGATTGACATCCTAGGACGCTACCGTCGTGATATGACGGATTGACATCCTAGGACGCTACCGTCGTGATATGACGGATTGACAGCCAACGACGTTACCGTCGTGATATGACGGATTGACATCCAATGACGCTACCGTCGTGATATGACGGATTGACATCCTAGGACGCTACCGTCGTGATATGACGGATTGACATCCTAGGACGCTACCGTCGTGATATGACGGATTGACAGCCAACGACGTTACCGTCGTGATATGACGGATTGACATCCAATGACGCTACCGTCGTGATATGACGGATTGACAGCCAACGACGTTACCGTCGTGATATGACGGATTGACAGCCAATGACGCTACCGTCGTGATATGACGGATTGTAATTTTGATATGTTTTTAATATGTTTGCATAGTTGGTTTTAAAGTTGTCTGCTGCAGTCTTGTTGTAGGATATGATATAGCCTGGGTACCGAGGATGGGTTCAATATGCGCATATTCCATTTACTAGTGTTTTCTCATATTGTTCGCCGTTTATCTTTTTTAAAGATATTTCTGTTTACATTATATTTCGATTTAATTTGAATGGCACGAAGTCTAAAACAAAAATGAGCCGTGTACTAGAACAAGATGTCTTATTGAAGGTTTTTTATAATATAATTATACTATAATTAAGCAAAATCTATATTTGTAGCCATATTGGTACCACGTCTTTATTCTTAGAAGAAGACACCGTGTTACTTGACCTGGCTCAACTATATCATATCTCTGGGTACGGGGTGATCTGTCAATCTTTGCTCAACTATACCATATCTCTAGGTACGGGGTGATCTGTCAATTTAACATAGCCTTCATATCCAGTCTCAGGTACATCACATCGTGGCAGGTAGAGGAACGCAGTTGAGAACTTCTCCCAAACCTCGGTACAATTCCAAAACCTGCAATAGTATCTACATATACATTGAAACATCAGTAAATGGAGTTAGAGTATTCGAGTATTTGCACTCTGCAAGCAAAATTCACAAATACATTGGTGATGAATGTTACATAAAAAATGAGCATGGTACACTTTTGAAAGTACATTTTTGTTCCATTGCAAACCAGCAGCTGTATATACATCACAATCAAAATAACATCGGACAATTATTATTACATTGGGTTTTTATAAGTAATGCACATCAAGCAATAATTGCTAATTTACACTGAATCCTGCCATTTTGTAACACACGTTATTCCATACTTTCATATTGTCCCGTTTACTTGTGGTCGTGATTTTCAGACGATGACAATAGTTAAGGAGTGATCATGTAACTATTCCGCATGATAAACATGCTCATATAAACAAACATGCGTTTATTCTATATATATGGATTTGTAGCCTTTTTGATGTCCTTTGTTTCATCTGCCATAAACTATTGAAGTTAACAATATAGTCACGTTATTACATCAACTCGTATAAAGGAGATTATACACTCTTCTCATCAATGCTATGGTTCGGATATTCGTTTTGTCATGACTGATTTTAAATGTCTTGGTCGACAGCTAGATATACCCAAGATAATTCGAAAGCTGCAATGAACTTTCGATTGTCTGTTATCAAATAATTATAACAAATACATTATTGATGACACGTAATAGATCATTGTTTTCTCGAAGCCAACGCCGTGTACAATTGCGTTTGAGCACCGACTCATTAATAGTCATGTGATATATATATTACTTCGCACACATAAAACAGTTGCTGTTTTGTAATTTATTTTCACTGACATAACTAGCTGTCAAATGTAGTTTATTGACCTTATACTATGAAGTCATCTTTGAACCTCAGTCTTTTACGCAGGGTGAATTGCAAGCTCGGCAACGTCAGTCAAATGCTCGGCAGCGTAAGTAAAAAAACTCGGTCAAACGCTCGACAACCTTAGTCATACAACTCGGTCAAACGTTCGACAACGTCAGTCTAAATGATCGGTCAACGCTCGACAACGTCAGTCTCAGAACTCATTAAAACGCTCGGTAAAGTCAGTCTAAAAGTTCGGTCAACGCTCGACAATGTCAGTCTCAGACCTCGTTCAAACGCTCGACAACGTCAGTGTCAAAACTCGTTAAAACGACAAGCTCGTTCAAACGCTCGACAATGTCAGTCTCAGAACTCGTTACGCTCGACAACGTCAGTCTAAAAGCTCGGTCGAACGCTCGACAACGTCATTCGACAAACTCGTTCAAACATTCGACAACGTCAGTCACAGAACTCGTTTAAACGCTCGACAACGTCAGTCAAAAAACTCGTTCAAACGCTCGACAACGACAGTCTTACAACTCGTTCAAAAGCTCGACAGCGTCAGTCATACAATACGTTCAAACGCTCGACAAGGTCAGTCAAAGAACTTGGTAATACGCTTTACAAGGTCAGTGAAAAAAACTTCGTTCAAACGCTCGACAACGTCAGTCTCAGAACTCGTTCAAACGCTCGACATCGTCAGTCATACAATTCGTTCAAACGCTCGGCAAGGTCAGTCAAAGAACATTGTCGTAAGCTCTGCAACGTCAGACTCAGAACTCGGTCAAACGCTCGACAACGTCAGTCGAAAAACTCGTTCAAAAGCTCGACAGCATCAGTCATACAATTCGTTTAAACGCTCGACAACTTGGTCATACGCTTTGCAACGTCAGTCTAAAAGAACTTGGTCAAACGCTCGGCAATATCAGTCAAAAAGAACTCGGTCAAACGCTCGGCAACGTCAGTCAAAGAACTAGGTCAAACGATCGGCAACGTCAGTCAAAGAACTAGGTCAAACGATCGGCAGCGGTCAAACAAAGAACTACGTCAAACGTTCGGCAACGTCAGTCAAAGAACTCGGTCAAACGATCCGCAAACAAAGAACTCGATCAATCGCTGAGTTCGAAGTGCATCATCACGACTTGACGTCAAAATGTTGCTATGACGTTTCTTTTCACGTTTATTCTACCTACGTTTATAACTTTAAATGATGATTGACGTTAACACCTTCTGAAAGAAGCTTTTATTTACTTCTTTATTCTTTATTTTGACCGATCTCAAAAGTGAAAAACGATATTGAATGATTATTTAACATTTTGACTTTGGAAAATGTGGGATGTGCAAGGTTTTATTAATGTGTTGAAAAAGGAGAAACAACGTCTTATTTTCGTCGTGATGAGCATACCTTGGCAAGAAAATGGAATGACGTGTATTAATCAGGGTGTGTATGTGTGTGTGTATGTGTAAAAGCTATAGTATGATGAAGCAAGCTTCATATTCTGGTCATTGAACACAAAAAGTAACAATAGCTAATCCAATGTGAACTATACAAATTAAATTGATTTAGATACTATTAAATATTCTATCTGCAATGACGAGTTTGAGAAAAAATTACTTTTAAAACCGGAAATGGCTGCCATCTATACAAATAACTGCCAAACAACAAGCAGACAAGCATATAATATAATTCAATGCTTGAATCACAAAGTAAATGACATTTCTGCGTATCTGCTTGGCTAGAACGGTATATGTATGCTTGTGGAGGTGAATATACTTACTTGTCAATGCACCAAGTTGAATTTGGAACCTGTAAAAAACTTTTTTTTGTTCAATAAAAGCTCATGGGAGTTTCTGTTTAATATTTATTTTTGGAAAACACCGTCAATCTATAAAAAATCCGACTATTTTCTAAAGTCTCATGTATTTCACGCGAGATATGTTACTGATCAGGTCATGGTTTTGTATTTTGAGTCGATACTGTGTAGAAATACACCTTTTTAAATATAAAAACTAATTGCAGTATTTTTACATCAAACTTCTTTGGTGTTCTTTCTATTTTGTAAGTGATTTAACTTCAAATCCATTTTCCATATATCGCAACAGATTGTCGCTTTTTTTGTTCGACTGACTATTCATATGTTTGCGGTTTCACTCTAGGGCTTGATACATTCCAATCATTTAAATATTTTCACAGATATTCTACAAATTATGGCATCTCTCTGAACCCGAAATGATGTTCAATAATGAGCTACTCATTGAAAGATGGATTGAAATCGATCAATGCTGATTTTGTAACATTAATACTTGTGGGACTGAGGGCCATTATTGTCTATTATTGTCTGATTCCATTATCTTTTCGGCGAGTGTCTTTGGAATTTGCTAACTCAGGCAATCGGTTTCTGACGAGCTCCTTACATTATATAATCAGTATAGCTGACAGTACCCTGTGTAATCACCATCTACACTAGATAATCAGTATAGCTGACACTATCCTGTGTAATCACCATCCACATTCGATACTCAGTATAGCTGACAGTACCCTGTGTAATCACCATCTACATAGATAATCAGTATCGTTGACAGTACCCTGTGTAATCACCATCTACATTATATAATCAGTAAAGCTGACAGTACCCTGTGTAATCACCATCTAAAGTAGATAATCAGTATAGCTGACAGTACCCTGTGTAATCACCATCTACAGTAGATAATCAGTACAGCTGACAGTACCCTGTGTAATCACCATCTACATACCTACCACGTTTGTTTCAAGTAAATCAATGGAATAATTTAAGGTTCATGGTTCCGGACAAGAGAGTTAATAGAAACGGAAACAGACACACACGTCGACAGATATCCTACGGTGGCTATTTAATCAACGAAATGGGACTTAACTACCATTTCGTATTATTGTAAAAAAGAGATAACAGCTCAAACATTAAACATATGTATTTTGTACTCTTTAATACTTTCATGTTTAAGGTCTATTTTGATGAAATAAAACAACGAAAACCCTTAGTTTGCGGTTTTTAGGCGTCTAAATAGGTTAAAATCAGGGAAAATGTTGAATAAATGGATACAAATATCTCGCTTCTCCCACTACATACCCGTGTGGGCAGAACACATCTTTATTGACCTTCAGCTGAAACATCTCACATTCTCCAATAACGACCTCTCGTAAATTGTCTGTGATCCTTTGAAGATTTCGACAACCAGATTTGACGAGAACACATTTTGCCATCAAACAGAAAAGAATGAAAGTAACACAGCGTAACCGTAAATCCATGTTCGATGCACCAATGAACTGTTAATACACTAGATCTCTATCGGCAAAATGCTTACATCGTACTTAAAATAGGACCGTATTAATAAAGGCTGCAGAACCTCATGCGAAAAGCAGTTTTGCTAAAAACGCGAATAGTGAATGCCTGCACAACCCATATGTACACATTCTCGCAAGTAAAATCTGCCTTAAGCCGAAGAGTAATCTCTGACAAATCTCTAGTGAGGCCCAACCGATTTCCAATCGACACACTTAAGTTTGATTTTGGAGGGATGGGGTTACAGGATTCTTTTAGCCTGACGCGCTGATATCAAACTTCAAATGGCAAAACTGCACAACAAAAATATGCCGTACAACAAACATATCTAAGGGTCGCGCCATGGCAATAAGGGTTCGTGTGACTTCTCCTGCTTGCTATCTGTTAAATGTACATGATGTTGGTAATAGAAGTTATACAGCTTGTAGATATATATTCGACCGTGCCTATGTGCGCGCTCATCGGAACTTCACTTTTAGTAGCTGTAATTTAACCCCTTATCGGCAGCCGCGGCACCTAAATACTGACAATATGATCGCCACTCGAGAATATCCTTTGCAACGATAAGATAACACGCTGCACAGGTAGGTTACCACTTAAACTTAGATAAATGAAGAAAATACTGTGGTATTCACCTTGGTGATTTTCGCATTTGCATATTTTACAAACTTCCGGCTCTAGCTCGGAAACCCGAGGTCGGAGGTCAATCACGTAAACGCAATCGAATACTACCACTGAAGCGCTATGGGCGATTGAAGTAAAAAACGACTGTAAAAAGATACCCTATCTTTGAAAGGCTACCATTTGGAAACAAAGGCCTAAATCAAAAATCGTTACGGAAATTTTTATTCAAAATATCTCTAAGTATCTTTAACCGAAGTTTTAGCTCTCCACATTCAAAACTGTAGGAGAAGATGGTTCGGGTTCTTAGAACGCGTGTTTTTGCTAGCTGCATAGCAACGGGTGGGTCCTTAGCAACGAAACTCAAACGCGCGCATCCTGAACCCGTATGGCATATGTTCATCAAGTTTCATCGGAATCGGCTCGTCGGTTTGAGCTGTGGAGCGTCGCTTTACAAACAAACAGACACACAAGCTGGTAGGCGACGTGGGATTCGCCTTGGTGATTTTCGCCTTTGCATAGAGTTATGGTTCCTATACACTGCACTTTTTCTCATTGTGGTTTACAATTGTATGACGTTTTATTAGATTCCATCTAGTAGTTTTAAAGTTATTCTTCGGATAAGAAAAAGTAAGAAAGGGAAATAACTCCGTAAATAGGTAATACTGAGTTATAGTTCTTGTAAAATTCACTTCCTCTCAACGTGTTGTATCATCGTATGAAGTTTTATAAAATTCCATTTTGTAGTTTTAAAGTAATTCTACGCACAAGAAAAGGTAAGAAAGTGTAATAACTGTTAATAGGTGAAATATGGTTATTGTACACTGCACTTCCTCTGAACGTGTTGTATTATCGTATTAAGTTTTATTAAATTCCATCTTGTAGTTTTAAAGTAATTCTACGCACAAGAAAAAGTAAGAAATGGCAATAACTCTGTTATTAGCTAAATTAGAGTAATGGTCCGTGTACATTGCACTTCCTCGTATTGTGCTCTACCATTGTATGAAGTTTTATCAGATTCAAGCTGGTAGTTTTTAAGTTATTCTCCAGACAAGAAAAAGTAACAAAGGGCAATAACTCTGTAAATAGGTAAAATATAGCTATGGTTATTGTACACTGCACTTCCTTCCAATGTGTTGCATGATCGTATGAAGTTTTATTTTATTTGATCTTGTAGTTTTAAAGTTATTCTACGCACAAGAAAAAGTAACAAAGGGCTATAACTGTTTTAATTAGCTAAATGAGTTATGGTTCTTGTACACCGCACTTCCTCTCATTGTGCTCTATGAAGTTTTATTATATTTCATGTCGTAGTTATTAAGTTATTCTCTGGACAAGAAAAAGCAACAAAGGGCAATAACTCTGTAATTAGGTAAAATAGATACCCTATCTTTGAAAGGCTATCATTTGGAAACAAAGGACTAAATCAAAAACCGTAACAGATAAGTGTTTTCTAAATATCTCGAAGTATCTATAACTGAAGTTTCAGCTCTCCATTTTCAAAACTGTTGGAGAAGATAGAAAAATGGTTTGGGATTTTAAAAGCGTTTTTTTGCTACCTGCATAGCAGCGGGTAAGTCCTTACTAAAGAAACTGAAACGAGTACACTCTGAGCCTCAATGACACCTGTTCACCAAGTTCCTTCGGAAACCGTCGGTTTGGGTTGTGGAGCGTCGCTAAAACAAAAACAAATGGACAAACAGACAGACAGACGACGGTAGGCGACGCGGGATTCGCCTTGGTGATTTTCGCCTCTGCATAACTTCGGCTCTAGCTCGGAAACTCGAGGTCGGAGGTCAATCACGTAAGGAAACCTTTTTGTAGCTCTAGAATAGATCTATCAAATGGTGCAATAAAATCGCTAATATCGAATAATAATACTGCAGCGCTAGGCGCGATTCGAGTCATAAACGAGTGTAAAAAGACCTATCTTTGAAAGGCTACCATTTGAAAAAAAAGGCCTAAATCAAAACTCCTTACGGATACATTTTTTCTAAATATCTCGAAGTATCTCTAACCGAAGTGTCAGCTCTCCACATTCAAAGCTGAAGGAGAAGATAGAAAAATGGTTTGAGTTCTTAAAGCGCGTTTGTTTGCTAGCTGCATAGCAACGGCTATCTTTGAAAGGCTGCATTTGGAAAGAAAGGCCTAAATCAAGAATCGTAACGCATGCGTGTTTTCTAAATATCTCGAAGTATCTCTAACCGAAGTTTCAGCTCTCCATATTCAAAACTGTAGGAGAAGATAGATAACTGGTTTTGGGCTATCTTTGAAAGGATACCAGTTGGAAACAAAGGCCTAAATCAAAATAATAGATACGTTTTTTCTAAATATATCAAAGTATCTATAACTGAAGTTTCAGCTCTGCACATTCAAAACTGTAGGAGAAGATAGAACAATGGTTTGGGGTCTTAAAACGCGTTCCTTTGCTATCTGCATTGCAACGGGTGGGTCCTTAGCAACGAAACTTAAACGCGCACACCCTGAATTCATTTGGCACCTGTCCACCAAATTTCATCGGAATCGGCCCTTTTGTTTGGAAAAGCCGGTTTGGAAAGTCCTGACAATAATGGATACCTAGCGAATCCCAATAATGATATAACCTTAAACTCGCCCTGCCCACTGCGTCTAACGAATGATCACATGATTGGTGGTCTAACACTATATCACAAGTTTACATAAAAGATTTCCGACAGAGGCATTATTTTCATTGTATGTATTTGTTTATGACGACGTCGTTAGACTCGTAGAAATCAAGTTGTGACCCGTTATATTGTAATAAAAAAACATCCCATAAAGGCATTTACTGTTGCGATATTCTTCTTTCTTTACGTTTGGTGTACATGTATGTCCACAATTTCTAAGGATGAGTAATCTATCTTTTATCAATACATCAGATGCTAGAAAACGAGTTCATAAACCAATTAAAAACAAGAGGGCAATGGTTGCCCTGTTACACTCAGCCGAGTACCATGTTCATCAATCGAAAATAAAGACAATTTGATATACTAGTACAAAGTGCGGCCTCTAGAGTGTCCATGAAAGTTATCATAAATTCGACCTAGTGACCTAGATTTTGACCAGACTATCATTATTTATGACGATGTCAATCAAAGTGCTGAAGGCACAACTTTATTTCGGTACACAAAACTGTATAAACATTTGCCTTTGCATTGTGAAAGACATTGGTATAACTATTACAAGTTCGGGTAAAAGAAAAAATGACACAAAGATAACAGTTAAATTTCAATGCCAATTTCATTTGTTTATAAAAATTAAACATGAGACATACATGTGCAAATATATCTAATGACTAAGGATCAAAAGACATGTTAAACAATAGGATAACCATCATCGCTCAGACTCACTCACCTGAGTATTTCCTTAATGTGTTACCCCGCAAAAATCAAAATTGTCCAGGTTTTCTAAGATTTTACTCTAAGACATCCTGTTTAAAAATATGATCTTCATTTTCTAAAGATTTGAAAAAGACAAATTTCATGATAATTAGGTATCCTTAACTATTTTCAACTTGAAACACATTTTGATGTTTTTGCAGCAGTTGATTTTTGAAACATTGTCGCAAAAGAAAAGCAATTTCTCCTGAATTTGTAGCGATATAAGACTTGATTAGATACAATTTAAAAAAGTTTTTAGTTTACACTTATATGGAACACATTTTCCCAATTTCTAATTCCGCAGCTACAAAAGTTCTACATATAATTCAATTATAAAGGAACGTTCCTGTGAAATTATTTTGAAATTTGTCCATTAGTCTTAGAGGAGAAGTTGTTTGTAGGAAAATATGAACGGAATAGTTAGGGTAAGGGTTACAATAGGTCACCCCGCAATTTGTGTTCATGTGTGCTACGAAGGGTAGCTAACCCGAGTCCCTGAAAGCCATGTTTTTCAATCAATCAACGGCTTGAATATTTTTTGTAGAGGGTCACCTGATACTCACTGATTTATTTTACCCATTTTGTAGATGGTCACTAAAGGAACATTTCTGTCAAATAATTTTGGAATCAGAAAAGCAGTTGCAGAGGAAGAATTTTATACCGCATGTTGGCTGTGTTTTTTACCATTGTATATGGATTGAAGAGATTATGAAGAGGCCCACTGAAGGGACATTTCTGCTAAATTGTCTTGAAATCCAACAAGTACTATCATTTGTCATTTAGTTCCTGTTTTGATGCCATCCTGCAGCCATGTTTTCCAAGAAATCAATACAGTTTGAACAAATCTTTATAGGGCCTCTCACGGAACATTTCTATCAACTTATCTTAGAATGGACAAGCTTATTCACAGGAAACGTATTTTGAATTTATGCATACCCCGACATCTCCTTCCCCCTTTCTGATGCCACAGCAACCAAAGTTCAACATAGATATTCACATCTTTAAACAATTCTGAAAGAGGACTACAACATGAATTACATGGAACATTTCCAGGAACATTCCCGTTGTAATGTGTCCTTTTATTTACAAAGAGATGTCTTTTGAAGGTAAATTTTGACGACGGACAGACAACTGTCAGAGAGAGATTATAATAAATCAACTTGAGCCTTAGGCTTATTTGTTTATTTTTCTTATTTTCAAGGGCAATACTCGAAAAGTACCCTGTGTGACTGTGCCGGTTATTGTTCTTGTCCCGAACCTTATACCCACTAACATTTTCAACAAGTTTGGTGAAGATCGGATGAAAATTGTTTGACTCAGAGAGCGGCCATGGGTTATCCCATAATACAATCTTACGGGCGAATAACAGGGTTGTTCTGAGTGACATCTTAACCCTTTCCAACATACAGATTCTTTTTTGATGCCTCTGAATCAGACGAATATTTCTCCTTTTGCCATAGTATTTTCAAAAGACTTAATGTTTGCAACTTTATTCAATAATTAAGTTTTCATTGATAGAGAATCTTAATGTTTTTTGACTTTATGCTTTCAAACTTGTCTGCTACATATTTGTTGTATGTGGGAAAGGTTTGAATTTATTCAAACAAGGAGAAAACGGTTTGGTTAGGTATGGAATTGAAATGTCAGTAAGCACACAACGTGTATAGAATCAGTGTTATTGGCGGTTTAACATCGTCTTGTACAATGTATCGCATCAGTGTATCGTCTTGTACAATGTACTGAATCTGTGCAATGGAGGGTTAAACATCGTCTTGTACAATGTACCGCATCAGTGTATCGTCTTGTACTATGTACTGAAGCTGTGCAATGGAGGGTTAAACATCGTCTTGTACAATGTACCGCATCAGTATATCGTCTTGTACAATGTACTGAATCTGTGCAATGGAGGGTTAAACATCGTCTTGTACGATGTACCGCATCAGTGTATCGTCTTGTACAATGTACTGAATCTGTGCAATGGAGGGTTAAACATCCTCTTGTACAATGTACTGAATCTGTGCAATGGAGGGTTAAACATCGTCTTGTACAATGTACCGCATCAGTGTATCGTCTTGTACAATGTACTGAATCTGTGCAATGGAGGGTTAAACATCGTCTTGTACAATGTACCGCATCAGTGTATCGTCTTGTACAATGTACTGAATCTGTGCAATGGAGGGTTAAACATCGTCTTGTACAATGTACTGCATCAGTGTATCGTCTTGTACAATGTACTGAATCTGTGCAATGGAGGGTTAAACATCGTCTTGTACAATGTACCGCATCAGTGTATCGTCTTGTACAATGTACTGAATCTGTGCAATGGAGGGTTAAACATCGTCTTGTACAATATACCGCATCAGTGTATCGTCTTGTACAATGTACTGAATCTGTGCAATGGAGGGTTAAACATCGTCTTGTACAATGTACCGCATCAGTGTATCGTCTTGTACAATGTACTGAATCTGTGCAATGGAGGGTTAAACATCGTCTTGTACAATATACTGAAATTGTGCAATGGAGGGTTAAATATCGTCTTGTACAATGTACCGCATCAGTGTATCGTCTTGTACAATGTACTGAATCTGTGCAATGGAGGGTTAAACATCGTCTTGTACAATGTACCGCATCAGTGTATCGTCTTGTACGATGTACTGAATATGTGCAATGGAGGGTTAAACATCGTCTTGTACAATGTACCGCATCAGTGTATCGTCTTGTACAATGTACTGAATCTGTGCAATGGAGGGTTAAACATCGTCTTGTAAAATATACTGAATATGTGCAATGGAGGGTTAAACATCGTCTTGCACAATGTACCGCATCAGTGTATCGTCTTGTACAATGTACTGAATCTGTGCAATGGAGGGTTAAACATCGTCTTGTACAATGTACTGAATCAGTGTAATTGATGGGTTTAAATCGTCTTGTACAATCTACCTCTTCTGTTTAATTGATGGTTTAAAACAGTCTTGAACATTGTACCGTATCTGTGTAATTTAGATATTCTTGTGTAATGTACCGCGTCTGTGTTATTAATGGTTTAACATCGTCTTGTACAATGTACCGGTTCTGTGTAATTGATGGTTTAAGAAGTTCTTGTACAATGTACCGATTCTGTGTAATTGATGGTTTAAGAAGTTCTTGTACAATGTACCGGTTCTGTGTAATTGATGGTTTAAGACGGTATTTTACAATGTACCGGTTTTGTGTAATTGATGGTTTAAGAAGGTCTTGTACAATGTACCGCGTCTGTGTAATTGATGGTTTAAAAAAGTCGTGTACAATGTACCAGTTCTGTGTAATTGAGGGTTTAAGAAGGTCTTGTACAATGTACCAGTTCTGTGTAATTGATGGTTTTAAAAAGTATTGCACAATGTACCGTATCTGTATAATTGGGATATTCTTGTGTAATGTACCGCGTCTGTGTAATTGATGGTTTAAGACGGTATTTTACAATGTACCGGTTATGTGTAATTGGTGGTTTAAGAAGGTCTTGTACAATGTACCGCGTCTGTGTAATTGATGGTTTAAAAAAGTCGTGTACAATGTACCAGTTCTGTGTAATTGAGGGTTTAAGAAGGTTTTGTACAATGTACCGGTTCTGTGTAATTGATGGTTTAAAAAAGTATTGCACAATGTACCGTATCTGTGTAATTGGGATATTCTTGTGTAATGTACCGCGTCTGTGTAATTGATGGTTTAAAAAAGTATTGCACAATGTACCGTATCTGTGTAATTGAGATATTCTTGTGTAATGTACCGCGTCTGTGTAATTGATGGTTTAAAAAGGTCGTGTACAATGTACCGGTTCTGTGTAATTGAGGGTTTAAGAAGGTCTTGTACAATGTACCGGTTCTGTGTAATTGATGGTTTAAGACGGTTTTGTACAATGTACCGGTTCTGTGTAATTGATGGTTTAAGACGGTGTTGTACAATGTACCAGATCTGTGTAATTGATGATTTAAGAAGGTCTTGTACAATGTACCGGTTCTGTGTAATTGATGGTTTAAGAAGGTCTTGTACAATGTACCGGTTCAGTGTAATTGATGGTTTAAGAAGGTCTTGTACAATGTACCGGTTCTGTGTAATTGATGGTTTAAGAAGGTCTTGTACAATGTACCGGTTCTGTGTAATTGATGATTTAAGAAGGTCTTGTACAATGTACCGGTTCTGTGTTATTGATGGATTAAGACGGTTTTGTACAATGTACCAGATCTGTGTAATTGATGATTTAAGAAGGTCTTGTACAATGTACCGGTTCTGTGTAATTGATGATTTAAGAAGGTCTTGTACAATGTACCGGTTCTGTGTAATTGATGGTTTAAGACGGTTTTGTACTATGTACCAGATCTGTGTAATTGATGATTTAAGAAGGTCTTGTACAATGTACCGGTTCTGTGTAATTGATGGTTTAAGAAGGTTTTGTACAATGTACCGGTTCTGTGTAATTGATGGTTTAAGAAGGTCTTGTACAATGTACCGGTTCTGTGTAATTGATGGTTTAAGAAGGTCTTGTACAATGTACCGGTTCTGTGTAATTGATGGTTTAAGACGGTTTTGTACAATGTACCAGATCTGTGTAATTGATGGTTTAAGAAGGTCTTGTACAATGTACCGGTTCTGTGTAATTGATGGTTTAAGAAGGTCTTGTACAAAGTACCGGTTTTGTGTTATTGATGGTTTAAGAAGATCTTTTACAATGTACCGGTTCCTTGTAATTGATGGTTTGAGAAGGTCTTATACTGTTCCTTATTGTAGTGTCTATGGCTTTCAGAAAAGGATATGCAAATATTGTTTCATGTAGCATAAAAAGGCAAATTACTACAATGCGCATGCGCATGCGCTTACAAACAGTCGATTGTTTAGATAAGAGCCTAGGAAGGATTCATTTTCTAGCTGTATGATCTAAATCTCGATCACTGGTTGTAAATATCGAGAGTTGCTTTTTGCTGTGACTCTCCTGTAACTGAATTATTGATTTGTGTTGTACATGAAGATATAAAGAAGATATCTGTATAAATGAGCTTAATTAAAACCCGATTAATTTTCTGCTGCAAAGAAGATATCTGTATAAATGAGCTTATTTAAAACCCGATTAATTTACTGCTGCAAAGAAGCAACACATGTTCTGCTATGCGATATTTAATTGTTTTCCTCATCGAGTATTTCAATTCTCGTCTTATTTAAAAGAAAAGTCTCACATAAAATCTCCGTGCATTATTTTGTTAAATGTTCTCAAACTTATATAACTGGTCAATATCATGTTGATACTATTCCGAGAATTTTTCTAAGAGTCTAAAACTATCACGATCAAATTAGATAGTCGTCATTCGTGAACAAAATAAACTGATCTATAAAATATATTTTTGAGTTTGGGTTTCAACTCTACTATATTTACCCCACAAAACATTAGAATACAATTGTGCAGACCTAACAGACAGCTGTACTAGATCGTTGGGCAGTCATGACAATGTATCGTCAGTAGATCATTGGGCAGTCAGGACAATGTATCCTCACTAGATCGTTGGGCAGTCATGACAATGTATCGTCACTAGATCGGTGGGCAGTCAGGACAATGTATCGTCAGTAGATCGGTGGGCAGTCAAGACAATGAATCGTCACTAGATCGGTGGGCAGTCAGGACAATGTATCGTCACTACATCGGTGGGCAGTCATGACAATATATCGTCACTTATTCAAAACATTTTGATGTTATTAGGAAGTGACGCACAGTTTTGATAAGTTGCTCATTTTTGGTCAACTGAACGGTGCCCGGTACCAAACAAAATGTTGTTTAGAATAGCTGGACAAGAAGGTTCGACAGAAATTTAATACGCACTCGAATGGACTTGGTGGATTGTAGAATGTAGTGAGTAGTCGTTTCCTCGCTCTGCTCGAATAACGCTGACTGACGAAAGATTGGTTCTACATCCATAACTGTAAATGTTGGTTAAAGGTTTTCCGAATAGCCATTCAAAGGTTATACGATTAACGAACATTAAGGGGGAAGTAATTGTCATATCGTCACTTTGTTAGGGTTTTGTCCATGCATCTGTCTGCGAATCTCGTGTTTGTGTCCGTACATCTGTTAGTCAATCTCGTGTTTGTGTCCGTACATCTGTTAGTCAATCTCGTGTTCGTGTCCGTGCAATTTTATACCATCTGCTGGCTTAAAATCAATGATCTTCTATTATAATGTACGGTACTGTTAGATATGCGCACAAATAGATTGTTTACTGCTTTGGACGGAGTGATGACCGTTTCATATTGTACAAGCAAGTCACTAGTCATCCAACGGTTTAATATATTCACATGTTTAACACCGCTATAACTAACCGAATCTATCAACATATATTTAACGTATGGGGATAATTTGAGCCTATTCACGCCGTGACTTCAGGACGTTTATTGCTCAAACAATAATGAAATGATGTCATTAGTCATTTGAGAGAAGATGTAAACCTCATTCCCTATAGAAATGTATAAACATCATAACGGTAATTATTTACGAACCATCAGAAGATCGGTTAGCATGACGCAGATCGTCTCCATGAACTATTTATATTTATTAGAATGTCATGAATAAACAAGACGGATGTTTGATGCAAAGCATCAAAGAGAAGCCGCAATATTTCGTTTCACATGAAGAAATAAGAAAAAAGATAATTTAAATCCACAAACATTAGAAAAATTTAATCTGTAGTCAGTAATGCTGATATCGATTATTGAAGATATAAGTTTTATGTAGGAAATATTTAACCTGGCAGGGTCTGTGTTTTAAGTGAATGAGATAATTTAGAGTTAATCTGATCATAAAAAGTGACATATAATACTAAAGATAAATGGACAAGAGGTTATGATAAATTTAAATAAGTACCAAAAACAATCAACTATTTGTATTGAACACACGCTCTGTTATGATAATGTTTTATCAAATAATGCTGACACACAGAAAATCTGTTTTTCGTTTGTATCGGTAAGTCATGATAATGGATAAGGGTTTCCCACATAAAACAAATCTACAGTAGACGACTTTGAAATTAACAATTTAAAAAAAATCTCTATAAATGATCGTATGATTGAAAAGTGTTGAATTATTGTGGCAAATGCAGATATTGCTCATTATGAGCAATTTCTCCTTTTGCCACAATGATTTCAATGATGTTTACTCTGACAGACTTTAAAATCATCAAGTACAAAACATAGAAAATCTCTATAAATCATAGTAAGATAATTGAAAAGAGTTGAAATTATTGTGGCAAATTGAGCAATTGAAAATCAAAGCTGTCGGATTACAAACGCACAATCTCGAGTTGACGAAACTGACGTGAACTCGTGTCGTGATTAGCATTCAGAAAATCGAGTTAACATATTTTGATGTACACGTAATCCGAAAGACTGACAATAGCTGCAGCGACTTTTGAAAACATTGTGACAAAAAGAGAAATTGATCACGAGGAATTTATCCTTTTGCTACAATGTTTTCTACTTTATGTCCATAAATTATACTTTCATTTAGCAAGATGTTCCAATTTTTACTTAATGTGCTACGTATAAGGGAAAGGCTTAACATAGGAACTAGTTTCAATTTTTGAAAATGAAAACGTTAAATCAGTGCTTGAAAATGTACTTGAATTTATTTCTCAAACAGAAAATTTACCAGTTGATATAAGAGTTGAAATGCTGTCTACATTTACAGTGGTAAGTTAAATACAGTTCAGTTAATCCGATCACACTTTGTTTGTAAGAACCAGAAGATTTCATTTCATTTAAGTATTCTGGATGTTCACATCGCATCCGTGATAAAACATGTTGTTGGCTAGGCAAAATACACCGATATCGTGTTTACCGCGATATTCTTGAAATGTGGAACTGCAACAACGAAAAAGAATGAAATTGATCTTGAAACAGATATTTCTGTGATTTAAATCTGTTCATGTCTGCATTTTGCGATGACAATTGCACTCAAAGTTAACTTTGAATCCAGTATGTACTGAACATGAAAGTCAGATTATTAAAAGCAAAGCAAATGAAAAATGTATGTGAAATTGCGATAAAAATGAAAATCTATAAATAGACTATAGATGAATGGTACTGTCTTTAATTTAGCTCTTAACTTGATTCGGGAACCAGAGTCGCTGCGTGGCCGCTTACGACATTTACACACTAGACCAAATTGAGATCGGTTTAAAACGCGTTGGTGAATACGGATTAAATCTAAAACGTGGACTAAATATTAAGATTTAGATTTAGACAAATATCTAAATTGAAAAGTTTAGTGAATACGGGACGAGGCTTCTTCGTCTAATTACTGCGTAATATATCATAGCATGTAATTTTAAGGAACCAGACTACATTTACAAATTCAATAGAAGGGTTCTCTATTTTACTGTCTAGAGTAGATACAGTATGAATTTCGCTTAAATAAAAATGTACATGTAAAAAACAGACACCAGGTCATAAAGTAAACTAATTTCAGATATCCATTAAATAGAATAAAATGACTGAAAAGTCATAATGTTCTAGTACTGTCTATGCTGGGCAAGCCATGGCGCATAAATAAATTGTTCACATATTTTTATAGAATAGATATTATAGTTTATAGTACATGATATTGTACACAGTTATCAACATGATATATCTCTCATGTGTCCGTGTTGGCATTAATACCTTATGTCAAAAAGGCATCGGCGTCATCTGCACGTCAGTTCGTTATGACAGTCCTCAGCATGACATCCTCAAAATACAGTGCACAGTAGTTTACCTCTCACACTACCACATCTTCCTAATTTGCAAGGTCTTCCACTTTCACAAGAGCAGAGAAATCGGTTTCAGGCCTCTTGTGGAGCAAGGGACAAATCTTCATGTATCGATTTAGGCATCATATTCTTGGAACTGTCGACACGAACGTATCCATATTCTGTTGGATCTAGCGAGGGAGGGTCTAGATCCAAAGCGTGTTTCCACACAGCTGCCTGCAGGTGTGCCCATTCGAAATTTTCCAGAAATGTTTCTATTGTGGGAGGTAGAGATTTCAGCTTTGGTATAGCTGTGGTGCCCTTTCCAACATTTGTGGCCCAAGACTTCTTCCTTGCCTCAGACATACTGCTACAGTCCTTGTGTCCATAACATGCAGCCACACACTTGAATGCCTGTCTTGTTATATCGGGTAACAATGCATGAATGTCACCCGAAATTGACAAGGAGTAGCCTTCTCGCAGTACTTTCAGTACCCTGACTTTACCAATACTGAAATAGCAAGCACGTTTATCACAACCCAACAGGGCGTGCATAAACAACAGTGCATCTAATATGCTCTGCTGTTGTTTAACGGTAGCTTGTATGGCAATAACGGTTCTACCATGAATCAGCGATTCCATGATCATGTGACTGGTTAACTGTCGCTCAAAGTAGTGTCGAAGCAGAAGAATGATACGTCGATATCATCTGCAATTACTGACACTTGGAATTTAGTCGCAACTGTTTCTGCTTGATGATGCAGTCTGCTTCTTCATGAGATGTAGACATATCTTCCAGGTGAATCACCACTCCCCCATAACTTATCTCAACAGGTGTGTTATTACTGCTAGTGAGGACAAGTGTGTGGGTCATTGTGTAGCCTCGATGGAAGAAAGTGTCTCTGGTCAGCTCTTCACAGATAGTTTCCATCAGCTGTGATTGTCAGGACAATTTTCTGTGGAGATAGAGCTGTATCTAGAGCCAGTCGATGTTCTCTGCTTGCTTATGTTCTATTGCACCTGGCTATACTCTTGGTACTGAAATCATGGTACCTGTCGAACACGCTAGAAGTAAGTTTCTGTTGGATGAACTGTTTGAAGTTCCAAAAAAGATTCGCGGACTGTCCCATTCTCTGACCGGTGTATCACCCAGATGACAGCTGAACCATCTAACATCCTACATCTGACTTTAGGTAATACGTTTATTGATGACATCTCAACTTGTAGTTGCTTCATCAACTGTGCCTTAGCCTTTCCCGTGCTCATGTCACCCGAGTTGTTGACCAGAGAGCGATGTAGGCACCGGGGATAGCTCATAGGATAGTAATGTCTTGTTATATAATGTGTCACGGCAGCTAGGTTGGAGTCCTATGACTCGTGAAAAAAAGGGGTGGTATTGAACAACTTTACTTCACCAGTATTCACACGCGTTCTGTGTTACTTGTATTATCAACGTCTTCTTTGAAATGGGATTTTAGAAACCATCTGGCCAAGAATCTTCGAATTTGTCAATTTGTTTGTTCTCAATGGCCACTGTTTTATCCACGTTCACTGAAGCAGGTGCCACTCGACCACTAACACTGTTCACTATCGTGTCTGCTTCGTTGCTGGAGGACAGAGGATCGATGCTCCGATCTAACTTTTGACGAATGGTTGCCCTGTCAGCTGCATCTGCTGAAATCCTTGATTTCTGCATCTCATTGTGGGTGTCCTGTCTTGCTGAATGATCTGGGTCACTCATAAGGGCAATGTCTTCAACCAGCTTGCTTCGAATGTGGAGACCAAGTGTCCATGTCTTTAGAGTGTAAGGTCGCAATGTTATTCCAATGATTTCTCCATGATGGTGACCATATCTCATGGAGGTGGTTTCTATGTGTCACTCCAGATGCCGTTCCATACACCTGGAATGTGGTACATGACCTTTCATGAATCTATCTTTGACCTCTGATGGTATTCCTTCCATTGACCGAAGTCAATATAGCCCATATCGTGCACAATTGATATGCCTGCTGGCAAAGAAGTAAGGCATCATCTGTTAAACAGCCTCTAGATGAAGTGACCAGTCACATTCCCTCTCTGCTCTGATGTACTGCATCAGGATAAAGACTGGTTTGATAACTACATCGATCCACAACTTTGCCCTTCTGCTGCTTGCCACATCATAACTTGCCATGTTATAATCCTACGCAGCAGTTCCTCAGCAACATGCGAAGAGGCGCGCACATTCTGTAGGAACTTCATTCCAGACAATTTCTGATGTACTGCATCACGATGTATACAGGTTTGATAACCACATTGATTCACAACTTTGCGTTCTGCTGCTTGCCATACCGTCAGGGCATAAGATGAGTTCATCATAACTTGCCATGTAATCGTCATTTACAGTTCTACGCAACAGTTCCTCAGCAACAATGCGAAGGGCGCGCACATTCTGTGGGAACTTCTTTCCAGACAACATTTTCACAACCCCCGAAAATGCTTCTTTCATGACCTCTGCGAGAGGTTTGACGGCGGCCATCTTGGATTAAGGAAAATTAAGGAGTTGTCAAATCATAATAAAAGTCATTCCATTGGGTTCCTTATATCTTAAAGCCACGTTAAAATATTTTAGATTGGTTTAAAATCCCTTCTAGAAGCCGAGATATCTTAATTATAGTATATTCAGTAGAACAATGGCGGCCATCTTGGTGTTATGCAAATTAGAAGAAATGCCCAAAGGTGACAGGGTGTCATCAAGCGGATTCTTATGATGTATAGACCCAGTGACCCATTTCAACCCAGAAACATTGTATATACTCCACTTACAGGTTAAGCTAGTTGGCTGCTGGACTATCTTCGCCTCATGCTTGTCACGGAAGATACCGAATTGCTTTGCGATAAAAAAGCATTCTACTTCCGTGACAAGGGTCTAATGTCTAACTAAACAATAGTACATTCGTTTTTATCTCCACTGGATGCAATCCAGTCGATATTATGTCATGGCGACTTGTCCGGCGTGTGTGCGTGCGAGCGTCAACATATTCTTCTATGTAACCAGTGGGTCAATTGGGATGAAATTTCACAGAAAGCCTCCTCCGAATGTCCTGGCCAAAATTCCTTCATTTGTTTTTATCCATGCAGAGTTCTGGTTTCACTGGCAACCGAATAAATAAAGTCTTTAAATATTTTCTTCTCCAATTCCGATTGGCCAATTTCAGTGAAAACTTTAACAATCTTCTTCTCCGATTTCCAAATAATTTTGTAGGAACTTTCTTTGGGTGACCCTCTATCAGATTTCTTCAAGCCATGTTGATTGGTTGAAAAACATGGCCACCCGGGGGCGTGGCTGCTTTGCCTTATATGGCTATAGTTTCTTTGCGTAATGAAGTGGAGCGATACTGGTCCTCTTGGGCTTCTTGTTTGCATGTACAATGTTCTACGTCTAATTTGGGTCTAGCTCTTCTCATTGCCGATTGAGTAATTGAGTGTGAAATGATAAACTATACAATTAAACATTCGTTTTTTGCATGTACAATGACCTATGTCGAACTTTGCTTATACATTTACGAATGTCTAATGTCTAACTAGGCAATTATATAGTCGTGCTTTGCATGTACAATGTAAAATGTTCTCCGTCAAATTTGGACTCTAGATCTTCTTATTTCCGAATGTCTAATGTCTATTAGACATTCGTCGTTTTTTTGCATGTACAATGACCTACGTCGAATTTGGGTTATAAATCTTCTTATTTGCGAATGTCTAATTGAATGTCGAATGTCTAACTAGGCAAATAGACCTTTGTGTTTTGCATATACAATTGTCGACGTCGAATTTGGGTTCACAATTTACTAATTTGCGAATGTCTTATCGAATGTCAATGTCTTACTAACCAATAAACCATTCGTCTTTGAACGTACATTGTTTAACGTCTAATTTAGGCTCAAGATTTTAGTTTCGAATTTCTAATCGAAAGTCTCATGTTTATCTGGGCACTTAGACATTCATTGTTTGTATGTACAAGTGTCTACATCCTTATTTCTGAATAGCTTAAAGAATGTCTAATGACATTCGTGTTTTGTATGTACAATAACTTATGTCGAACTTTGGTTCTAAATCATATAATTTATGAATGTCTAATTGAATGTTTAATGTCTAACTTTGCATGTACAATAACCTATGTCAAACTCTTGTTGTAAAATCGTACGAATGTCTAATTGAATTTTTAATATCTAACTAGGCAATAAGACCCTCATTTTTGCATGTACATTGACCTACGATTAATTTGGGTTCGATAATATTCGCTGTTTGCATGTACATTGTTCTACGTCTATTTTGGGTTCAAGATCTTCCTATTTACGAATGTCTTAGTGAATGTCTAATGTCTAAGCTACCAATTAGACATTCGTATTTTTAATGTACAATGACCTACGTCGAATACGAGTTCTAGATATTCTAATTCGAGAATTTATAATCAAATGTCTAACTTACTAATGAGACATTTATTTTTGAATGTCTTATGTATAATGTGTCTTCAAGATATTACAATGTGTGAATGTCTAATCGAATATTCAATGTCTTATTAGACATTTGATTTTCTGAATGTCTAATATCAAACGTCTTATCTGTCTTTTAGATCTTAAAATTTACGAATGTCTAAAGTCTAACGCCAGGTGATTGAATTCGTTTTTCTCTTTCATCGTAATATGCAAGAAAGAATTCACCCCGCGAAAATGGTCACCGTTTTTTTTGTGGACGAAATCGGGTTGGGACGAAACTTATTGTTCACATACTCTTCTTTCTCTTACAAACAAGGTCAAAATAAAACAAAAATCATTTCCAGTTCATCTTTTACACATTTACAATGAATTTAAACTCAGTGTCTTGTATTCAATGCATGTTGGTGAAGATATATGTGAAGACAATGTGTCGACAATGTGTCGACAATGAAGAATTAATACATAATTAGTCAGCTGTTATACATTAACCTTTTTTCGTTTTATTGAAACGTTTACACATGATGTGTGTGTGGCTCAAAACATCGACATTCAAACTTAAATACCGTCGGTCGATGAGAAAAACATTTAAGCAGTTATCATCCAATATAGACCCGGCCGGGTAGCTCAATTGGTAGCGTATCTGACTCGTGATCTGGAGGTCACGGGTTCGATACCCGGTTGCGGCGACATTCTTTCGGGCGATGTTTTCCATTGCCTCCCACCTCTGATCTATGTGAGAAAGTAGTCAGTGGCTTCGAAAGAATGTTGTGTAAGTACTGGTACTGAAAGCCAGGAAAACATGGGTAGGTGCACTGACCGCCGTGATATGACCAAAGCTGTTGAAAGCGGCGTTAAACTCCAAACAAACAAACAAATCATCCAATATAACACAATGGACGGAACCAATTCATAAGAGATATTTTATAGGGTCGATTAAGGATTTTGAACTTATGTAATATGACATGTTGCTAATATCAGCACCCGTACATAGATGAGAGGTTACATTATTAAACAAATCAATTGGTTTAATAAATGTGTAACTATCTAAGTGGATATTTAAATCACCCATTATTAAGAATCCCCGAAGCTGCGAGTACATGCTATGAAGTGCAATTATAGCAACGTGTTTCGTTTAATGTACTTTGAAATTTGTATTACGGAACAGGTTTTTATTACAAAACGGGTTGCTACAATGCTAATTAAATCATGTAAAAGCTCCATCTACTCTCGAAAGTACATAATATTATGATTATTGATAAACAAATTTAAGCTATTTTCCCAAAGAATGGCACAATAGTTTAAATGTATAGTAAGAGAAAATCAGACGAAAAAAGCAAATGCTCTGATATTCCTCAAATTTCCACGGATTCTTGAACTAGAAGATTGCTAAGATAATAACTACTGGATATTAGCCAAGAAGCAGTCTATTAAGATAATTTAAATACAGACATAATAGTAAAAATGTACGAAATTGGCATGAAACTTAATATACATGTAGTTTGTACAGGGAACATCAAAACAGGACAGACAAATACCATCGATTGGTTTCTTTAAAACTATATCTTTATTCACAGTATTATATCTGTAGCTATCATACCGCTCTCATGAATCTCATCATTATCGATTTTTGGCCATAATCATCGTGACCTCTCTGGGATTGACAATGTATGTGATTACGATAAAAGCGCGCATTGTGATTTTGAACATAATGGGGGTTATACGTATGTCGATAGCTTGTTCTACATTGATGCCTAAACGCAACATCATCGCTCAAATCAGTGTTTACACCATCAGTATTTATTTCAGTAATGAGGTCATTCCGAAATATTTTCATGTAATTGTACTAAGCCAATCGAAGTCTACACGTTACATGATTTTGTCAAAAGCCTTGTTCCGTCAGTTTACCTAAGTTAGCATTCGGAATTTCTACGTTAATTCTTATCACAACCGATCTGCCACTACAATGCAGAATACACGAATCAGAGTCACTTTCAATACCCTTTTACTGACATAATTCTTGTCTATAATAACCGACTCTTTAAATCCCACTTTGTAGAATCTTTTAACAACACTATCCATACAATATACAGCCTCATCACGACGAACAGCCTCATCACCACTATTACTACGCTGATCATTGTCTACACATTCCTTCTTTTTAAAAGAGCTGTCATGTTCCTTTACTGTATTGTCCTTGTCTGGGTTTAGAAGTTATCGCAGGAGTATGACTGTGAGAAGGATGGTATGATGATTCAGTAACCTGTACCTGTGACCTTGATGAATAACGGTCAGGCTAACGTGCATTCACGGTTACACTAAAAACACCCCAATCCTGTTGTTACAGTTATATCGTGTTCTTCACGATTTGTCTGGGTAGGTGGCCCATTCATACGTGACCTGGTGATCTCATGCACAGCACATAACTGTCACGATATGAAAGATGCTTTATCGTGTTTGCGCTAGCTTTACCAGACTCCTGAATACTAGTCAAAGGATTCCGGTTTGTACTATTATTAGCACTAGCACATGACACCTTTTTCTCGATTGTTCCCTTACGGATATTTCTATTTACTAGCTTTTTCATTTCATTTCATGTACTAAATTATAATTAACAACACTGGAGATCAAAGTGTTTTGTTACAATTGATATTTTATTATAAATACCTTTTATTTCCATGTATGTGGAGTCATTTATTTCTTTCACATCCTCCTATATGACTTTAACAACACTTTTAACACTTGTAACGTCTGACGACTTAGCTCCTTCAATTCTCAAAATATCATAGTATAAACTCTGTAGTTCACCTTCGGTACTGATTCTTAATTAGTTGTCTCCATAGTCACGTTTTAAAATTTCTTGTCAAACTTCTTTTTTGTTCACTCGTTTCTTGTTTGAGTGCCACAATATCGGCATGGCATTTGGTTTACTGGCTTTGCCACAAATTAATGTCATGAATGTAATTTCTCAATTGGTTATAAGCCATTACAGAGGCATTTAAATATGATCTCGAATACGATTTTGGTAAACTAAGCAGGTCTTTAAAGTCATCGAGCGACTGCTTTTCTAATAATAATAATAATTCTAAGCATTTAACATGTAATATTAAAGCCGATTGCTCATTCTAAGTATATGTTACATAAGACAAATAGCATTTACATGGTCTTTTTCTTTCTCAGACTCTTTATATGGGCCTTTCGATTGTATTGGGGTATATACAATCAAATGGTTAAATGGTTCTGCAACAAATTAGTGTCATGAATGCAAGTACTCAATTGGTTATTACAGTAAACTAAGCAGGTCTTTTAAGTTATCGAACGACAGATTGTCTAATACTGGCACAATATCATATACTTCACACGCTAGTTTATGTGTAATGCTGTCATCCCTTCTCTACTTTTAACGACGCTTACATATGCAGTTTAGTATAAGAGAGTAATTCACTTGTCCTTAGGACACAAAGAGAGCATCCGGATCCAATATGAAATGATAAAAGGAAATCGTGTTTCCCAATGAAGAAACAAATCTCATACTAGATTAGAGCCAGTGAATGAGAAAATGTACAAGTTAGTATTTCTTAACAATGTAGGTTCGCATCAGCCTGTACATCTACTCCGTCTTGTCAGATTGTTTACAATTTTACAGAAGATCCTGACGATTGTGGAAGAAGTATAGTGACATTTTAAATCGTTTAGATCAGATAGTGTAGTAACTGTTACACTATTGTAGACCAATATTTATTTTATATATAATTAATGATTTTGTATACACCTCACATCCCACAAGATGGAGAGAAAACGCAGATTGTTCACAATGACTTTCCGGTAAGTATAAACAAACCAATTAGGAACAAGGTCTTCGAGCTAACACTTAAGAGCAGTGCACCAGTTGATGTCTATAAGCATATACCATGTGATATTAAAGCCGACTGTCCATTCAATGAAAATCTCATTTATAATATTTAACTTTTACTCAGACGCTTTCTATTGGGCTTTTGATTATAGTGGGGTTTATACAATCATGGTGCCAGCTATTTTTAAAATGCTATCGGGAAACAGCGTATCATAATTGTTTTTATCGTCGAAGGGAGATAACTCAATTTGACTTCTTTCTTTCAGACATGAATATGCATATTGTTACAGTGCAATTTCAGTGCAATTTCATTTTTTTTTCATTTTTTGTGTGGGACATTGTATATACCCCACTATAATCGAAAACCCCACAGAAAGGGCATAAGAAAGAAAAGTACCCCGTAAATGCTACTTGTCTATACATATAATATATAAAACGAAGAAATAGATATGTTATATAAAACGAACAAATATACCGGAGAAAGAAATAAGACACTACATTAGTTTATTTGATGATATGTTTAATATATTGTTTATCTTATTTTCATTATTTTATTACTATCATTTGTATTAATTCTTTCATCATTATTATTAAAACTAGAATTATTCTTATACGATACCTTTGCACATTTAAGTAACAACCATAAAGGGTTCCTCACAATTCAGCGTCTCCAAGCATCTAGCAATTTAGTGTAAACAAGCATTGCGCAAGAGATAATTTAAGTGGGGATGATTTTAAACACTTATCCAGCTTCAGATGTATATCAAGTGGCCAAATTCTTCGGAAACATTGTGAAAATAGATTTCAGAAATGCATAGACAGTTTCTTTGACAAGGGAAAGGCTTCCTCCAAATGAAATATAACTTGTATAAACATGTATCATTAAATGTTGATGTATGTCATATATTGTGCAGAATTCACGTAGTACTCTGAGTGAAAAGGAACCCAGACACACGTGTATGCAAGGAGGTGAGTATCTTCTTAACCATTTACCTGATATGGTATATAACCATTTCCCACATACAAAAAATCTGCAGCCGACGACTTTAAAAACATCTTAGAAAAATGTGGAAACCTCATTAAATAAAATAATAATTATTATGTATAATTGAAAGCATTGAGAAATTTCCTATCATAAGCATTTTGTTCTTTTGTCACCTTTTTTTTCAAATGTCATCTGCTACAGAGGCGTCAGAAAGCGTCTGTAGGTAGGAAATGGTTAAAGATTCGTCTGCTTTAAATACATCTGAAGAAAATAATATTATATTTGGAATATAAGAGGTATTATATTGATACAAGATTGAAAATGTACGGGGAATGACGAAATTGTTCGTTTCCGGCAATATATCCGTTATCCGCAATGCTTCTACGAGTCATTCGCTAGAGAAGCGTCCGAACCCGTCTGTATCAGTGCAAGGGTTGAAAGGCAGAGATAAATATATAGTTTAGAGACATTTGGCGATTATCAGAACATACAAAGATAAACATGTGGAAACTTTGGACGTTTTTTGTTTGCACCGTGCTAGCCTTAAGTGTTTTTCCCGAGTTTTTGTTTTGTAAGGTAAGTCAGTCTAAATCGTTTTTATACTTTAAATGACATCATTTCAATGTAATTTATTGCATCAGTGTAACTTTTACTCGCAAGTATGTAAATAATCTAGAACTTTGTGCACATAATATACTATTTTAAGATACATATAATTACTTGTGCTGGTATATTGAAAACATGTTTTCATGGGGGGTAATCATGAGGAAAATAGCACAAGGTGTCAAAATACAAGTACGAGAACATCCAAATAGTACATGATTTACTTGGAGCAACACTCAGGATCAGCTGAACTCTTTAAGCGCCGAATTGTTTAAAGTAGACTGTTCCATGTACAAAAGCGGCCGTCTTTATTTCTCATATAATAAGAGTATTGGAATATTTGGTAACTAAAAGGCAAACAATGCTGATTCAACCCGGATCATTCTAAGCAAGCCGCGCAGGCTTACCCAGATGGACACTTTTCGCCTCCTATGGATTTTCTGTTTCAGGAATGATTACTCTATACCTCTATCCCTCTGATACGGAATGTGGCGGCCCGTATAAATCTGCACGGACTGCGCAGGCTGATCTGGGTCAATTCAATACGCAGGGGCCATAATGTTGGTTTTCTCGCAGTACGGCTCAAATATTCATTCTTTGTTCGTATGGCTACACGTCTAGTCTAAACTGTGGCATATTTATTTTAAATCGATGACACCCGAATTATCAATTTATCTCTGCGTATTGTATTGACCTAGATCAGCATGCGCAGTCCGCGCATGCTAATCAGGGACGGCACATTCCGTCTTAGAGGGATAGAAGTATAGAGGTAATGATTCCTGTAACAGAAGATTTACAAGAGAAGAAAAGTGTGTAAGCCTGAGCGGCATGCTTTGGCTGATTAACGGAGGGGGGGGGGGGGGGGGGGGGGGGCGGGGGGGGGGGGGGGGAAAGTGGGAGTGGGAAGCCATTACTACAATTTTTAAAGTAGTTGGTATGACCTGTTTTGGGATCAAACCCTGATCCACATCTCCAAAGACAGACGCTCTAACCACTTAACCACCAAGATCGTAGGTTTGATTGGTTGGTATGAAACGTAACTTTCAACAGTATTTGAATTCTATCACGGTGGTCCATTAACTGTACCTTGTCTTTCTCTTGGCGCTCTCGCACAATCATCTCTCTAAACACCAGTTTTCACAGGCAGGCAACTGGCTACCATCGCACATATGCTTTAAGCCGGTTGGTGGAAGACACATAAAGGAATTCAAAATGTGTTTCGTCAATCATCGGAAGGATTGAATGACTGGGATTCTAATTATTGACCCCTTTATAGATAGGCTCTTTCATTTCCGACGGAATAATCATGGCGCAACACACCAACATCTGGACTTGCTATTATAGAAACTATACAGTGTTGTGTATGTCCGTCTCTGTTCTAGTAGAAGGTTCCGTTTAACCTTGTCAAAGGACAATATTTCAATAGACCGAGGATATACTCTGACATATAACCCGTTCCATTATACACAAGTATACACCATTAAACACCATTATACACCAAACCAACAGCAGAAGACTTTGAAAACATCTAGACACAATTATGGAAAATGTCTATAACGGAAAATGTCTTGTTAAGAGTTTAAAACAAAGTGGATAAATAATAAATTGCTTATTGTGATATTGATTCTTTCGATATTGTGTCTTTTCAAACGTCGTTAATATCAATACCAGACAAATATGGAAACACCTATGTAAAACTATGGAACATTTCATTGTACATAAGGGTAAGTTAATTATTGTAAAAGAGTCATAAGCAAATTCTCCAATTGTCAATATACTTTCAAATTTCGTTTAGTGCTTTAAAGTACGTCTTCATATGGCAAAAGGTTAACACTGTAAAATGCCGTACAGTGCTTATGTTATCAGTGTGTATAATATACGACGTAAATAAATAGTCTGTTTCTGTATATGTCGGCATTTTATTTTTTTCAAACGATAAGATGAAGGTGACGAAGTGTCACATGGAAGATCCGGGTACATAGTTCAAACCTTGAACGTTTGGAAGACAGTTACGGAATGGTAGGGCGTCGGCCTCTCGTACCAAAGTCCCCGGGTTTAAATCCCTCGATGAGCGGTGTCTTCCTTTGTGATTTCTTTCCTCACAAACGACGCGAGTACTGGTTAAGTCTCCAGGCAGTAGACATCGATCGTGATTGACATCAGAAGAATGCTTGTTTCCCAATCGATGTAAAATAAAGTTGAAACTAAACATTGAAAGACAGGATTATTGGCCCCATCTACACAATTTCTCCCTAAATTACTTATTTAAAAAACCTGGATTTTTAACCGAAGAGCATCAGGATTAACGAGAAGATCGTTCTTTTCCTGGTGCGAATGAATATTGATGCCTTTACAATAGTCAACATTTCATAATATCGAGAACAAAAAACCAATCAATTGAAAATTGAACTCTGAATGCCATGGCAATGGGAAAGACACATCTCTTTAAATGTCATTAATGAATAGAGCGGAAAATATAATGGCAAAATGAGAAATTGTCACAATGCTTTCAAACTGCGTTTGCTGCAGATGCGCCTAAATGCGTCTACAAGTGGGAGAGTGTTAAGAAGATTGCACCTGGTAAAATATTATGACAATTCAGATTTCTGACTTCTGGCGATTAGGGAAAGCCCTAGTCAGACTGTCGAGTGTAGCAGAATGTTATATGTCCTTGCGGGACACGAGATCACGACGGACTGATTTCCTGCAGCGTGGTACGTATCAATGGTCGTATTGTTTATCCAATTATTTATCCAAACGCCGTGTTTGACGATTAAGGGCGGCTTGTTTCATCTTCGTACAATGAACACCAAACAGTCTCACCATAGTCACCTCTGTACGCCTATGAGCCGTTCCACGAGAAAACCAACATTATGGACACTGTGTAATGTATCGACCTAGATCAGGCTTCGCAGTCCACCGGGCTAATCCGGGCCGACACATTTCGTATCAGGGGGATAGAGGTATAGAGTAATGATTCCTGAAACTGAAAATCCATAGGAGGCGAAAAGTGTATGTCCGGTTTAGCCTGTGCGGCATGCTTAGGCTGATTCGAACGATACTTTACGCTGAGACCACAATGTTCGTTTTCTCGTAATTCGGCTCATATATATTATCTAGAACCCAAAAGAACTAGAAGCGCATTCCCATGTGCTGTACACCGATGTAAATGTAAATGATACCAAAACGGATATAAGACCCGAAATTGCTAAACGTATCTCTTATTTATTTCTAGGATCTACAGATACAATGTGACATTGACGATCGGAACAGTTCGTGTCCGTCCGGATACTGTTGTGTCCGCGATGACTTCCTGTTCACGGAAACTTACTGCAAGCAGCTGGGGTCTGCCGGTAGCAGTTGCATAACAAAGGAGTCTCATTTTGAATGTCATTGTCAAGAAGGATATTTCTGCGCCTCGAACATACACGGACTTCATTCGTCAGTATTCGGTAAATGTCGGGCGGTGTCCGGAGGAGTTACGGGCGGGATTCATTTTGTTGCCATGACGACCGATACATCTATGCCGGCAATGGAAATCACAACTGATAGCGGGACACCAGAGAACACGACAACTGATAAATCTGCTGCGGCATTTGTTGGATGATATTTTAGGGGAAACACGAAACAAACGTTTTACCTTTAACCATGCTAGACAGTTGTATAAAACTGTTATTACACTGTGAAAATTGTGAATGTTCATGACAATTAAAATGTAGTGCTTTAAAACAATTAATTTTGATTGTGTTTGTACCAGGTTAATATCCCAATCGTTTAACCCATTTCCCACGTTTCTTGACGCATTTGCAGATGCCGACTTTTGAAAACATCGTGGGGAAAGATAATAATCCTCAAAATAAGCATTTTGTTTATGCTTTGGGCACACACTTTTAAACTCTTTAATTCAATAATTGAATTAATATGTATAGATATTTTCCCAATTTGACAAAGATGATTTTGAATTCGTCTGCTGCAAATCTGCTGTATTAACTGAGCAAATATCATCATATTGAATTATGGTCCGTGTAAATTGAACTGTCACATGATGAATACTCTAGTGTTCATTGACCTACCAGTCACGTGACTGTGACAGCTCAATTTACAAGAACATTCAATTAATGTTATTATTTGATGTGCTTCTTGTAGCATGTAGTCTGGAGTAACCTTCCCTTACCATTACATCGTCGGGATAGGCAAACATCTATAACGGCCAGGGGCGTAGCTCCCTTTAGGCACTGTAGGCACGTGCCTACACATTTCTTCTCAAAATGCCCCAAAATGCAGCTGCGGCGATAGACATCTGCGTAATGTATCGGCCAGATCAGCCTGCGCTGTCCACGCAGCAGACTGATCCGGCCGACACATTCCGTTTTAGGGGGATAGATGTATAGAGTAGTTATTCCTGAAACAGAAAATCCACAGGAGGCGAAAAGTGTTTACCCGGGTAGGCTTTTGTAGCATGCTTAGGCTGATCCGTGTCGATACTTTTCGCCTCCTGTGGATTCCACAATGTTGATTTTCTCACGAGACGGCCTACACATTGATTATTGCAAAGCTACGCCCCTGACGGCGGCACCATTCAGACAACGTGAAGCAAGGCAAAACGCTGGAGACAACCTTTTCGGTCGAACAAACATTCAAAAGTCTATTGTATATTTAATAATTTAGTAAAGGACGTCGGGTACCAGACGCGCTTATTCACTATCGTACGCGGAGTACTCGACTTTACTGGAAATTTCCATTGCTGGTTCATGCCAAATGTACTGATAAACATGCACCATAGTACGCCGGGTACCTTCGGTATCATATGGCATACAAAACAGTAAACGTTTCTATGTGTATTTGTTAATTTAACCATTATAATGATGTACGCTACTTTGACCGAGAACACTTTTAGAGAGTGTCTACCATGAGAGCAATGGCAGAAATATATCATCTCTGGAATATGGAGGGATGGTGGGTGTAATTATGTTATGCCTTTTAACACATTGTTGACTCGAAAGGATGGAGAAACTGTTTGTTGTGAGTAATTTCTCCTCTGTCTGCATGGGAGTAAGTTGTCAAAAAAATGCAAACGGGCTATGTTCAGGATCCCCTTTAATAGTCATTATTGTCTACATAGTTCAAAACTGACTGCAAATAAACGCATGTTGTTTGTATTCTACTTAGCGATAAGTTATATTTAAAAGCACATTACATCACTTTTGTTTCCCTCATATTTGTAAACATGAATGGATAATGTATTTAAGTTACGTTGATATGAATAGATACCTTGCTGACTTCTTGTTAAGAAATGAAATATTTTAGCATTTTTATTAGGGAAGGATAAATGATGAAATATGCTTTTAAGTAATGTTGGTGGAATTGGACCAAGTCGTACCGGTATTATCGTCATACTTACATAGATGAATCAGACGCCAAGGAAGAAATTCATTTTGATTTCCATTTTCAAGTCTTTAGTATGACCTAACCGGGGATCAAACCCTGGTATCCCTACTCAAAGGCGCCAAGCAACGGTAGCGACGCGGGTTGTGAATTCGACGTTTGACAAAAATCAATGCGACATGTATCATTCGACTTCCACGAATGGGCAAAAAGTGTATGTGGGTAGCAACCATTTGATTGGACAGACTGTTATATGGAATACTAGTATACCAAATACAGAAAACACATGGGCAGGTAAAGGGCCTCCGAGATATGTCTGGAAATTGTAAAAAACGACTACATACCTAATCAATCTATCAATCCCTTTTCGAAGACGGAGGCTTGAGTGTTTGAAATTAAGTGCTCGAGTGCACCGGGATTATGATAACTCAAACAGCCATATTTTCCGGTCTTTGACCATTACAACTTTCCATATAATTTAAAATTTAAAATTTGTATTGCGAACAAGTGTTGACCGCTGACTCGGTTCATTGCACTATAAAAAGAGGTTGAACTTCTTGAATGTCAGTAAGTTGGTTAACATAGATTTTTTTATTTTAGTTATTTTACGTCGACAGTTAACTTATTCATGATCTCTTAGTGAAACCAAACAGTACTATGGTAGGAAATGTGACTTGCCCAAGGGCAGTCTATCATGACCGCTACGAGCGGGGATCGAACAAGGGACGCCCGGTTACAAATACCCAACGCTACCCACTTGTTGTAGGTGGATTCTATATTTACATAGTGAGACCTTGAAATACGATCATTCACGAATATAACGTTCGTGCCTATTTTGATGTTTAGCGATTTCACGATATTGAAAAACGGCTGCAGATCCTGAAACTGTGCAAGCCTCAAAACCACAGTTTCGCTTTAAAATCGTATATAGACAAGAACCACTCATGTCGGAGTTAATTGCTTTCCTAAGAATCAAAGCATTGGCCGTGTAATGCGACTGTTGATTCATTAAGTACATTAAGATGAACAGTTTCAAGAACATTGATGTATTGATTGATTGGTGTTCTACGTCGCTTTCAACTATGTTACAGTTATATCACGGCGTTTCCTGGGTAAGTTACCAGTACTACACCAGCCAGTCGGTTATATCACAGCGTTTCCTGGGTAAGTTACCAGTACTACACCAGCCAGTCAGTTATATCACGGCGTTTCCTGGGTAAGTTACCAGTACTACACCAGCCAGTCAGTTATATCACGGCGTTTCCTGGGTGAGTTACCAGTACTACACCAGCCAGTCAGTTATATCACGGCGTTTCCTGGGTAAGTTACCAGTACTACTGGTCCATTTATCCTGACACCAGCCAGTCAGTTATATCATGGCGTTTCCTGGGTAAGTTACCAGTACTACTGGTCCATTTATCCTGACACCAGCCAGTCAGTTATATCACGGCGTTTCCTGGGTAAGTTACCAGTACTATTAGTCCATTTATCCTGACACCAGCCAGTCAGTTATATCACGGCGTTTCCTGGGTAAGTTACCAGTACTACTGGTCCATTTATCCTGACACCAGCCAGTCAGTTATATCACGGCGTTTCCTGGGTAAGTTACCAGTACTACTGGTCCATTTATCCTGACACCAGCCAGTCAGTTATATCATGGCGTTTCCTGGGTAAGTCAGTCTAAATCGTTGTTATACTTAAAATGACATCATTTCAATGTAATTTATTGCATCAGTGTAACATTTACTCGCAAGTATGTAAATAATCTAGAACTTTTTGCACATAATATACTATTTTAAGATATATATAATTACTTGTGCTGGTATATTGAAAACATGTTTTCATGGGGAGTAATCATGAGGAAAATAGCACAAGGTGTCAAAATACAAGTACGAGAACATCCAAATAGTACATGATTTACTTGGAGCAACACTCAGGATCAGCTGAACTCTTTAAGCGCCGACTTGTTTAAAGTAGACTCTTCCATGTACAAAAGCAGCCGTCTCTATTTCTCATATAATACGAGTATTGGAATATTTGGTAACTAAAAGGCAAACAATGCTGATTCAACCCGGATCATTCTAAGCAATCCGCGCAGGCTTACCCGAATGGATACTTTTCGCCTCCTATGGATTTTCTGTTTCAGGAATGATTACTCTATACCTCTATCCCTCTGATACGGAATGTGGCGACCCGTATAAGTCTGCACGGACTGAGCAGGCTGATCGGGGTCGATACATTACGCAGGGGCCATAATGTTGGTTTTCTCGCAGTACGGCTCAAATATTCATTCTTTGTTCGTATGGCTACACGTCTAGTTTAAACTGTGGCATATTTTTTTTTAATCGATGACACCCGAATTATCAATACATCTCTGTGTATTGTATTGACCTAGATCAGCCTGCGCAGTCCGCGCATGCTAATCCGGGACGGCACATTCCGTCTTAGAGGGATAGAAGTATAGAGGTAATGATTCCTGTAACAGAAAATTTACAAGAGACGAAAAGTGTGTAAGCCTGAGCGGCATGCTTAGGCTGATCTTCCGGGGGGGGGGGGGGGGGGGGGGTTGAATGGGAGTGGGAAGCCATTACTACAATTTTTAAAGTAGTTGGTATGACCTGGCTTGGGATCAAACCCTGATCCACATCTCCAAAGAAAGACGCTCTAACCACTAAACCACCAAGATCGTAGGTTTGATTGGTTGGTATGAAACGTAACTTTCAACAGTATTTGAATTCTATCACGGCGGTCCATTAACTGTACTTTGTCTTTCTCTTGGCTCTCTCGCACGATCATCTCTCTAAACACCAGTATTCACAGGCAGGCAACTGGCTACCATCGCACATATGCTTTAAGCCGGTTGGTGGAAGACAAATAAAGGAATTCAAAATGTGTTTCGTCAATCATCGGAAGGATTGAATGACTGGGATTCTAATTATTGACCCCTTTATAGATAAGCTCTTTCATTTCCGACGGAATAATCATGGCGCAACACACCAACATCTGGACTTGCTATTATAGAAACTGTACAGTGTTGTGTATGTCCGTCTCTGTTCTAGTAGAAGGTTCCGTTTAACCTTGTCAAAGGACAATATTTCAATAGACCGAGGATATACTCTGACATATAACCCGTTCCATTATACACAAGTATACACCATTAAACACCATTATACACAAAACCAACAGCAGAAGACTTTGAAAACATCTAGACACAATTATGGAAAATGTCTATAACGGAAAATGTCTTGTTAAGAGTTTAAAACAAAGTGGATAAATAATAAATTGCTTATTGTGATATTGATTCTTTCGATATTGTGTCTTTTCAAACGTCGTTAATATCAATACCAGACAAATATGGAAACACCTATGTAAAACTATGGAACATTTCATTGTATATAAGGGTAAGTTAATTATTGTAAAAGAGTCATAAGCAAATTCTC
The DNA here is from genome assembly GCA_031761405.1 of Serripes groenlandicus. Classification (NCBI taxonomy): domain Eukaryota; kingdom Metazoa; phylum Mollusca; class Bivalvia; order Cardiida; family Cardiidae; genus Serripes; species Serripes groenlandicus. Next base: position 118,456 of record JASEVX010000276.1, read on the forward strand.
CAATTGTCAATATACTTTCAAATTTCGTTTAGTGCTTTAAAGTACGTCTTCATATGGCAAAGGGTTAACACTGTAAAATGCCGTACAGTGCTTATGTTATCAGTGTGTATAATATACGACGTAAATAAATAGTCTGTTTCTTTATAGGTCGGCATTTTATTTTTTTCAAACGATAAGATGAAGGTGACGAAGTGTCACATGGAAGATCCGGGTACATAGTTCAAACCTTGAACGTTTGGAAGACAGTTACGGAATGGTAGGGCGTCGGCCTCTCGTACCAAAGTCCCCGGGTTTAAATCCCTCGATGAGCGGTGTCTTCCTTTGTGATTTCTTTCCTCACAAACGACGCGAGTACTGGTTAAGTCTCCAGGCAGTAGACATCGATCGTGATTGACATCAGAAGAATGCTTGTTTCCCAATCGATGTAAAAGAAAGTTGAAACTAAACATTGTAAGACAGGATTATTGGCCCAATCTACACAATTTCTCCCTAAATTACTTATTTAAAAAACCTGGATTTTTAACCGAAGAGCATCAGGATTAACGAGAAGATCGTTCTTTTCCTGGTGCAAATGAATATTGATGCCTTTACAATAGTCAACATTTCATAATATCGAGAACAAAAAGCCAATCAATTAAAAATTGAACTCTGAATTCCATGGCAATGGGAAAGACACATCTCTTTAAATGTCATTAATGAATAGAGCTGAAAATATAATGGCAAAATGAGAAATTGTCACAATGCTTTCAAACTGCGTTTGCTGCAGATGCGCCTAAATGCGTCTACAAGTGGGAGAGTGTTAAGAAGATTGCACCTGGTAAAATATTATGACAATTCAGACTTCTGGCGATTAGGGAAAGCCCTAGTCAGACTGTCGAGTGTAGCAGAATGTTATATGTCCTTGCGGGACACGAGATCCCGACGGACTGATTTCCTGTAGCGTGGTACGTATCAATGGTCGTGTTGTTTATCCAATTATTTATCCAAACGCCGTGTTTGACGATTAAGGGCGGCTTGTTTCATCTTCGTACAATGAACACCAAACAGTCTCACCATAGTCATCTCTGTACGCCTATGAGCGGATTCGAACGATACTTTACGCTGAGACTACAATGTTCGTTTTCTCGTAATTCGGCTCATATATATTATCTAGAACCCAAAAGAACTAGAAGCACATTCCCATGTGCTGTACACCGATGTAAATGTAAATGATACCAAAACGGATATAAGACCCGAAATTGCTAAACGTATCTCTTATTTATTTCTAGGATCTACAGATACAATGTGACATTGACGATCGGAACAGTTCGTGTCCGTCCGGATACTGTTGTGTCCGCGATGACTTCCTGTTCACGGAAACTTACTGCAAGCAGCTGGGGTCTGCCGGTAGCAGTTGCATAACAAAGGAGTCTCATTTTGAATGTCATTGTCAAGAAGGATATTTCTGCGCCTCGAACATACACGGACTTCATTCGTCAGTATTCGGTAAATGTCGGGCGGTGTCCGGAGCAGTTACGGGGGGGATTCCTTTTGTTGCCATGACGACCGATACATCTATGCCGGCAATGGAAATCACAACTGATAGCGGGACACCAGAGAACACGACAACTGATAAATCTGCTGCGGCATTTGTTGGATGATATTTTGGGGGAAACAGGAAACAAACGTTTTACCTTAAACCATGCTAGACAGTTGCTTAAAACTGTTATAACACTGTGAAAATTGTGAATGTTCATGACAATTAAAATGTAGTGCTTTAAAACAATTAATTTTGATTGTGTTTGTACCAGGTTAATATCCCAATCGTTTAACCCATTTCCCACGTTTCTTGACGCATTTGCAGATGCCGACTTTTGAAAACATCGTGGGGAAAGATAATAATCCTCAAAATAAGCATTTTGTTTATGCTTTGGGCACACACTTTTAAACTCTTTAATTCAATAATTGAATTAATATGTATAGATATTTTCCCAATTTGACAAAGATGATTTTGAATTCGTCTGCTGCAAATCTGCTGTATTAACTGAGCAAATATCATCATATTGAATTATGGATGGTCCGTGTAAATTGAACTGTCACATGATGAATACTCTAGTGTTCATTGACCTACCAGTCACGTGACTGTGACAGCTCAATTTACAAGAACATTCAATTAATGTTATTATTTGATGTGCTTCTTGTAGCATGTAGTCTGGAGTAACCTTCCCTTACCATTACATCGTCGGGATAGGCAAACACCTATAACGGCCAGGGGCGTAGCTCCCTTTAGGCACTGTAGGCACGTGCCTACACATTTCTTCTCAAAATGCCCCAAAATGCAGCTGCGGCGATAGACATCTGCGTAATGTATCGGCCAGATCAGCCTGCGCTGTCCTCGCAGACTGATCCGGCCGACACATTCCGTTTTAGGGGGATAGATGTATAGAGTAGTTATTCCTGAAACAGAAAATCCACAGGAGGCGAAAAGTGTTTACCCGGTTAGGCCTTTGTAGCATGCTTAGGCTGATCCGTGTCGATACTTTTCGCCTCCTGTGGATTCCACAATGTTGATTTTCTCACGAGACGGCCTACACATTGATTATTGCAAAGCTACGCCCCTGACGGCGGCACCATTCAGACAACGTGAAGCAAGGCAAAACGCTGGAGACAACCTTTTCGGTCGAACAACATTCAAAAGTATATTGTATATTTAATAATTTAGTAAAGGACGTCGGGTACCAGACGCGCTTATTCACTATCGTACGCGGAGTACTCGACTTTACTGGAAATTTCCATTGCTGGTTCATGCCAAATGTACTGATAAACATGCACCATAGTACGCCGGGTACCAGCTTCGGTATCATATGGCATACAAAACAGTAAACGTTTCTATGTGTATTTGTTAATTTAACCATTATAATGATGTACGCTACTTTGACCGAGAACACTTTTAGAGAGTGTCTACCATGAGAGCAATGGCAGAAATATATCATCTCTGGAATATGGAGGGATGGTGGGTGTAATTATGTTATGCCTTTTAACACATTGTTGACTCGAAAGGATGGAGAAACTATTTGTTGTGAGTAATTTCTCCTCTGTCTGCATGGGAGTAAGTTGTCAAAAAAATGCAAACGGGCTATGTTCAGGATCCCCTTTAATAGTCATTATTGTCTACATAGTTCAAAACTGACTGCAAATAAACGCATGTTGTTTGTATTCTACTTAGCGATAAGTTATATTTAAAAGCACATTACATCACTTTTGTTTCCCTCATATTTGTAAACATGAATGGATAATGTATTTAAGTTACGTTGATATGAATAGATACCTTGCTGACTTCTTGTTAAGAAATGAAATATTTTAGCATTTTTATTAGGGAAGGATAAATGATGAAATATGCTTTTAAGTAATGTTGGTGGAATTGGACCAAGTCGTACCGGTATTATCGTCATACTTACATAGATGAATCAGACGCCAAGGAAGAAATTCATTTTGATTTCCATTTTCAAGTCTTTAGTATGACCCAACCGGGGATCAAACCCTGGTATCCCTACTCCAAGGCGCCAAGCAACGGTAGCGACGCGGGTTGTGAATTCGACGTTTGACAAAAATCAATGCGACATGTATCATTCGACTTCCACGAATGGGCAAATAGTGTATGTGGGTAGCAACCATTTGATTGGACAGACTGTTATATGGAATACTAGTATACCAAATACAGAAAACACATGGGCAGGTAAAGGGCCCCCGAGATATGTCTGGAAATTGTAAAAAACGACTACATACCTAATCAATCTATCAATCCCTTTTCCAAGACGGACGCTTGAGTGTTTGAAATTAAGTGCTCGAGTGCACCGGGATTATGATAACTCAAACAGCCATATTTTCCGGTCTTTGACCATTACAACTTTCCATATAATTTAAAATTTAAAATTTGTATTGCGAACAAGTGTTGACCGCTGACTCGGTTCATTGCACTATAAAAAGAGGATGACGTGGTAACTTCGTGAATGTCAGTAAGTTGGTTCACATAGATTGTTTTATTTTAGTTATTTTACGTCGACAGTTAACTTATTCATGATCTCTTAGTGAAACCAAACAGTACTATGGTAGGAAATGTGACTTGCCCAAGGGCAGTCCATCATGACCGCTACGAGCGGGGATCGAACAAGGGACGCCCGGTTACAAATACCCAACGCTACCCACTTGTTCTAGGTGGATTCTATATTTACAGAGTGAGACCTTGTAATACGATCATTCACGAATATAACGTTCGTGCCTATTTTGATGTTTAGCGATTTCACGATATTGAAAAACGGCTGCAGATCCTGAAACTGTGCAAGCCTCAAAACCACAGTTTCGCTTTAAAATCGTATATAGACAAGAACCACTCATGTCGGAGTTAATCGCTTTCCTAAGAATCAAAGCATTGGCCGTGTACTGCGACCATTGATTCATTAAGCACATTAAGATGAACCTTTTCAAGAACATTGATTTATTGATTGAGTGGTGTTCTACGCCGCTTTCAACCATGTTACAGTTATATCACGGCGTTTCCTGGGTAAGTTACCAGTACTACACCAGCCAGTCAGTTATATCACGGCGTTTCCTGGGTAAGTTACCAGTACTACACCAGCCAGTCAGTTATATCACGGCGTTTCCTGGGTAAGTTACCAGTACTACACCAGCCAGACAATTATATCACGGCGTTTCCTGGGTAAGTTACCAGTACTACACCAGCCAGTCAGTTATATCACGGCGTTTCCTGGGTAAGTTACCAGTACTACACCAGCCAGTCAGTTATATCACGGCGTTTCCTGGGTAAGTTACCAGTACTACACCAGCCAGTCAGTTATATCACGGCGTTTCCTGGGTAAGTTACCAGTACTACACCAGCCAGTCAGTTATATCACGGCGTTTCCTGGGTAAGTTACCAGTACTACACCAGCCAGTCAGTTATATCACGGCGTTTCCTGGGTAAGTTACCAGTACTACACCAGCCAGTCAGTTATATCACGGCGTTTCCTGGGTAAGTTACCAGTACTACACCAGCCAGTCAGTTATATCACGGCGTTTCCTGGTTAAGTTACCAGTACTACACCAGCCAGTCAGTTATATCACGGCGTTTCCTGGGTAAGTTACCAGTACTACACCAGCCAGTCAGTTATATCACGGAGTTTCCTGGGTAAGTTACCAGTACCACACCAGCCAGTCAGTTATATCACGGCGTTTCCTGGGTAAATTACCAGTACCACACCAGCCAGTCAGTTATATCACGGCGTATCCTTGGTAAGTTACCAGTACCACACCAGCCAGTCAGTTATATCACGGCGTTTCCTGGGTAAGTTACCAGTACCACACCAGCCAGTCAGTTATATCACGGCGTTTCCTGGGTAAGTTACCAGTACTACTGGTCCATTTATCCTGACACCAGCCAGTCAGTTATATCACGGCGTTTCCTGGGTAAGTTACCAGTACTACTGCTCCATTTATCCTGACACCAGCCAGTCAGTTATATCACGGCGTTTCCTTGGTAAGTTACCAGTACTACTGGTCCATTTATCCTGACACCAGTCAGTCAGTTATATCACGGCGTTTCCTGGGTAAGTTACCAGTACTACTGGTCCATTTATCCTGACACCAGCCAGTCAGTTATATCACGTCGTTTCCTGGGTAAGTTACCAGTACTACTGGTCCATTTATCCTGACACCAGCCAGTCAGTTATATCACGGCGTTTCCTGGGTAAGTTACCAGTACTACTGGTCCATTTATCCTGACACCAGCCAGTCAGTTATATCACGGCGTTTCCTGGGTAAGTTACCAGTACTACTGGTCCATTTATCCTGACACCAGCCAGTCAGTTATATCACGGCGTTTCCTGGGTAGGTTACCAGTACTAGTGGTCCATTTATCCTGACACCAGCCAGTCAGTTATATCACGGCGTTTCCTGGGTAAGTTACCAGTACTACTGGTCCATTTATCCTGACACCAGCCAGTCAGTTATATCACGGCGTTTCCTGGGTAAGTTACCAGTACTATTGGTCCATTTATCCTTACACCAGCCAGTCGTAATGCTAACCCCGCAATCCTTAGCCAAAGGAGGGCAGCCATTACTACCATTTCCAAATTATTTTTTATGATTTGGCCGGGGATCGAACCCACGACCTGCCGATCTACCACTTCA
>JASEVX010000276.1:129620-132120 GCA_031761405.1 Serripes groenlandicus
TAGTATTACAAGAAACAAAAGAAGGTACCAGAAACGGGATTTCAATTAAGATTGCGGAGTGAAATGCCCGAATGAATTAAGCTTCCCTGATCTTGAACTTTAATCAAAAGAACTAGGAGTATCTACCACATTGCGTAAAATATAAAAAATCATTGAACTGATCCAGTGCATGAAAAAAATGGTGTCTTCCCGATTGTCCCACATTTTGAAAATGCTATTTACCCGTAATGCGGAGGGGTGAAGAACGATAAGGGAAGGGTGAGAATACAGTCTGGTTATTTTGCATATTCTAAATTTACATCATTTACTGTAAAGTAATTAAATTATTTGACAGCGGTATTTCCACCATTCATTTGTTTGCCCTAACATGCAATCATATATACATGTTTTTCTGACTATAAATCCCGCTTATAATTAATAATTTAAATTAAAAGTATCAAAACATTTTAATGTCTGTTCTCCGACAAAACAAACCGATAATAACTAAATGCTTTTACTTCTAAGTCTGAGTATTCTAGACGACGGCCTGTTTCTTCCACTTCCTACAGTGAATCTGGAGGAAGGCACAATCGACTGGTTTGACAAACGAATACAGAAATAACGAAGAAATTCACCGCCTAGTGAGACGAGCAGCAGTTTTATCACTTGTCCCAATCAGCACAGTGGAATATGTTTGTTTTGAAGCACTCAACGACATTGCTACCCTACCCTGCCAGCAGCCGTTGAAACTGTCACAGACTATGTAACCAAGTACTGGGTTGAGGGTGACAAAAATATATGGAACCACTTCAACACCCAAGGTCCAAGAACGACGAACAATTTAGAAGGCTGGCATAGTATGTTAAAGAAAGCTGTTCAGCATTCTCATCAGAACATCTTTTCCATCCTAAGACGAACGACTAGCATCCCTAATTGATCGCCTGTACCAAGCGTCCATTAGTGTAATTGGGTATGCGGACAGATCTTTATATTTTCTCCACTTGTAAATGTTTGTAAAGTTTTATAAACGGAGTCGCAAACAATGTAAAATCAAAGCACTTAAAGCATTGATGGTATAGGGGCCTCTGTAAGATAAAAAGATATGGCATAGTTTATATGGACATACGTTGTTGAAACAATGTCACATAAACCTGTAAAAAAACCAAACCAAACATGTTTGAAACAACACAAAATGCCTGCCAATAACCAATATATAATAAAGGAGTTATCACAGTCTGAGGCTTTTTTGTATAACCAAAATAAAATCATGAATTACAAAAGATTGACAAACAGAGCAGTGACCTTTAAATATAATATTTCTTGCTCAGTGAACACTAAATGTCCACAGTGTGTATTGGAATCATGCTTATACATATAAATGACAGACAATCAAATGCATACTAAAGTTGTGGTTTTTGTGCAATGCACATCTGGAGGTCATAAGTTTCCTATAAACCAAATTTGAAATTGATACATCGAATTTCTATTGAGACAATTGTCGACGAAAAGATCATGGCAAATGGAGATTATACACAAAAAAACTCACATCATATTTATGTTCGAAATATTGTATTGTTCTCAAGATCGCAATGTGTAAGTGTGACCATGAAATGAATCTGCTAAACTGAAACAACGTTTAGGCCATTTAATGCAAATCGTGACGGACAGACATACGGACGGATGGTCAAAAAGACGGAAAGACAGTCAGTCGTTTCGGACAAAGTAAACTAACTTTTTTTTACAGATTTATCACGACGTTTCCTGGGTAAATTACTAGTACTACTGGTTTATATATCATGACACCAGCAAGTCAATCGAATGCTAACCCCGCAACCCTTGCGGCCAAGGAGGGCAGCTATTACTACCATTTTTAACGAATTTGGTATGACCCGGCCGGGTATCGAACCCGCGATATCCCGCACCGAGGCGGACGCTTTCCCACTACAACACCGAAAGGGGAGTATAATTATTTAATAAGGTTCATAGTATTTAGCTCATCATAATCAAGTTATACTTTTCCTATATTGTTTTTGAAGGCGTCTGCTATAGATGCGTCGGAATGCCTCTGCCAGTGGGAAAGGGTTACTGATTATCATTCGGATAACAACTTTTAAAGTTGACGAAAGGACCGTATCAAAGAGACTCTATCTCAAGTTGTATTAATAATGTTTTGATGACATCAAAGGGCAGACTAGATCAATATAGGATTATTAAATCTTACATAAGCATAATTGATAATCGTCTTGCTTTATTGTAAATCACTTGACTTGCATACTGAATGAATGAATGACAGTATTTCATGGCGCATCGACAACTTAGGTCATATAGCGCGCATATCAAATAAGAAATGAGAAGTAACCTTATTAAAAAATCAAGTATATTGGTTAAAAGAAGATGATGTGAAATGATTTTCAGAACTAAAATCTATGTAATGTGAATGAGATGTAGTATGTAGTATAAATAAGTGTCAATATGTGTGTATGAGATGGCATAAACTATGTGATTACGTTATATCTTTTGT
>JASEVX010000276.1:135630-183201 GCA_031761405.1 Serripes groenlandicus
AGTTGAAAACATTGTCACAAAAGGAGAAATTACCTAAAACGATCAATTTCTCCTTTTGTGACATTGTTTTAAAAAATCCTCTGCTGCAGATGCGTTGAAGTGCGTCTGTATATGGAAAAGGGTTAACTGAGTTAAAGGTTTCGTAAATTGTACATAAAGCTAATCAGATATGGTGTCTGCTAAAGATCTTGGTGAACGCAAAAACTACTGGAGGAAGTTTTCAATGCCCTTTCCCTTGATCTTCTGTCAGGCCTACTGCATGACCCTAACCCTAACCTCCTATGAACTACTGTATGAACTACTGTATGAACTACTGTATGAACTACTGTATTAAATTACTGTGTATGAACTACTGTATGAACTACTGTATGAACTACTGTATGAACTACTGTATGAACTACTGCATGAACTACTGTGTATGAACTACTGTGTATGAACTACTGTGTATGAACTACTGTGTATGAACTACTGTATGAACTACTGTATGAACTACTGTATGAACTTCTGTGTATGAACTACTGTATGAACTACTGTGTATGAACTACTGTATGAACTACTGCATGAACTACTGTGTATGAACTACTGTGTATGAACTACTGTATGAACTACTGTAAGACCTGACTTGTATGAACTACTGTATGAACTACTGTGTATGAACTACTGTATGAACTACTGTATGAACTACTGTATGAACTACTGTAATGAACTACTGTATGAAACTACTGTGTATGAACTACTGTATGAACTACTGTAAGACCTACTGTATGAACTACTGTATGAAACTACTGTGTATGAACTACTGTATGAACTACTGTATGAACTACTGTATCAACTACTGTATGAACTACTGTATGAACTACTGTATGAACTACTGTATGAACTACTGTATGAACTACTGTATGAACTACTGTAAGACCTACTGTATGAACTACTGCATGAACTACTGTGTATGCACTACTGTAAGACCTAGTGTATGAACTACTGTAATACCTACTGTATGAACTACTGTATGAACTACTGTGTATGAACTACTGTATGAACTACTGTATGAACTACTGCATGAACTACTGTGTATGAACTACTTATGAACTACTTATGAACTACTGTATGAACTACTGCATGAACAGCTGTATGAACTACTGTATGAACTACTGTATGAACTACTGCATGAACTACTGTATGAACTGCTGTATGAACTACTGTATGAACTACTGTGTGAACTACGGCATGAACTACTGCGTATGAACTATTGTATGAACTACTGTATGAACTACTGCGTATGAACTATTGTATGAACTACTGTATGAACTGCTGTTTATGGACTACTGTAAGACCTACTGTATGAACTACTGTATGAACTACAGTGTATGAACTACTGTATGAACTACTGTATGAACTACTGGAGGAAGTATTTTAACACCTTTCCCTTGATGTCAACATTATAAACGTATCTGCATAACTATTTCTCACATACAGAGGCTTTCTGACGCCTCTGCAGCAGACGACTTTTGAAAACATTGTGGCAAAGGTGAAATTGCTCATATGAGCAATTTCACCATTTGCCACTATATTTTCAACTCTATTTAATGATCAAACTTTCATTTTTCGGTCTAACATAGTTAAGACTATATATTTGTTTAAAGTCGTCTGCTATGGATGTGGTAAATGGTCAGTGAGCACGTGTCATCACATTCATTAAGTCGTTATTTTTTTTGAATCAGAATATATAATGAAAAATAGATGTTTTTTTAGCAACTATCATTTTATCATTTAATCTGCATTCAAAATTAATACAAAAGTTCGATGTATGCATTCACTGGCCTACAAAATGCAACGGAATTATAACTCTCATTTCGCACATGAAATATCACTTATATTTCCCAAAACATATATAACAAAGATAACTTAACGAATTAATCAAACAATGACTTCAAACCATGATCAGCCGAAAATTAAACAAAGGAAACATCATACTATGTACATTTTTTTTTCTTTAGCTTTTGCAATAATTGTACGGTCTGCAGCAGATTATGAAAATATCTACGCAAATTATTGTAAATTTTCTAAAATAAAAGAGTAATCAATGAATGTAATTGAAAAATAGGAAAAAATGCTTATCATGAACAATTTCTTTTTTTATCACATTGTTTTTTAATAACATCTGAGCCGGATGCTTGGAAACCTGTCTGCATGAGGGAACGTGTTAGGGGCTGTAATCTAGACTTTCTTTCGGGGCTAGGAGTAATCCTTTCCAGCACATACGCGTTTGTTTACGCATCAGCAGCAGATAGATTTTTGAAAAAGTTGTGGCAAAGGAAGCAATATTAGCAATTTCTTCATTAGCTACAATGTTTTCAACTTAATAATAATACTTTCATTTATAGAGATTTTTCATATGTTGCCCTAAGCTTTTCAATGTCATCTGCTGCATATTTGGGAAAGGATTAATGCATGACTAGAGTGAAGATAAGGTAAATGCACCAACAGCGATTTGTAACTAGGGTTAAAATACGTGTTACAAAAGTGCAAAGTTATATCCCGAACCATGTTATAACATGAGTATGAAAAGGGAAAGACAACGAACACAGACAGACATGGTGCTATATAAAGTTGGTCTCATGATGTGTATCTTTGTTGTTGCTATAATAGTGAGTATGACATTTTATGATATATTTATATAATTTAAAACGAAGAAATATACCGGAACAAGAACAAAATATAGTAAAAATGAAATAAAATTGGTTTTAAATTTGCCAATATGTTTCGTTTATTCTACTCATTATCGTTGCGTTTTTACTACATATCGAGGGCTTGGCGTGAAACGGTTATAACTAAAAACCTATTTTGAAAACCCTGGTTATGGGGCAATTTTGACCCCTTTGCAAATTTAGGTGCCATTACTCAGAACGAGCAATGGCACGGCACCTAAATTTACATTGTTTACCAAGAAAATGATTTAACGCTTATAAAGATTTTATGGCGAGGTGATTAACTTTGGTAAAAAAATACGAATTTCAGAAACAACCGTTTCACGCCAAGTCATCGATATACTTCTGTACCTTGTTATTCTCTACAACAGCGGAATGTCGTTTTTATTGAATCATTTGATTTTACTCATTTTACGTCGATTACCAATATTTCAATAGTATATCGTGCCGCTTCCAACAGTATATCAGGTATATCATGGTTCTCTGAGTAGTATAGGTTAGACGTACTTATGGAATAACTTATGTCAGTAGAAAGTTTTTGTCCTTCTAACATTTTCAGCGCCGAATTGTTTAAAGTAGACTCTTTCGTGTTACAAATCGGGCGTCTCCATGTCTATTGTTATTACACTTTGGGACTATTTTGATGGCTAAAAGGCAAACAATGCGGATTTCAGGTGAGACAGCTCGTTACGAGCTGACTCACCGGCATCTGTATTGTTTGCAAAAGCCTCAATATTGCCTTTGGCGCTGAAAGAGATAATCTGCTTTGACCATTGTCTGTTTTCTTGTGTCGCGTTCCGTCAATGAGAAATTGCTTGTTCTGGGTAATTGCTTATTTGCAAAAAAGTGTTTTAAAAAAAAAAACTTCTCCCAATGATGTATCAAAAGTTGTCCATATCTGGGAATAGTTTCATCAAAAAGCCCTGCTCTTTCCACATTGTTTTGTTAATTGTACCCAAGAGTTACTTTTTGTATCATCATGATGTTAACTGATTACCTGAAATTGTAGTTTTGGAGTCGTCTACTTTGAAAACATCTGAAGGAGAAATAGAAATCTGGAAGTATAGTTTTAATATGAAGTGTTTGAGCATTGTGGGAAAAGGAGCAAATGCAGGATTTATGCAGTTTCCCCTTTGTGCATAATGCTTTCAACAGTAATCTTCTGTAAAGGCTTTATTCAACAGTTCTCTGTACAATGGAAATGATTTATATAGGAGACGACTTACATGTTTTGATTTCACGCTTTGATAAGCTTGAAATTGGCCCATTCCTTGACACCTCTTTGAACACATTGTGGAAAAAGAAACAAATCCTCATATTGATCAAAGTCTCTTTTCCACACAATATTTCATCGTGGTATCAAAATAATAATCTAATGTACCAACTGTTGCTGTATTTTCCTTAAAGGCTGTTTTATCCGATGGCTCGAAAAATATATAGATAAGGTAAACTTTTAACATAGATGGTCACAATTTGTCTTGTGTTTTTGTGAAGAAAAAATTGAAGGATATTTGATTCTTTCTTTATGTATAGTTACATATTCAGAGACTTATGTGCACAAATTTGTACAATTTTGAAGAATATAATCTGTATAAAAAAAAAAAAAAAAAAAAAAAAAAGTAGACTCTTTCATGTTACAAATCGGGCGTCTCCATGTCTATTGTTATTACACTTTGGGACTATTTTGATGGCTAAAAGGCAAACAATGCGGATTTCAGGTGAGACAGCTCGTTACGAGCTGACTCACCGGCATCTGTATTGTTTGCAAAAGCCTCAATATTGCCTTTGGCGCTGAAAGAGATAATCTGCTTTGACCATTGTCTGTTTTCTTGTGTCGCGTTCCGTCAATGCTTGATAGAATATGCCACATATCCAGACCATTTTCCCTGCCAAATTAAAATGTTTACAATATATGGAAATATTCTTCGTGAAGTAAAAGTTGCTATTTCGATTAAATAATGGGACTTCATCGGACGAAAAAGTAGAACAACGTCTGAAACGGATTAATAGTATTTTGTTCAAATCCCCGTCTTTGTTTGGTTCATATTCAAAAAAATAAAACGTATAAATATCTTCGTAAAATGTGCTGAACTCCTGATTATAGAAAGCATAAATTTTAAAACTGTTAAATAGTTGTTTTGAAATATTAAAATCATAATTCTGTGATAGAAATAATGTCTCTTTCCAGTACAATACACATCTAAATAATTAATAGTTTATGCTTCATGTCTACTAATTAGAAATACCCAGTAAGCCAAAGTGTGTACATGTTCATGACTTTCAATTGACTGTTTACTGCCAAAATAGTTTTGAACTATTTATTGATTACTTTGTTGTATTTATTAGCAATATTTGCAGAAGTTTCAACATATCAAAATGATACTCTTAACCCTTTCCAAGACATAACAAATCTGCAGCAGAAGACTTCGAAAAACATTTAGTCAACATTTGGAAAATCTCAAATAAGGAAAGAGTAATTAATGAATAACATTGAAAACGTTTAGTCAAACGGGACAACTCTCCTTTTGTAACATTGTTTTCAAAAGTTGTCTGTTTTAGTGGCGTCAGAAAGCGTCAGTGTGTGGGAGAGGGTTCAGTTATAACATTTCTACAGCCACCGTCTACAACAGACCCTATGGTATGTGACCTGACGATCCTGCCGGACGTTTGTCCTAGTGGTCATTGCTGTGTCCACGATGAGTTCGTGTTCTCCTTTACGTTATGTAAGCCGTACGGTACCGCTGGACAGCCGTGTTCTATAAAACCGTCAACATTCGAGTGTCACTGTGCGGTGGGATTGACTTGCATCAGTAACATCCATGGTAGGTATTAAACGAATGGGTACATGCTCATCAAAACGGACAGAATTTGCGCTTGAGATTTTCCGAGATTACAGACGATAGGTTGATGTTGCATCTACATATATAAAAATAAGTGTCACTGATCAAGATATAATTGTCCCTGATATCAACACAAAAGTCGCTGATATAAACAAAATCGTACCTGATATACACAAATAAATTGATATATCGCAGAGTTTTATCATAGCATGAGCGTATTTGTAGAACAGAAGTTTTTTTTACAACAGATAATTCAATGCTCTTTTACGTGCGGCATTTTTGAACTACCGCTAAATGTTTATTTCAAACGGTAAATTGTATTGACCGAGACAATGGATCAAAACAAAAAAAGCATATAATGACTTAAATAGCAACATGAACATATATGGATAATGATTTTATTTTATTTGTTGATTGAATGGTTGTCGATAAATTGATTGATTGCTTGATTGATTGATTGACTATTTGAAGCATGAATTAAGTGATTGATTGATTGATTAATTCATTGACATATACTTATATCTTACAGGTCCCCACGAATCGTTATTCGGAACATGTCAGAAGCAGGACGTCGACGTCGGCGTCGGTTAATGTGATATTTTGTGTATAATTTGGTGTAAAATAAAACCGTAATCAGACAACTTGGTTATTCCTTCAAACTATCGTTATGTACCAACAAGCATTAATTACCTTGAAGCCGAATGTATGTTTTGTTCCTTTTCGGTAATTAAATATCGTGTGAAATATGGTAATGAGCCATTCCGCGAGGAAAACTTTATTTAGGACTCTGCTTAAAGTATCGACCTGGATCAGCCTAAGCATGCCGCGCAGTCTTACCTGGGCAAATACTTTTCGACTCTTGTGTTTTTTCTGTTTCAGGAATCATTAGTTATTTTCTCGTGTATGTACAAGAGAACACTTATACGTATACTGCCTTGCCAAAGGGCTAGCTTTTGTAGCGACGTTGTAGAGCGTTTGACTTCGGACCAAGAGGTCAAAGATTCGAGCCCTGATCAGGTCGGATCTTTAGGGATTGACCAAGCAGAGCTGCTATATTGGGCACCAGTGTCACATTGAGGGAAACACACAAAAGCAGTCCGATCCTCGAACCCAGGACCTATCGGCATGAATGCTAGTTTTATAGAACAGCAAAGCAGTGTCACCTTACCTTGTCTACAGTCAAACTTTTCACAACACTCAATAAGCAACAAAATGTCAGGAAATAGTTGGCACCATGGGGCGTCTAGAATAAATCGAAGTAAAATACTCGAGAGACAACTCTTTACTTGGTATTGTAATGATTACATATCAACAACACCGTCTCCGTACATTTCATTGACACGTGCCATACAATGACGTCCACGTAGCCACGTGAAGGTGTGGCACGCACGTCAGCTTCCCAGCACACGGACAGCTGGCATTCCATACACGTTGGGCTGCATAACAGGGTCCTCCCGTATCACTGATTGGCTTACAGAATACACTGTCTGGCTCGAACGAATCTTTGACGCAGCATGACGCCGGCGGACATGTTTTGTACCGTGTTGTTAGATTTGTCATATCGCAGTCCTGGAATAACATAGAAGAATACAAATTTGGTCCATGAGGAATACTGATCGTTATAAACCACCAATAATCAAGTATAGTGATACATTATATAAATAGAAATACAGATGACACGCGATAACTCGAAGTTCAATGGGACCTATACATTACTTATATTTATTCATGTGTTCGAGTCTTGGCTGCATTAATGATACAGTTCATTTATGTTAGATTCGTAATTTGTTCATGCTTAATTGCTTATTATGAAAAGCTAATCCTTAGTAAAATCGTATCACTAAAACAACGCAGCAGAAGTTCTCGTATGAGTAATCAAAACTGCTGCTTCTAAAGGATAGATTCGTTTTCAAGACATGGTTCGAGTTAGTCGATATATTCGAGATATCGCGAGTTAACAAATCAATTTTTTAAATCTATTTCCGCAATCCTGAGCCACGGAAAAAGAAGTCACTACTACCATTTAAAGACATGACAGATTGAACGGCGTCAGAAATAGGAAGCGCTGACAAAATAATGAGCCACGAACACCGAACTTCGAAGATATAATAACCCTTTTTATACATACAACACATTTGCAGCAGACGACTTTGGAAAGAATATGGAAAACTCCATAAATGAAGGTATCATTTCCAAAGGTCGTCTGCTGCAGATGCGTCTGAAAACGTTAATATGTCGGAATGGATAATGATGTCTTCGACCAAATATCATACTAATACAGTCGTTTGTGTGATCGAAATAGATTTCAAGAGGCGTACGTGTATTTTGTTCGATAAATCTTTCTCAAACTTCAAGGAGTCACATGTCAATCTGGATCGTTAATAGCCATGACTTAAATGTCACTAGACATAAATGTACGTTATAACTTTCCAACATTTAACAAATATGCAGCAGACAACTTTGAAAATATTTTCGCAAATACGTGAAACATCTCCACAAAAGAGCTTAATTATTAAATAACGTTAAAAAACATTGTGGTAAAAATAGAAATTGCTCATAAATACCCAGGCGTCTGGTAAAGAGGTGTCAGAAAGCGTCTACATGTAGAAAGCGTTAAACAATTTTGTTTCAAATTGAGAAATTCCTCGTTATCATTATACATTGTTTTATCTGTCCTGTAAACAACAAAATCATCTTGTCTCGTCAAGGGGTATAGACAGGGGTATATACAGGGGTATAGACAGTGTGACTTTCGGCTACAGTGCTTACAATATTTCAGCTACGTTGATTGATGGATTGTTTGGTGTTTTACCCCGATTTCAGCATGTTTTCAGTTATATCACGGTGTTTCCTGGGTAAGTTACTACTGGTCCGTTTATCCTGACACCAGCCAGTTAGTCGTAATGCTAACCACGCAACGCTAAGCGCCAAGGAGTGCAGCTATTACTACTATTGTTAACGTCTTTGGTATGACCCGTTCGTGGATCGAACCCGGCGGTTAAGCTACGTTATGCGAAAACTAGACGTGCAGTCTGATCTGGCTCTGCACTGTTCACCAATCCTTGATGAGCGGATTCTGCCATTAGAATTGTCCACATGAACGGCGCTAGAACTGTTTAAGTCCCCATGTAGCAGACATTGAGCGAGGTTAATATATACTGGAAGGTTGGTTGGAAATCGATGTAAAAAGATAAGTTAACATGAACTGTTCACCAATCAGTCATAGAGGGATCAGCCGTTGGTCGATTGGTTAGCGTCAGGGATTTGAAACCGGGCGTTTCGGGTTCGATCCCCAGTCGCAGCACGAAGGGCATGGTGGAGTGCCCTGGGACAGGAAACATTTCCTAGCCTGGTACTGGTGAGTTTACCCAGGGATCAGTTATAAGTAAACTGTCGCCGTGTTATAACTGTAATAATGTTGCAAACGGCGTAAACCCCCAATGAAACAAACAAACAATTAGTCATAGAAGGTTTCAAGAAACGTCTGTTAAACAGAATCAAGTTGGATCCTTTGCAAGGTAACTCGGGCAGATCTTTTTCACACGCTTATTAATTACGCTAAGTTTGTTTTTCCTGGAGAATAGGTCGATTGTTTCAATGCGCATGAACAATGACTTGTAAGAGTGTCCAGATACTATTTCATGTAGGAAAGGCTGTTGATATAAATGTACATGTTAAAAAGCAACACAGCACGGTGAATTTGTTTTAGATAACATAACTGTGCCGACATATTTTGATCCACGTTTGTCAATAATAGTCTAAGATTGGATTCCAGGAGCATGGCTCGCTAATGTATTATTCAGAATATGCCATCGATAATTCGTAATAACATATACGTACCCCTGCAAGGAGCATACATTCTGACAATCCGATTATAAAAATAATCACACCAATTTGAGATGAAATGGACGTTTTCATTTTTACATTATATACATGTACATGGATGTTTAGTCAAAGTAAAAGTACTATCTAAACTTATCTAGAATCCCTTATCTAGAGCTCTGATAACAAACCCTTTGGACTTAACATAATTTGTCCAGTATTTAATGGACAAAGTGAATACAATGCCACTTTAACCCTTTCCCTCATATAGACGGTTTCTGACGCCCTTGCAGAAGACGGCCTTTTGAAAACATCGTGACAAAAGAAGAAATTGATCAAAACGAGCAATTTCTCCTTTTGCCACAATGTTTTCCACTTTTAGTCATAAGTTATCAATGCAATTGTAGAGATTGTCTAATATTTGACAAAATATGTTTAAAGTCGTCTGCTACAGAATTGTCGTATGAGGGAAAGAGATAACTCTTGATCCTCTTGATGCGACTTAAAACAGCACTTAGGAATTCACCGTGGTCGCAGTGGTTAGCGAGGGGGATCTGAAACCGGGCGTCCAGGGTTCGATCCACCTCCGGCGGTCATGATCGAGTGCCATTGGGCAAGGCACAATTCCGAGGTAGTACTGGCTTGTGATACGTACAACCAAACTATAGGAACAGTAGTGTTCGCCGTAATGTGAAGCTTTCATCTACCTTTGCGAACAACGTAGACAAAGATCAGACTTCACATTCGCATAGTCATTTCTTTGTCTAAACTGTTCGCTACTCTTTTATCAATGGTAGTAAACACTGCTCCACAATTGTGTATTAGCGTGCTAAAAGTCAATAGTAAAGTCAATTCAACAGGACGTCAGAGGGACAAGCGTTTAAATTAATGTAAACAAGTTTTTTATAGTCAAACCCTGCATAACATCTTCCACCCCTCCATTGTTATAGTGGAAGAAGTACGTACATAAAGGTTTTAAACTACCCTAAAACGGATGAGTTTATATTAACTTCAACTGCGGGTGATGAACACATGTGTAACCCTTATCCTGCAATACGCGTCTTCAAACAACATGTGCATAAGGATTCGTAATTATTATATTACTATAAATATAGTTTTTGTTTAACCTACATGTATATAACAAAACATATAACAAGATAGAATAATGAATATCAACACAGTGAGTAGTACGATGGTTTGCGGACTATACTTAAACTCTAATTAACACGTATATACATGCGTTACTGATATTTCCGTATGAGTGAAACAATACATGTGTTGAAAAACTAAACTCATTTAACTTTGAACTTAGATAAAAGTCTGTCCCGTTAACCCATGTAACATTTAAGAGTCGTCTATGAAGCGATACATGGGTCGAGAATTTAAACTGATTTCACTTTGAACTTAGATAAAACAACGTCTTCCCGTTAACTCATATACCATCTTGAGTCGTCTATTATCGGTGGACACATTTAACCCTTTCTCTCATACAGACGCTTTCTGACGCCTCTTAAGCAGACGACTTTTGAAAACACTGTTTTCCACTTTTAGTAATTGGTTATCCATTCAATTGTCGAGATTTGCCATTTGTTGACAAAATATGTTCAAAGTCTTCTGTAGCAGATTTGTTGTAAGTGGTAACGGGTTAAAACAGATAAGCACACTTTACGTAAACCTATGATACAGAGAACCTTCAGTGTATGGGAAAGGTAAATGTTTGTACGATAATGCACAGTTTCTGCAGGGCTACTAGCAACTAAGGGTAACAGTAATAATTACCCTCCCGTAATATGAATACGAACTTTGCAACACTACTTTTGACAACAGCGTGATAAATGAAACATTTTTCATTATGAGCAACTACTACTCTATTTTATAATAACTTTAATATCATATATATGATTTGTCCGTATGGTGACTCGCAGGGGACTAGATAAAAGGGAGTGAACAGGTCTTTTCCCCGCAAGATTTATCTTATTACTAAACCAAATTCTATGTTGTGGTTACTCAAAAGAAAAGGATTTTAGAACAAGTAAAAATCCCTTATCTAGAGCTCTGTAAACTTGATTAGATGTTTTCAAAGTCGTCTGCAGGGAGCATTTGTGTCGTATGAGGAAAAAGTTATTTAAGTGTGTTGATAATCTTTTCTTTCAGATAAAACACAACGTATGTCTTTGATTTGAATGATATAACGCCGTTTTTCAGACTTATGACGGCGGCCAGTTCACTAACTCATGTGTTTCCTGGCTTTCTCACACCAGTATTCCACACAACAATCTTTCCAAGCAATTGGCTGCTTTTCCACTTATAATGTTAGCCGATTGGTAGAAGACGAATAACTCTTGTCAAAACGACTTTTGTAAAACGATGGAAAGAATGTTGGCCGAGCTGGGATTTGAACTCATAATCACATGGATTTACAGCCCCGGTAGCTGAGCTACCAGAGCTCGGCTGATAATGTTGTGGATGATAATGTTAATGGTGATAATGGAGATGATGATGTTGATGATGATAATAGAGAGGATAATGTTAATGGTGATAATGGAGATGATGATGTTGATGATGATAATGGAGTTGACGATGTTGATGGTGATAATGGAGATGATGATGTTAATGATGATAATGGAGATGATGTTGATGCAGGTGATTATGGAGATAATGATGTTGTTGATGATAATGGAGAGGATAATGTTAATGGTGATAATGGTGATGATAATGTTAATGGTGATTATGGAGATGATGATGTTGATGATGATAATGGAGAGGATAATGTTAATGGTGATAATGGAGATGATGATGTTGATGATGATAATGGAGTTGACGATGTTGATGATGATAATGGAAATGAAGATGCTGATGATGATAATGGAGATGATGATGTTGATGATGATAATGGAGATGATGATGTTGATGGTGATTATGGAGATAATGATGTTGATGATGATAATGGAGATGATGATGTTGATGATGATAATGGTGATGATAATGTTGATGATCATAATGAAGATGATGGTGTTGATGATGATAATAGAGATGATGATGTTGATGATGATAATTGAGAAGATAATGTTGATGATGATAATGGAGATGATGATGTTGATGGTGATAATGGAGATGATGATGTTAATGATAATGGAGATAATGATGTTGATGATGATAATGGATATGATAATGTTGATGATGGAGATGATGATAATGGAGATGATAATGTTGATGATGATAACGGAGATGCTGATGTTGATGATGATACTACAAGGGATACTGTAGATGATACTGATCAAACAACTATGTAAATTAAATATAAATAAAAACACGAGTGTCAGCAAATATCCACACTCTCCACTGATAACACGTGTCAACCATTTTAAACGTCTTATTTATGACCCGTTCCGTAATGGTAACAAGTGTAACCAATTCCCACACGTAGACACATTTTGACATCCCTGCAGCAGACGACTTTTTAAAACAGTTTGTCAAAAGAAGGTATTGCTCATCATCGCCTAATAGCTTAACTTTCCCTTATGAAGATTTTTCCAAATATTTGCCTATATATTCTTAAAGGCGCCTGCGGCTGATTTGTTAACTGTGGGAAAAGGGTTAAGACCTTCTTTTTAACCTCATGGATTGCACAACTTTTATAGTTGGACTATATCGTTTTATACATACACCATTCATGTTATGCTTCAGAATGGGATTATTAAAAACTTCATTTATTGTTTTATTGTTTGCGTACGCCGCGTATAAATTCTCATTTTCGACTACGTCGACAAAACCTGTGTCGAGCATCAACACCAGTTATGATTACATCATCGTTGGAGCAGGATCGGCCGGGAGTGTTTTGGCCGCACGTCTCTCGGAGGACCCGGATGTTAGTGTGTTAATACTTGAAGCGGGTGGAGAGGAAACAGAAAATGCCAGCTTCGCGATACCCCTTGCTGCCATCAGTCTTCTGAAATCCGAGTCCGACTGGCAGTACTACACTATACCACAGAAAACAAGTACTTTCGGCAGTGAAGTAGGTGGAAACCGCCACTATTGGCCACGTGGTAAAGTACTTGGCGGTTCCAGTATGTACAACAATATGAATTACGTGCGGGGCAACAGATACGATTACGAAGAGTGGAAAGAACTCGGGTGTACAGGATGGGGGTATGAAGACGTACTGCCCTACTTCTTGAAGTCCGAAGACGTCCTGGTCGATAAACTAAAGACCTCGAGGTACCATGGTTCTGGGGGACCTCTGGCGGTGAGTGTTGAGTCGGGACCTCTAGTTGACGCGTTTATAAATGCGGGTAAAGAACTGGGTTATGACGAGGTGGATTATAACGGTGCAGACCAGATCGGTTTTAGTGCCAGCCAAGTTAATGTACGTCACGGTGTTCGTGCGGGGACATCCACGGAGTTCTTACGACCCGCTATGGCACGTCCTAACCTGTACGTGGCGACCAGAACTCACGTGACTAAAGTTCTCTTTGACTCGGATAAAAAGGCGACCGGAGTGTCCTACGTCCGAAATGGTGTGAAAAATGTTGTTGGCGCGAATAAAGAGGTGATTCTGTCGGCGGGCAGTATTGGCTCCCCTCACATATTACTGCTATCGGGTATTGGGCCAAAGAACGATCTCTCCAACCTCCATATACCAGTTATATCCGATCTGCCAGTGGGTGAGAACCTACAGGATCATTTACTGAGTTTTGTCGTCTCCGATATTAACACGACCGACAGTTTAACTAAACAGAAAGCCGAATCAGCATTAAGCATCTTCGAGTATCTCACTCTGCGAACCGGACCGTTGGCGTCATGTGGTCTGCAAGCAACCGCATTTCTGAAAACCGATGATAAGAAAAAGTACCCGGATGTACAGATACATATGTATAATTCTCAGCCAGCTTTGGCTGACGTCAAGGCCAACAAGACAATGGTGGATGACATGTTCCACAAGGATTATAAAGAGGGCCTCGTCTTACTACCTATCATACTGCATCCAGCTAGTCGAGGTTCAATTAAACTGAAATCCACCGATGCGTTTGATTATCCGTTAATCGACCCAAACTATCTTAGTGAGCAAGAGGATATAGACGCCTTCATACGAGCATATCATGTTGTCGAGAAACTAGTTGAAACTAAATCATTCGGTCGTCTTGGAACCTCGATGGATAGAATATACGGGAAAATCTGCAAGGATCACGAATTTAAATCGGACAGTTTCTATAAATGTTTTGTACAACATATGGCGTTTACCGTATACCACCCTACATCCACGTGTAAAATGGGGGCTGTATCTGACCCTAGCACTGTTGTGGACCCTGAACTTAGGGTCAAGGGTGTCAGAGGATTAAGGGTCGTTGATGCATCCATTATGCCAAATATAATATCAGGAAATACTAATGCGCCAACAATCATGATTGCAGAAAAAGCAGCAGACTTGATACTCCGTATAGATTCTGTGGCCGACATTCGTGAAAGATTTGGGAAACATTAAACCTTAATGACTATTGCAATAACTTAAATGGTATGTGTTCAAGCTGTCCACGATAAAGATACCTCTGCAACAGAAGAATCTTGAGAACAGTGTAGAAAAGGGATGAATTTACCCTTTCCGAAATAAAACAAATCTGCAGAAGACGACTTTGAAAAGATTTGGTAACAAAGATAGAAATTCTCACTAAATGAAAGAAGAATTATTAAATAAAGTTGGAACCATTATGATTAAAGGAGAAATTGATAATTATTATGCAATTTCTCCTTTTGCCACACAACATAAGTCTTTTGCAGAGGCGTCAGAAAGTATCTGTATAAGGTTAAACAAAAAGACAATTTCTTCTTCTTTTTCCTGCAATGTTTTCAACTCTTAATTAGAATTATCGTTCAATTTCCCATATGTAACAGTTTATCATAGCATGGTTTCCTAGGAAACGGCTCTAGAAGTACACAGTTTTAACCCTTAAAAATAAAACATTAAGCGTTGACTAAAGTTGAAAACATTGTAAGAAAAGTAGAAAATGCTCAATATACACTGCATATGCGTCAAAACTCAAACGGCGTCTATATGTGGGAAATTATTAAATTAGTAGCATAAGTAATTTTTTTACTATTTTCGTTAACATAGCGATTCCTTTTTATCTTGATAATTTCACAAAGATAAATTTATGATTATTTGCCATAAAGTATTATAAAAATTATTATGTATATAAAGTGATTATAATTGCAGTTGCTTCAAAAGCGCGGTGAATCGCTCGTTTTGATTGGTTCAAAACCGATCACGTGACTAAAAGCAATTGCGTTTATTTTCCAATAACTGCAATTGATCACATGACCAGTTCACGGAACTACTTTCGGAAAATACCTTTAATTTCGACAGTTAACCGTAAACAATGCCACAAATAATTATGCCGAGGTCGTATTCAGCTTAATGTTTTAAAAGTAATAATAAATAACACTCATGAGATATTATATGTATCACATAAAGTGACTTATGAGGCGTATTTCGATAAAAATGTACTTAACGTTTACACTATTTCTAGATGAAATTTACGGGTTTTGGCGCCAAAGCGACTAACGTATGACGTCAAAACGCTGACGTGACGTCATTTTCCTAGTATTAGGTAATTTTCCTAGTATTAGGTCATGTTATCGGCGTAAAGAACATAAAAAAGAGATCCCAATTTTCAATTTATATGTCCCTTTTCAAACAATTCTTTCGATGAAAAATAGCTGGTTTTTTTCTTAAACTGCAATTATAAGGGTTTAATGTATGTTTTGGTACAGTTATAAGAGTATAACACGAAATAGCCAAATTACACAGCTGACATAATGCCCTTCGGGCATTATTTGCTGAGTAATTAGGCAATTTCGTGTTATACTCTTATAACTGTACCAAAACATACATTAAACCCTTTAATAAAATATATCTTCTGGCTGATCCTTTAAAACCCATGGAGAAAAAAGGTGTTCAATAAATACTTAACAGTTTCTGTTTTATCACTTCGTCAAGTTCACAAACAAAATTGTTTCCGGGCTTTCTTAAACATATACTCCACACAACATTATACCCATAAAACTCCATAAATAAGGGTGTCATGTTCAAAAGAATTGCTGCAGATATGTTGGAATGATATCTTTGACAGTATATCATACTAATACAGTCGTTTGTGTCATCGAAATAGCTTGCATGAGCCGTGCGGGTATTTTTCGATTAGTTGGGGGAGGGAAATCCTTTTCAAACCTCAAGGACTCATAAGTCAATCTGGATTGTCAATAGTCACGAAGGGATTTCATGTGATATGACTTAAATGTGATTAGACATAAATGTACGTTATACCTTTCCAACATTAAACAAATATGCAGCAGACAACTTAGAATAAATATTGGCAAACAGATGAATCATCTCCACAAAAGAGCTTAAATTATCAAATAACGTTAAAAAACTTTGTGGTAATAATAGAAATTGCTCATACAAACCAATTACTGCTCTTGCCACAATGTTTTATAAATGCGTCTGTCTGGTACAGCGGTGTCAGAAAGCGTCTACATGTAGAAAGCGTCTACATGTAGAAAGCGTTAAACAATTTTGTTTCAAATTGAGATATTCCTCGTTATTATTATACATATTTTTATCTGTCCTGTAAACACAAATTTCATCTCGTCGCGTCAAGGGGTATATACAGTGTGACATTTGGCTACAGAGCTTACACTGTTTTAGCTACGTTGATTGATTGATTTTTGGTGTTTTACGCCGCTTTCAACCTTTTTCAGTTATATCACTGTGTTTTCTGCGTAAGTTATTACTTGTCCTTTTATCCTGACAGTCAGTCAGTCGTAATGCTAACCACGCAACCCGGAGCGCCAAGGAGGGCAGCTATTACTACCAGTGTTAACGTCTTTGGTATGACCCGATCGGTGACCCCCCGCACCAAAGCGGTTGAGCTACGTTCTGCGAAACTTGATGTAAGGGTTTTTCCACCGCGCAGTCTAATCTGGCTCTGCACTGTTCACCAATCCTTGATGAGCGGGTTTTCCACATAAACAGCGCCAGTACTGTTTAAGTCTCCATGTAGCAAACATTGAGCGAGATTATTATATGCTAGTAGGTTGTTTGGCAATCGATGTAAAAAGATAAATTAACATGAACTGTTCACCAAATAATGCACATTTTCTAGCCTAGTACTGGTTTGTTTACCCAGGGATCATGAATAAGTGAACTGTCGCCGTGATATAACTGAAATATTATATTGTTGAAAGCGGCGTAAAACCCCAATAAATAATAATAAATCAGCAAATAGTCATAGAGGAATCCACCCTGGTCAATTTGTTAGCGTCGGGGATTTGAAACCGGGTGTCCCGGTACGGAGGGCGTGGTGGAGTGCCCTTGTGCAAGGAACATTTCCTAGCCTAGTATTGGTGTGTTTACCCAGGGATCATTTATACATCATTAACCGTCGCCGTGATATAACTAAAATAATGTTGAAACGTAAAATCCATAAGAAAACAAACAAACAATTAGTCATAGAAGTTCAAGAAACGTCTGTAAAACAGTATCCTGTCGGATCATTCGCATGGTAACGCAGGCAGATCTTTTTCTACACTAGCGTTTATTAATTACACTAGGTTTGATTTTTCCTGGAGAACCGCTGCACATACAATTGTTTGGTAAGAGAGTCCAGATCCTATTTCATGTAGGAACAGCTTTTGATATAAATCTACTTGGTTAATAGCAACACCGCACGGTTTTAAAATTTGTATCAGATAACATGACTGTGCCGATATATTTGGATCTACGTTTGTCAATAGTAGTCTAAGATTGGATTCCAGGACCACGGCTCGCTAATGTATAATTCAGAATATGCCATCGATAATTCGTAATTACATATACGTATCCCTGCAAGGAGCATACATTCTGACAATAATCACACCAATTTGAGATGAAATGGACACTTTCATTTTTACATTATATACATGTACATGAATGTTTAGTCAAAGTAAAAGTACTATCTAATTTTATGATAACAAACCCTTTCGACTAAACAAGATTTGTCCATTATGTAATGGACAACGTGGATACAATGTCACTTTAACCCGTTCTCTCATAAAGACGCTTTCTGACGCCCTTGCAGCAGACGGCTGTTTGAAAACATAGTGGCAAAAGAAGAAATTGCTCAAAGCGAGCAATTTCTTCATTTGCCACAATGTTTTCCACTTTTAGTCATAGGTTATCCATTCAATAGTAGAGATTTTATAATGTTTGACAATATATGTTTAAAGTTGTCTGCTGCAGAATTGTCGTATGAAGGAAAGGATTGACCCTTGTTCCGCTTGATGCGACTTAAAACAGCATTTAGGAATTAACCGTGGTCGCAGTGGTTAGCGTGGGGGATCTGAAACCGGGCGCTCAGGGTTCGATCAATCTCCCGGCGGTCATGATCGCGTGCCATGGGGCAAGGCACAATTCCGAGCTAGTACTTGCTTGTTACTGATAGGTGATACGTAAGTTTTCGGTCGCCTTGGTATAACTGGAGACGTCGTAAACCCCCTAAAACCAAACTATAAGAACATTAGCTTTCGCCGTAATTTGAAGCTTTCGTCTACCTTTGCGAACAACGTAGACAAAGATCAGACTTCATATTCGCACAGTATTTTCTTTGTCTAAACTGTTCGCTACTCTTTTATCAATGATAGTAAACACTGCTCCACAATTGCGTATTAACGTCAATATTAAAAAAAAAAATCCAACAAGACGTCAGAGGGACAAGCGTTTAAATTAATGTAAACAAGTTATCTATAGTCAAACCCTGAATAACATCTTCTACCCCTCCATTGTTATAGTGGAAGAAGTACGTACATAAAGGTTTTAAACTACCCTAAAACGGATGAGTTTTTATTAACTTCAACTGCGGGTGATGAACACACATGTAACCCTTATCCTGCAATACGCGTCTTCAAACAACATGTGCATAAGGATTCGTAATTATTATATTACTATACATATAGTAAGCTAAATGTATATAACAAAACATAAATTTAACAAGATAGAATAATGAATATCAACACAGTGGGTAGTATATTTCACTTTTCCAACGATGGTTTACGGACTATACTTAAACTCTAATTTACACGTATATATATGCGTTACTGATACATGTATTTCCATATGAGTGAAGCGGTACATGTGTTGTAAAGCTATACTCATTTAACTCATTTAACTTTGAACTTATATAAAAGTCTGTCCCGTTAACCGAGTCGTCAATGAAGCGATACATGGGTCGAGAATTTGAACTGATTTCACTTTGAACTTAGATAAAACAACGTCTTCCCGTTTACTCATGTACCATCTTGAGTCGTTTATTAACACGAGTATATCTATCATCGGTGGACAAATTTAACCCTTTCCCTCATACAGACGCTTTCTGACGCCTTTTAAGCAGACGACGTTTGAAAACATTGTTTGCCACTCTTAGTCATAGGTTATCAATTCAATTGTAGAGATTTTGTATTTTTTGACTAAATATGTTCAAAGTCGTCTGCTTCAGATTTGTTGTAAGTGGTGAAGGGTTAAAACAGATAAGCACACTTTACGTAAACCTATGATACAGAGAACCTTCAGTGTATGGGAAAGGTAGATGTTTGTACGATAGTAGATGTTTGTACGATAATGCACAGTTCCTGCAGGGCTGCTAGCAACTAAGGGTAACAGTAATATTAACCCTCCCGTAATATGAATACGAACTTTGCAACACTGCTTTTGACAACAGCGTGGTAAATGAAACATTTTTCATTATGAGCAACTACTACTCTACTTTATAATAACTTTAATATCATATATATGATTTGTCCGTATTGTGACTCGCAGGAGACTAGATAAAGGGGATTAACAGGTCTTTTCCCTGCAACATTTCTCTTATTACTAAACCAAATCCTATGTTGTGTGTACTCAAAAAGAGAATCGTCTCGCTGAGACGATTCGTTTGAGTACCATCACCATAGGGTTTGAATGTCAAATAAGGATTTTAGAACAAGGAAAAATCCCCTCTCTCCACTGATAACACGTGTCAACCATTTTAAACGGTCTTATTTGTGACTCGTTCCTTAATGGTAACAAGTGTAACCAATTCCCACACCTAGACGCATTTTGACATCCCTGCAGCAGACGACTTTTTAAAACAGTTTGTCAAAAGAAAGTATTGCTCATCATCTCCTAATAGCTTAACTTTGTCTTATGAAGATTTTTCCAAATACTTCCCTATATATTGTCAAAGGCGCCTGCGGCTGATTTGTTAAATGTGAGAAAGGCTTAAGACCTCATGGATTGTCACCTTTATAATTAGACTATATCATTTGTATACATAGACCATTCATGTAATGCTTCATAATGGGATTAATAAAGACTTCATTTATTGTTTTATTGTTTGCGTACGCCGCGTATAAATTCTCATTTTCGACTACGTCGCCAAAACCTGTGTCGAGCATCAACACCAGTTATGATTACATCGTCGTTGGAGCAGGATCGGCCGGGAGTGTTTTGGCCGCACGTGTCTCGGAGGACCCGGATGTTAGTGTGTTAATACTTGAAGCGGGTGGAGAGGAAACAGAAAATGCCAGCTTTGCGATACCCCTTGCTGCCATCAGTCTTCAGAAATCCGAGTCCGACTGGCAGTACTACACTATACCACAGAAAACAAGTACTTTCGTCAGTGAAGAAGGTGAAAACCGCCACTATTGGCCACGTGGTAAAGTACTTGGCGGTTCCAGTATGTACAACAATATGAATTACGTGCGGGGCAACAGATACGATTACGAAGAGTGGAAAGAACTCGGGTGTACAGGATGGGGGTATGACGACGTACTGCCCTACTTCTTAAAGTCCGAAGACGTCCTGGTCGATAAACTAAAGACCTCGAGGTACCATGTTTCTGGGGGACCTCTGGCTGTTAGCGTGGAGTCGGGACCTCTAGTTGACGCGTTTATTAATGCGGGTAAAGAACTGGGCTATGACGAGGTGGATTATAACGGTGCAGACCAGATCGGTTTTAGTGCCAGCCAAGTTAATGTACGTCACGGTGTTCGTGCGGGGACATCCACGGAGTTCTTACGACCCGCTATGACGCGTGCTAACCTGTACGTGGCGACCAGAACCCACGTGACTAAAGTTCTCTTTGACCCGGATAAAAAGGCGACCGGAGTGTCCTACGTCAGAAATGGTGTAAAAAATGTTGTTGCCGCGAATAAAGAGGTGATTCTGTCTGCGGGCAGTATTGGATCCCCTCACATATTAATGCTATCGGGTATTGGGCCAAAGGACGATCTCTCCAACCTCCATATACCAGTTATATCAGATCTGCCAGTGGGTGAGAACCTACAGGATCATTTTATTAGTTTTGTCATTTCCGATATTAACACGACCGACAGTTTAACTAAACAGAAAGCCGAATCAGCATTAAGCATCATCGAGTATCTCGCTCTGCGAACCGGACCGTTGGCGTCATGTGGTCTGCAAGCAACCGCATTTCTGAAAACCGATGATAAGAAAAAGTACCCGGATGTACAGATAAATATGTATAATTCTCAGCCGGCTTTGGCTGACATCAAAGCCAACAAGACAATGGTGGATGACATGTTCCATAAGGATTATAAAGAGGGCCTCGTATTTCTACCTATCATACTGCATCCAGCTAGTCGAGGTTCAATTAAACTGAAATCCACCGATGCGTTTGATTATCCGTTAATCGACCCAAACTATCTTAGTGAGCAAGAGGATATAGACGCCTTCATACGAGCATATCATGTTGTTGAGAAACTAGTTGAAACTAAATCATTCGGTCGTCTTGGAACCTCGATGGATAGAATATACGGGAAAATTTGCAAGGATCCCGATTTTAAATCGGACAGTTTCTATAAATGTTTTGTACAGCATATGGCATTTACCGCATACCATCCTACATCCACGTGTAAAATGGGGCGTGTATCTGACCCTAGCACTGTTGTGGACCCTGAACTAAGGGTCAAGGGTGTCAGAGGATTAAGGGTCGTTGATGCATCCATTATGCCAAATATAATATCCGGAAACACCAATGCGCCGACAATCATGATTGCAGAAAAAGCAGCAGACTTGATACTCCGTATAGATTCTGTGGTTGACATTCGTGAAAGACTTGGGAAGCATTGAACCTAAATGACTATTTAAAACACATCTGCAGAAGACGACTTTGAAAAGATTTAGTAAAAAGAATAGAAACTCTCTATTAATGAAAGAAGAATTATAAAATAAAGTTGGAAACATTATGATAAAAGGAGAAATTTATCATTTTATGCAATTTCTCCTTTTGCCACAATGTTTTCAAAATAAGTCTTTTGCAGAGGTGTCAGAAAGCATCTTTATATGGAAAAAGGTTAACAAATGAAGATTTCTCATTTTCTCACAATGTTTTCATTAGTTGTCTGCCGCACAGGCATCAGAAAGCGTCTATATGTTGAAAAGGGTTAAACGATTTGATGCATATGGATATGCTTGTTGCAAATAGGTTAATAAACATAAATCTGAAAAGTATAAGGAAAATTGTGACATAATATAACTTGGAATTTGGAAGAATAGAAAGCATTATTGGAAAAGGGGTAATTGCTCATCATGAGCAATTCCTTTTATACAACTATGATTTCAGACGTTTAACTACATGTATACTGCTGCAGAGGCATCTATATAATTTATACCTTGTTAAGGGCTTGTTATTATTATACTTCATGAAAAGTATGTGAGACAAAGATATTGTTAACTTATGTAATGGTATGTTTTGTATTAATCATATTCATGTATGATTTTATTATTTCATAACGAGGCACTTTCTATCACTGTCCACTATGTAGAAGTGCACTTAGGCAGGACACATTTCCTGTCCTTGTACTGGTTAGTCATCAAGGGATCATGTATCAGTGCACTATTGCTCTGATATAGCCAAGGTTCTTTTGAAAATGTCCTAAAGCACAAATAACCAGAATGCAGGAATATTATTTTAGAAATATAACTGTCTTTTGTTGAGCCATAATTATGGAATGATTATTGGACTGATTTGAGGTTACATGTGTGTTGATCTCATAAAATTCAGAGCTATATATACTGTACATGCCAGGTGCATCATTATTCAAGATTTTTGTTGATATATATCCACATATTTAAACAAATACTTGTACTGGTTTATAAGAATTTGTGATCTTTCAAACAGGTTTTAGCTCAATAAGTTTAGTTACTCTGATTTTGATCACATACCACAGATAATTGCTCATTCAAAAAGCTATCTAATGATTGTTATTGTGGTCCTTAGAACCATATAAATTGTATTACAAGCAAATGAAGTAAAATTAGTGACCAATATGACTAATTTTTAAAAAAAAACATTCACATGTACATGGCTTTCTCAGAAAGCTAGCTTTGGATTGTACTTAAGGTCTTATCAGGTCAAGGTCTAGGTCACTTACTAAAAAAGAAACGTTTTAATTTCCACTTTATTACTTCAGTTTTTTCTGACAAATTGTATTCAAATTTCACAGATTGGTAGCTTATACAGAAAGCTAGCTTTTGATGGCATTTAGAGTCACTTTGGTCTAGGTCATTGTTACTGGTTATTTTTAAAATAAAACATGAACTCTATAAGAGGCCACAAGTATCATTTAATCCTACCAGAATGTTCCTTTTCATAATATTTTAATCAATGTTAGTGTGGGTCATGTGGGGTCAAAAGCTTATACACTAAGTCAAATTGTTGGACATTGGTGGCAACATTTTCCATCTAATCTCATTGAACACTCTAATGTCCTTAACTCAGCAGTAAGGTTTGGCATGAACACATATGATTACGGTCAAAGGTCATGGTCAAAGTGACTTTGAACACAAACAACTTTTATACTTGATCAGAAAATACTTATAAGCTCTCATTTCATGCCTACTGTATTCAATCTTCCAAATCTCCTGGAAAATATGACACTCAGGGGTTCATAATGTTCGTCAAATATATATGTGATGTAATGAAATACTACTTTATCAAATTTTACCTTTTTTTTTTCAATACAACAATTTTAGTCTATCCATTTTTTTTTATTGAAATATGTACATGTACATCACATAAATGAGATGGGTTTGTTACTATGGCAATAGATGAACCTACGTGTTCACTGTGATTGAAAACTGAATAAAAGTAAATGTTTTATTTTATTAATAAATAGGCCGATTATCAACGATAATAGTTAATTTTCACAAAATTGTTCCATGAGTTACTTCTGTAATATGCTTTAACCATGGCTTGTTTCCATTGTAACATGTTTGTATTAGGTGTTTTTCTAACAAAAGAGTATAAACCATATTTAAAGACAGATTTTAAAATTGTATTTATTGTTAAAATAAAAATTATGTAGTTTCATACTCTCATTTCTCTAGATTTTCTTGTTTTTGAAAGACAAATTATGTTGCCATGGCAACAAGAGGTTTGATATTGATTTAATATTTCATTATTTTGAAAGGGGGCATATAGGAGAACAATATGTGGAACTTAAATATGTTTATGCCACATCAACCAGAGTTCTATTTAGAATTTATTTCCTTGAGCAAGAAAAAAACTGAAAAAATACAACAAGAGAAGATGACCATTTTTTGAAAATTCTATACTAGGCTACATATTTTATTTTGATATGTTTGTGACAAAGGTCAACACAAACAGTGTAATGGATCAAATCACTTCTATCAATGTGCTCATCGGAGATAACAAACTGATAAAATTTACATTTTTTTTTTTTCCTTACGATAAATAATGGTATATTGGTTGCCATGGTAACAGAATGTCTTTTCATACATCATGTTCTTGATAAGTTTTTAAGATGTATGAAACAATGTTTTTTTAAAAAATAAAGTATTTATTTAATAGATTGTCTTTCATTATTTCAATAATTAACTTTCAAAATGATGCAAATGTTAGGTTTTAAAACCACACAATCAGCTTTTGTTAAGATAGAGCTGTAACCATGACAACCACTGATTATTTTTTAATTTTCTTGCAATTTTAATTATTTTTGCATGAATTTGAATCAATTAAACCAGGGAATATAACAATTCTAGACTATGGATGAATCGCCCCCTGCATGATTCTTAACTGGACTGCTACTTAATTAGAATTATCAGTATACTTCCAATTTGCCTTATGTAACAGTTTATCATAGCATTGTGTCCTAGGAAATCATAGAATCGCTCCCTAGGAAACGGCTCTAGAAATATACTACCAACTACACAGTTTTAACCATTTCTCATAAGCAACAGTTCTGCGGCAGAGGACATTAAAAACCTTTGGTTAAACTATGGCAAACCTTTAAAGATAACATTTTAATCGTTGACTAGAGTTGAGGAGAAAATGCTCAATATGCACTGCATAAGCGTCAAAACTCGAAAGGCGTTTTTATGTGGGAAATTGTTAAAAAAAAAGTAGCAGAAGTCATTTGATACTATTTTCGTTAACATAGACATTCCTTTTATGTTGAGATTGAGGGAGTGTGTGCAGAGGGTTGATTGATTGTTTTCCGTTTAACGCCGTTTTTAATAATACTTTTATCACGTCGTCAAGTTCACAAACAAAATTGTTTCCTGGCTTTCTTAACCCTTTCCCACTCCGCAGACGCATTTTAACGCAATAGCAGCAGACGACTTTTGAAAACATTGTGGCCAAAGGTGAAATTGCTCATGATGAGCAATTTCACCTTTGGCCACAATGTTTTCCACTTATAGTCATTGTTTATTCATTCAATTATAGAGATTTTCCATTTTTTGACAAAATATGTTCAAAGTCGTCTGCCGCAAACTAGTTGTATTTGGGAAAGGGTTAAACATATACTCCACAAAACAGTATTCCCATGTAACTGGCCACCCTGCCACATAGACTGTGTAACTTATTGGTGAAAGACGATGACGCTAGTCACATTGATGTTTTGTTAATTACCGGAAAGAATGGCTAGACGACCCGGGTTTCGAACTGACGAATCCTGTTTTGATAGCCCTTGCCGTTGCCAACTTAGAAGACAGAGGGCGACATAATGTAATGTGATTTAACTGAAATACTGTTTAAATGGCATTCAAAAACATTCTAACATAGGATAAATACATTCATCTACATCTACACAAATGATAACTAAGCGATTATAACCATTTACAAGCTTATATCAATACTAACGCTCATTTTGCTATACCGAAAGCCAACTAAATAGTAGATTTTAATGCTGCATTTAAATCTACCAATTTAGAACTTTCAATTTAGTCACATTTAGTTACATGCTTAATATATTCAATAGTGTCACATTAAGTAACCCACTTCATTTAATAAATAGTGTCACATTCAATGAATCTCTTATTATATTAAATATAGACACATTTGATTTAATATCCTTCTTATTATAGTCCATATTGTCAAAATTCTATAACACTTTCCAACATACTGACGCATTTTGACGTATTTGAACCAAACAACATTTAAAATCAGTTTGGCTATAGGAGAACATTCCATGATCAGACACTTATGTTGTCTTTTGCCACAGTATTTTCAAAAGTATTCAACAATTAAACTTTCAATTATAGTTAAACGGGATAAGCGACCATTTTGATTAAAAAGTTTTTTTTGTGGAAATACAACTTGTGGAAATACAACAGACTGTTTTAATTGTTTCCTCTTTCTTTCTATTTACTTTTACAAAAAGCTTTTAACTAACCACTTCGTTCTTTTTATCAATGTAACTCGAAAGGAATTCGTGTAGGCTTTCTATCGAAATGGTGAGCAAATATGAATACGATTATGAATATGAATGCTGTGTTTGACAAATAATCCGAGTAAATACGACGATAGTCGTTACATTATTGACGGAAATAGGCCTCGGACCGTCACCTACCTATTACATAGCTATAGATAATTCTGTATATGTATGCTATTTCGTCAAAAGGTCTACCAGCACTCTTCCCAAACCAACCTGTGACCAGCATAGAACCAGACCAGTCAGCTAATCCGCGTAGTATGATCAGCAGTGTTCGCACAATATTTATAGAAGGTTTCAAGAAACCGCTGTTAAACATTGCCTATTTGGATCGTATTCCCTGAGTGCCAAAAAGGGAAACCATTATTACCAAGTCTTTGGTATGACCTAACCGCGGTTCGAGTCGTGGTTTCCCGTTCACAATGAGAAGCAATTGTTTCCGCTATAAGGACATTACTCTAAACAGTTTGCTAGAAATTTTGCATTTTCTTTGTCTCTCTATGCTGTTTCCGCTTTGATGTGATTGTTGGAATATATGTTAATGGTACGTCAACGAAATATGATGTGATATTATTGAAATATGCTGTAACGTGTACCGGAGTTATACCAT
This sequence comes from Serripes groenlandicus, assembly GCA_031761405.1. Classification (NCBI taxonomy): domain Eukaryota; kingdom Metazoa; phylum Mollusca; class Bivalvia; order Cardiida; family Cardiidae; genus Serripes; species Serripes groenlandicus. Next base: position 163,377 of record JASEVX010000276.1, read on the forward strand.
CACGGGTCACCCATCCAGGCACTAACCGCGATGAACGTTGCTTAACGTTAAGTAAAGATCAACCACTCTACGAACGTCGCTATAAAAACCGCTGTATCGTCTTGCAACGTTTGTCTCGTACAACTGAACCAATAATTAACCATTCACTGGCCTGGCCTGTACGACCCGAGATGACAGTGGTATTTTGAAGAGAACCCTTCAATTCTGAGCCGAATCTGCAACTCTGAGAGAATCCTATTATTTACCACTCCAACACTTTTCAAAATCGTCCGTTACCGATTGAGGTTGGAGATGTGTTGATCTACTAGAAATCCGAGGCTATATAGCAATACCCCCACGTGATCTAATAATCGATGCTTTCGGACCCCATCACTGTACACCTACATTATCAACGATTTAATGAGCGTCTGAGTGATTGATTATCTAGCATATTTCAAAACGGTCTGTTCTCAAAATACAGGAAACGCATATAAAACTATAATTGCAATGAAACAACTATATATATCCCGAAATCACATCCAATTACTTACATGATGTGTTTCTCGGTACATATGGTATACTTAACAGATTTAATTAATAAATGTCGATCTTGGTTTGCAGAAGCTTTCTATGAAACAGAATGATAATAACTGAAATAAAATGACTAACATGGAAAGTAACTGAAATACGCGTTTCATGATAATGCCTTTACCTCATTTAAAATGTGGTAGTTGGGCTTGGTATGACCTTTATTTTACATTTTGTTAGACGTTCGTTCATAACCATGGTTTTAATAAACTTGTATTTTTGTTAGTATTGTGGAATTCATTGAAAGCGGACTCTGAATACACCAGTCGGTCCACTACACTTAACAGATCCTCGTTGGAGACGGTCATTTTGTGAATGTAGTTGGGTTGTTTAATTAACCCTTTCCCACATACAACAAATCTGCAGCAGACGACATTGAAGACATTTAGTAAAAAATATGGAAAATCTCTATAAATGAAGTTATAATTATTGAACATAGTTGAAAACATTGTTGGAAACGAAGAAATTGCTCAATTTGAGCAGTTTCTCCTTTTGCCAATATGTTTTCAAGAGTCGTCTGCTGCAGATGCGTCAAAATGCGTCTACAAGTGGGAAAGGATTAAGTTAGAATAGGCGGATTCGAACATTTGCGGAAGGTACCATGTCTACATGTACCAAGTTTCGAAGGTGTTGGCTGAGAATGTATTCCCAAGTACTCAGTCCAGCAATTTTCACAATATTATCATATTAAACCTCTCGATTATTACGCTTCCTTGTCATCTGCCCTCCTTTGCACTCAGGGTTGAGGGGTTAGCATTACGATATACCGTCTGTTGTCAGGATAAATAAATCAGTAGTACTGGTAACTTACTTAGGAAAGGCCGTGATATAAATGAAAACCAGTTGAAAGCTACTTAAAACACCAAACAATCAACGTCTGCTTAAAAAAGTATATACAAGTGTTTAATCATGTTAATAGGTAAGAAGGAGACAATATGTATAAACAAACTTAAACAATAGGGACTGATTCCAGCCTAGATTTCGCTTACTATAGCAATGGCTCTAAGGAGCACCTTGCTAAAAATTGTAGTTGCAGCGGTAAGTTGCCCTAAAACTTTAAAATGACAAGAACAATGACTGTGACAAATATTTATTGAAGACTACAAAGTAGCTTACTAGGGTCCCCAGCCAACAATTCATGGCATAATAGAAATACATTTAAATCATTTTGAGTAATGCTACCAATATAATAACAATACAGATACAACAGCTTGTATTCGTAGTTTTCTCATTTTCTAGTTACACATTGATTATTAGACGGGCATAAATTGTAGTAACTGGTTATACTAGTACCAGACTTATGCCAGGTGAACATGGAAATGTTGTCTTATTTCGTGATACATTGCACACTGAAATAACACACGATATTCTCAATTTGTAAAGGTATAAGTAAACGTTTAAAAAATACAAATTGATTATGTTTTCCCGAAACGTTTTACTATGTTATAGTAAGTAATTAGATTATTATAATGGCATGTGTAACAAAACATACAGATAACATAATTCAATAATTAAAAAACACCAAGCCCCATTAGCCTATATGTCACTGTTAAGAAAAAAGACATTAACCCAGTGAGTACATTTCAAAAGTTTCAACGGAAAACACACATGAGCCGTCCCGCGAGAATACCAACATTGTGGACTCTGCGTTAAGTATCGAACCGGATCAGCCTAAGCATGCTACGCAGGCTTACCCGGATATACACTTTTTGCCTACTGTGGATTTTCTGTTTCGGGAATCATTTCTCTATACCTCTTTCCCCCTAAAACGGAATGTGTCGGCCCGGATTAGGTTGATCAGGGTCGATTCATTACTCAGAGACCATAATGTTGGTTTTCTCGTGGGACGGATCAAGTGTCAATATAAATATAGGCCTACAGTACAGAGTCGCCCATGTATGTTTCTTAATACATATAGGGGTAGAGACATACCAATCAAGCGCCCGAGTTCAATCGCATGACCCTATTCATTCCAATAAAATTACAACGGGACAATGATGGTCCTATAGCGCTAACCTGATTTAATAGAGCTTCATAATAGTTTTCAAATGTTTAAATCTATACATATACGCACAAGAGAAAGTTGATGCAACGCATCAATGTCGCCGGATATCCATAGTGCAGTTATGCATAACACTAACATTATGGTAGTTGAATAAACAGTTATCAACTGAGGGGCATATTGTAACATCAGGGGTGGGGTCAAGTGAAAATGTATCATAACTTGCATTGTTTTGTCAACGAAGTGAATGATAATTGAAGCCTTTCATTGTTTATGATCAATCTCCATTCCAAAGTAGGTTGACCATACACACAACCAACTAATTATTGATCATAAACAGTAATGGAAATGAGAAATCTTGCCAATCATTAGTCTTAGTATGTATACAGTGCTTTTTCATTAAGGAATTATTGTAAGATTTGTGAATTCCACATACACTTTTCAAGATGTTTGTCAGAATATTTGAATTTTATGATTTTTTTCAATACCACAAAACAGACAATTTAGGAGTTGCATGCAATAGCACGTCATTTTACCTTTCCTCTATTAAAGTCAACAGTGGACACCTTTGCAGCAATCTACTTTTAAAACAATGAGTTAAGGGTTAAATCGCTGAAGACATGAGTCTTCTCTTTTTCTCAAAATGATATTAGCTTGGCATCCTAATTATATCATACTTTAACAAATGTTGAAATGTAGTCCAATATTTATAAATTAGACCACCTCCGAAATATAATATCAACTAAACAGTTAAATCTCATTGAAATTGTTGTATAATTTAAACTTAATTTCGAACATAAACTGAGCCCTACAACATGTTAATTTATTTTAATTCTTTCCTTCCTTTTTTATAATGAAAATAACAAACTACTCATGTTTTAAAATTATATTATGATGAGCGCCCTTATGTCAATGATGCATAACAATATGCAGATCGGAAGCAACATGCCTTTAGGGAATTAAATGTCACATTTAAAATTGTCAAGGACGAAATAATGTTGTACGAAAGACCCGATTCTTTCTTATTCGCAGAGGTGTCGTTCTTGAAACTCTCTTTATAGGCAGAGAGTGTTCGTTCAAAGTAATTTTTCTATTAAAACTAGTTTTATCTCGGTTTGTTCATTTCTTCATTTGTTTCGAACCAAATAAACATTTTAAATCACCTACGATTTACTATTTGTAAGTGAGTGTAAAGAAACGGCTCTCTGCAAAGGAGATTGATCTACGCAGTTGGTATTCGCGAGTCACGCTTCAAGCAGGTGCGTGTATGTAAACAAATTAGACTGCGACGTAAACTTTTGTAGTTATCGCCTTTTGAGTACATGTAGTATATAGTGTAAAATAAAGTATTTCAGTCTAGCTAATAGGGACTGTTTTGTCTTCGTAAATAAAACAAAAAAACATACATGAGAGTCAAAATAAAGAAACTGAAAATACCTAAAAAATCGGAATATTTATTTCATTTTAGATGTGTCATTACTTAGTGTTTTTAAACAAACACAATTGTAATATGTTCAAGACATCTAAATGTGTTTCTTTCTAATAATAATCCCCCCTCCCATGTGATTTCCGAAAACCTATTAAAAATAGAAGTCGCGGGCTTCTGCCCGGCGACTAATAACGAGTCCTGCCACCTAGTGGCAATGTTTTTCAACGGATCTGAATAATTTGAACAATATTGATAGAGGTCAATTTACGCCAAATACATCCGCTGTCATGCTGATCTACACCCAACTAGTCCCTAAATAAAACCTTTGTGCATAGAATTGAGTGTATACCATCACTAGAATGCATTGAATATATGACATTGAGTTTAAATCCATTGTAAATGCGTATAGGATGCACTGGAAATGATTGATTTGACCACTTTTAGTCTTTTACGTTGTTTGAGAGTGAATGTAGAGAATGCTAAACACCGGTTTTGTCTGCGTGCGATTTGGTCCAAAATGAAACTGGTCGATTAAATGGGAATAAAGAAGGTATTTATTTGGTGTATTGGTGTATTGTGACCTAGATGATAACCAAAGAAACTTCTGTGCCAAATTATTTCAAATCGGCCCTAAAGATTTTGTCAGGATGTTTACGCTTTACATACATATCAGAACAACAAAGCCAAAGAAGTTCAACAGGTCAACATTCTAGGCAAGAGGTGGCTAAAGGAACATGTGTGCCAAATTATTTTCTAATCAGGCGAGTACTTTTGGACCAGAAGTTTTTTAAAGTTATACTTGTAGACATTAAAGTAAAAAAAAACAAGCTAAGCAACCTGATGGTCATGTTTTCCAACGGATGGGAATAATTTGATCAATCCTGGTAGAGGGTCCTCCAATGGACCTTTGTCAAAATTAAGTTTTAAATTGGGCCAGTACTTGTGGACAAGAAGACATTTTCAAGGTGTTGGTATTTCCCCTATTATCATGCCACATCAACCAAAGTTCTACATGGATATAAATTCTTTGAACATCTTTGAAAGACGACCACATGAGGAGCAGTCCGGTGGAATCGTTTTGAAATTGTTCAATTGGTTAAGAAGGAGCTCAGTCGGTAGCGGGCTGTAAATCCAAGGGTTGTAAGTTCGAATCCCAGCTCGGCCAACATTCATTCCGACGTTTGACAAAAGTCACTGTGACATGCGTCATTCGTCTTTCACCTATGGGATAACATTCTATTTGGAAAAGCAGCCAGTTTCTAGGAAGGTATGTTGTGTTGAGTACTGATATGATAAAGACAGGAAACGCATTATTAGTAGGTGAACTGGCCGCCGCGATATGACATTTTGTCACAAATTAAACATGTTTTAAATCATTATCAAATTTTCATTGAACTAGTGCAAACATTTTGGCCACTCCATGAGAAAACCGGTGATAGTGATAACTTCTTCGATTTGGGGATTTTCACATTTTCATATAGTCCAATCTGTCTTGTCTTGTTTGATATATATGTGGATTTCGTTTTAGGAATATTGACGCCGTAATGGACGTCAAAGAAAGACGTATAACTTCACCTGTAAAGCAGTAAAACAGTCGGAAATCATAAAAGAGTAAAATAATTACAAAAGAGAAAAACATCATAAAAGTGATGTTTGCTCTTCCCAGAATAAAACTTCTCCGGCAGCAGACGACTTTGAAAACATTAAGTCAAAAATATAGAAGATATTTACAAATGCAGGAACAATTATTGAAGTTGTAAACATTGTGACAAAAGGAGAAATTTCTCTTTATGTTTTCAAAAGTCGTCTTCTGCAGGAGCGTCATACAGCGGCTATATGTGGGAATGGTTATGGTAGTCTCTACACGTTCGTAATGAATCAAGTGTTGAAGAATGTATAGTAAAGATTATAAGTAGAATGGACTCAAATACGGTTTGATCGAAATTAATATTACTTTCAAGCATCCACGGGTAGGTTAAACTGCGAGCAGGTTCCATTTTCATCAACTGTCAATGAAAACGATTCACAAAGTTTACATTCTATTTGATGTGTGGTTGATGAACATAACCTTTATAATCAAAATATCATTGTATAAATTCAAAACAGAGATTTGTCATTGTAATTATTAAAAGCGTACATTGATAACAGTGTATGTTTATACTAATTATTATGACACTGATAAGATTATTCTATGAACTGTAAACTAGTTATGGTTCATGGCCTAATCTTATCAGAGCCATATTAGTTGACACGCGAAATATGTAACCCATAACCTGTAACCGTTTTTCCACCAACAACAAAAGTGTAAATCAGAAACAAACAAAGCGAAATATGTTTCATTTCTTTTAATTAAAATGCTTTCTTTCAGCACGTAAGATGGATAATATCATTATAAAGGATTACTGTGTCTTATTAAAAGAAACAAAGAAGACCAAAATAAACTATTAACTTTTAAAAACACAAAATAATAAATTTATATGTTTTGTTGGAACTCTTTCTCTCTCACATCCCTCTTTTATCATTATGTTTCAAAATTCATCGGATATTGAGATGTTAAAAAGCATCTATATGTGAGAAGGCTTAACCATTTTTCACATGTATATGCTTTTTATTACTTCTACATGCTATATAAGTTTGAATACATTGAGACAAAGGGTGATACTTGCTAAAAAAGAACAGTTTCTCCAAGTCAAAATGTTTTTAAATCTTTTCAATAATTTTACTTTCATTTAAATACAGATGAAATATGGGCCGTCCTGCGAGAATACTAACATTGTGGACTTATATCGTAAAATATCGACCCGGATCAGCCTAAGAATGCCACGCAGGTTTACCCGGATAGACACTTTTCGCCTCCCGTGGATTTTCTGTTTAAGTAATCAATACTCTATACCTTTATCCCCCTGAGACGGAATATGTCGGCTCGGATCAGTCTGCGCGGACTGCGCAGACTGATCTGGACGATACATTACGCAAAGACCATAATGTTGGTTTTCTTAATTATTATTCTTTTAGGATTAAGGGAATAATATTTTTATTCAAATATAAATCATGTGATATAAATGTATCACATACTATAAGTTTACTCTGAAGTGTTAGTTTGAAATATGTAGATTTAAGAGATCAATATTGTTTTCGGTTTTTTGGTGCTCAAACATTTTTTTTATATATAAATGTATATAACTTATTGAATATGTTGTTTCAATCCGTTTCTCATATTCGGAACAAATCTACAGCAGACAACTTTTAAAACATTTAGTTAAAACAATAGAAAATCTTTTTAATAAGTTTTGAACTTTAATGGTCAAACCCGTTTACAGGGACTGTGCAGAACCGAAAACCTATCGTGTTCCCTTAAGTTTTATTCGTTCATTTAAAATATTACTCCTTATGGTTAATTAAACGCGTGTAGGCAATTTTTTCTTTCATTTATTTCACGGAAGGGTGAGGCAGGCGCAAATCAATTATTTTTGAATTTGATGGAAATTATTTCATCTATCGGTAAAACATTTGTGTAATGGGGCTTGTTATAACCCTATGTTACTGTCAAACCTACATGCAATGTATCTTTGTGTGTTATTAGCTTGATATCACATATTGGCCGATGCAATGATGGAAACAAATGAAATTATTGAAAACATTGTGGTTTGGATTCAGATTCAAGATTCAAATTCTTTATTTCGTAACGTAAACATACATGTTTCTTGTTACATCATAAGTGTATATACATTTTAGATATCAACGTGACATAATTTCAGCAGTATGTTTAAGCTAGTAATAATAATAGTATAACATACATATTCAAGTCAAAATGATAATAATTCGATTCAAATCTTAGTGATAATAGTTAAGTATATTGATAATTGAGCACTGCTGCGAATCTTCACAGCACAACTCAACCAATCAATAAACTGAAGCAACAGTATATTTGGAGGGTGAACCAAACATCACACATAAACAAATATATGTCTGGAACTCTATTTCAGGTAACAACCAAAATTGTATTCATATAACGGTGTTGACATTAGCTTGTCTTAATAGGATGGCATGATACATGTATTTACCAAGATTCCACACAACTTTTTTTTGTGAGAAGACATAAGTTCAGTGAATTTATATACACTCGGTCTAACATAGAAATACTGACGAATGTATTGTTTCCGTATATATCCATATAAGATGGGCATACAATTATAAAATGATACTCATCTTCGATATCACAAGTATTGCAAAAGGTACAAGTACGCAAATTGCGCTCAATTCTACCATTGCCATACCTTCCTGTTTCTATTCTAAGTTGATGAGAAGATAACCTTATCCGTGAAAATACAACTCTGAACTTAGTGGGTAAAATGTCCAAATAGTGTTCATACATAAAAGTAGTTTTAAATGTTCTATATGTGAGCAATGTACCACTGTTGTACATATTAGTATACCAAGACTGTATAAATACATCAATAGCTATTTTCTTAAATTCTAAATGAAAACGTTTCAGGTTTGATTCTGTTTGCTTATTCCATATATATGAAAACCCATACGTATCTAGTAGAGATTTAACATTACTTGCCCAATTATTTACTCCTCTCTGACAACTTTTTATTAATTCGTTGTATAAGAACTTTACAATAACATTATTGGTATTAACAACCTTACACCAATATTTAATTATACGCACATACCTAGATACTGTTCGTTTTGACAAGTGTAGAATAAGATACCCGCACATACAACACACATGAGCCAGGTGTATAGTATAACAATGGGTTATTTTACATTTACACCGAGATGCGGATTAAATTGTATGGATTTGCAAGCTGATCTGTTTCTTAAACGCTCGCAAATGCATGAAAGTATGTTTTCGTTAAGCAAACGCTCAGTTATACATCTATTATTGAATAATAATTTCACAAAACAATGTGATTTGTATCCGTACTTTCAACCGATTCACACGGTTTTATTTCAAAGACTTTTATTTTTCTATGACTAAAAGTTCAAAACCTTATTGGGGGCTATATATTATTCAATTTACTTTTCGCAGATGCAGATAATCTTTTTTCATAGTCTTGTATAACACCATAACAGCGTTAACATATATTCAGTTTTTATTTAAATTGAAAGGTGATGGCAATACATAGGTACCCAAAATTCACATAATCAACACCAAGAACAAATGAACGAAAATGCGTATATGTCAATGGTAAAAACCATTTCAAATTAACCTCAGAAACCCGGCGATAGCTGTATAACCTCAGTTTTGACCTAGATGTTAAACAAATGATCAAGATTGTAGACCAATCAAATGTTGTATTTAATGAATAATGTCGAAGAAATAAAGGAAATAAAACGTTTTGATTGGTTCATAGTTAAGTTGTCGATCCTACGAGAGGCACTAATAAGGTAAAGTTTTAAAATGCAATGTTCTGCATACTTAACTTTAATTGTTTTCCTTAAGAAATAAATTTCAATGAGAAAAATCAGTGAAAACGTATGAAATATAATATTTAAGAGCAAAATATTAATTATTTTTGAAATATGATAAGTTTTCAGTTATTGATCGTCAATTGAAACTTATACACCTCTTGGAAGCCCTGCATATTCTCGGCCTTGAATGCGCATGTTCCATTTCTTAATGTGTTCCCATATTGATCGCCGTTTATATTTTTTAAAGATATTTCTTGCCATCTCTAAAGCATAAATGGATCATTGAAAGAGGGAATTCACAAATGATGAAGAATAAAATAGTTAAAATGAATATTAGTATAGATCTACATATATATATATATCTGTCTACTAATCTTACACACTCGTGTTTGTTGAATGTTTTGAATTATTATTAAATTATTCCAATAAATGAGGCTTGTAAAAATATGTCGATCACATTGTTAACCAAATCAAACTCTTGTGTAAACTTGCTAGTATACTTCAGCGTACACACACACAAATGACGTTAAACATTGACTGATGATTACGTCTTTCTTATGCTTTGTCACCGGTTTTCTCATGGAGCGGCCCATGTATATATATGCATAGTATTAATCAGATCTTTAGGAAAAGTGACTTAATCAAGACGTACCTTTTTATATTGCAACACATGACACGATATTCTGTGTAAGATATACGTTTAGTTATTAATACCAAACAATACAATACATCTACAGATTTCACCAAACTAGCCGTATATTACAGTGGTACATTGAGTTCACGTAGGTTTATGATGATGACAGTTGTCAGAGTCTATAATGGCCAGCTAACCACTAACAGAATCAATCATACACGAGCTGGACTCTTTTAATTTTTTGAACTGTCAGAAACGTCTCTACAAGAAAGTATAATTATTGAATAGGTTTAAAACAATGTGGCAAAATTTGAAATAAGTCACAATGTTGTCAATGTTTTCAATAGTTGTCTGCGGCAGAGGCGACAGCAAACGTCTATATGTGGGGAAAATACATATAATCAGTGCTATGTGGAAGTATCATTTTTAGTTGAAAATATTCTGCGTAAAGGAGCCATTGTCCCTCTTGACAAGTTTTCTATTTTCCAGAATGTTTTGAAAATACTGACTTTTATCGAGGGTCCAAATGTTCAATAAGTGCTATTGTCATAAGTAGTCAGCACTAACATTTTACACTTTGATTTAATTTATGTTATCAATTAGATATCCCCGAACGGCGCATTGAAAATGTATGTACAGCGTTTCTTCTTTATTTTTCAATTACGACTGTGTCGATTTGTTTGCCCTCTGTGTGACGTCTCCTGTGGTATATGGTGTGATGGAATCGTATTTATCTTACATGGAGTCCTCTCGTATATACTTAACGGATGGTAAAACTCTGAAACATAAATAAAAAATAAATTTAATGTATATTAAACCTTTTCCCAAATACCACAAATTTACAGCAGTCGGCTGTGAAAACGTGTAGCAAAACTTCTTGAAAATTCCTATTAATGTGAGTATTATTAAGGAATAGAGATGAAACATTGTGCCAAAAGGAGAAATTGCTCATTATGAGCAAGATCACCTTTTGCCGTAATTTTTTCAAAAGTCCTCTGCTGTAGAGATGTCAGCAATCGTATGTAGTTAACTAATCACCTGGTTATGTTTATTCAAAATGACACATAACGAATCATATATTTCAACTTATTTGCAATAAACACTTTTTGAAAGCATTGTGGCAAAAGTAGAAATTGCTCATGATGAGCAAGTTCTCACTTAGCTATAATAATAAAACTTTCCTTATAGAAATTTTACATAATTCTGCCTTGATAGTTTCGTCGGCTGCTGTTTTGTTTTATGAGGAATAGGGTTACAGGGTTATACCGGAACCAAGGGTTTAGCATGGGGAAATTTAAGACTGGGAGAATTTGACTAGTCTAGCACTTGTTTTACACGCAGGTATCATGTCTATGTGAACTGTTACCTTGTTTGTCACACAGGTATCATGTCTATGTGAACTGTTACCATGTTTGTCACACAGGTATCATGTCTATGTGAACTGTTACCATGTTTGTCACACAGGTATCATGTCTATGTGAACTGTTACCATGTTTGTCACACAGGTACCATGTCTATGTGAACTGTTACCATGTTTGTCACACAGGTATCATGTCTATGTGAACTGTTACCATGTTTGTCACACAGGTATCATGTCTATGTGAACTGTTACCATGTTTGTCACACAGGTACCATGTCTATGTGAACTGTTACCATGTTTGTCACACAGGTATCATGGCTATGTGAACTGTTACCATGATGCAACTGAAGGAATGTCAGTTAAAAACATGTTTGAGTATATTTTACAATAATCATTTTCGTCCACTTTAGTTTTAACTTATTTATTTTACATCGTTTGCGAAACAAGCTTTTAGCTTATATTAATCACGCTCGATGTCTGCTTCCTGGAGACTTAACCAGTACTCGAACCATTTGTGTGGGAAAATTCCAAATGCAGAACCCGCTCATCACGAGATTCGAACCCGAGACCTTTGGAATGAGAGGCCGACGCTCTGTCACTGCACCACTGTCTTCCACTTTATAAATTTACAAACGAAATATGCCGTTTAGTTCAATAAGGCTTACAGTGGGTCACTAATTAATTGTCACGGAAACTCCATAGAATAAGATTGGAATTTATCCAAAGTAATGCTGCTAATATAATGAAGAATATTTAGATAGTGGTTTAACAAAATGTCTAGATAATTGTATACGAGTACTTGATGTCTAGGTAGTGTTATACGAGAATGTCTAGGTAGTGTTATATGATAATGTATAGGTAGTGTTATATGAGAATGTCTATGTGGTGTTATACGAGATTGTCTATGTAGTGTTATACGAAAATGTCTAGGTAGTGTTATACGAGAATGTCTAGGTAGTGCTATACGAGAATGTCTAGGTAGTGTTATATGAGAATGTCTAGGTAGTGTTATATGAGAATGTCTAGGAAGTGTTATACGAGAATGCCTAGGTAGTGTTATACGACAATGTATAGGTAGTGTTGTACGAGAATGTCTAGATAGTGTTATACGAGAATGTCTAGGTAGTGTTATACGAGAATGTCTAGGTAGTGCTATACGAGAATGTCTAGGTAGTGTTATATGAGAATGTCTAGGTAGTGTTATATGAGAATGTCTAGGAAGTATTATACGAGAATGCCTAGGTAGTGTTATACAACAATGTATAGGTAGTGTTGTACGAGAATGTCTAGATAGTGTTATACGAGAATGTCTAGGTAGTGTTATACGAGAATGTCTAGGTAGTGTTATACGAGAATGTCTAGGTAGTGTTATACGAGAATGTCTAGGTAGTGTTATATGAGAATGTCTAGGTAGTGTTATACGAGAATGTCTATGTAGTGTTATACTAGAATGTCTAGGTAGTGTTATACGAGAATGTCTAGGTAGTGTTATATGAGAATGTCAAGGTAGTGTTATACGAGAATGTCTAGGTAGTGTTATATGAGAATGTCTAGGTAGTGTTGTATGGGAATGTCTAGGTAGTGTTAAACGAGAATGTCTAGGTAGTGTTATACGAGAATGTCTAGGTAGTGTTATATGAGTTAAACATGGGGTATAAAAGTATTTTTCAAGAATATTTCAGCTCACTTTTATGTTATATGATCAACGATACTAAGGGTTAAATAAGATTTTAAAATGCTTAAGAGTGTATTTCGTCATTTCTGTTTTTCATAATCAAAAGGCAAAACGATTTCGTTTCTTAACAAGTAGTGTTAGTCAGCAAGGTAACAACTATCTTTATTATACCTCACGTGACTTTGTAATGTTAAATTCTCATATACTCATCATGGGCAATTTCTTACTGTCTCATGCTAACAGTACGTTTTTGACCGGTTAACAGTATACTGTAACATGGTACGCGCGTGCAAATGTTGGTTATGCACGTGCATGACGTCATTTCAAACAATAACGTCACCTTTTAGATGTACCATGTAACAGTATACTGTTAACCGGTATAGTCATATGTGTGTGTTACATTGTTGTAGATCTACCCATGTTCACCTTCCCTACTACAAAGGTACAGACTAAAAAAAAAAAAAAAAAAAAATAAACGTTTAATTTTGTTCGGTATAATAAAATAAATATTGCATGGGTTCCAGTGTGACAGTACATATTGTCAACATTCGGGTAAATACTGTTAACCTCGGCTTCGCCTCGGGTAACGGTATTTTCCTCATGTTGACAATATGTACTGTCACACTGGAACCCATGCAATATTTATATAATGTCAACTTAGTAATTTACTTAAATACATTCTACTATTCTTACAAAATATTAGGGAAACAAAAATGCTGAAATATGATTTTTATGTATTTAAGTAATATATCTATAGGTGCTACCTATTTACGAAAAAAAACCGCAAGATAATTATAAACAAAAATTAAAGAGCATACTTTGGCCATACAAAGGGATTTATAAGTAATTGACTAGACATGTTTCTTGCATTATCAAAACATATTTGGAAATCGTATTGCTGTTGTCTATTATTTGAACAGAAAATAATAAAGTAAAGACTTTCAGAAAATCAAGGAATACATTTATAATGAACGAGGTTAAAACATGAGGGCCAAGATGATCCTTAATCGATCACCTGCATTATGGTAAAGAAGCAAATAGATCAGCCCTTTTCTGATGTCACCTGGCGACTGCCTTTTTCAACCAGTCAATATGATTGGAACAAATTATGTAAGGGGTCACATTTCTGCTAAACCTTTTCCCTATTAGAGACGGTTTCTGAGGCCTATGCAACAGACGATTTAGGAAAAGATTGTCGCAACAAGAACAATTGCTCCTTATGAGAAAGTTATCCTTTTGCCACAATGTTTGATAAATAATTATACTTTGAATGATTGAGTCAATAGCTCATGTATAGGAATTTGGGGTCTTCATGTACCACTTTTTTGCGGGAAACGATGTCGCTCCATTGACGTTACGCCAAGATGAAGTGTAACGGAAATGACGTCACGTCCTTCTTTGGCTACGATACAGTCAAAATTTAGTTTCGGGCGTAGAAGGCTAATGCTGTCGTTTTTTGACATATTTCTTATAGATTTCCATTTATTTTTAACTTTTCGTACAAATGTTAATTCCAGCACTTTAATGATCTTAAATATCGATTTTAAAAAAATTGATTAAAAAGACGACAATAATTTTCAATCCGTGTTTTTCTGCTCATTTTATACATACCCAAAATACCGATTTTAAAAAAATGATTAAAAAGCCGACAATAATTTTCAATCTGTGTTTTACGTCTGCTTTTTATACATATCCAAAACAAAATGGCGGCCCCCATGGATTTTTTTCAGTTTCATTTCAGAAAGCTTCATGGGTTATTGAAAAAAAAAAAAAAAAAAAAAAATAATAATCTCACGCCCGTTAACTATAAGCGAAAAAACCCATTCATGGGGTTTTTTCGTATTACTAAGCGCTAAGACACGTTGGTGGAATTGAAACATTAATGCTGAAATATGATTTTATGTATTTAAGTATTACTAAGCGCTAAGAAACGTTGGTGGAATTGAAACATTAATGCTGAAATATGATTTTATGTATTTAAGTATTACTAAGCGCTAAGAAACGTCGGTGGAATTGAAACATTAATGCTGAAATATGATTTTATGTATTTAAGTATTACTAAGCGCTAAGAAACGTCGGTGGAATTGAAACATTAATGCTGAAATATGATTTTATGTATTTAAGTATTACTAAGCGCTAAGAATCGTCGGTGGAATTGAAACATTAATGCTGACATATGATTGTATGTATTTAAGTATTACTAAGCGCTAAGAATCGTCGGTGGAATTGAAACATTAATGCTGAAATATGATTTTATGTATTTAAGTATTACTAAGCGCTAAGAAACGTCGGTGGAATTGAAACAATAATGCTGAAATATGATTTTATGTATTTAAGTATTACTAAGCGCTAAGAAACGTCGGTGGAATTGAGACATTAATGCTGAAATATGATTTTATGTATTTAAGTATTATTAAGCGCTAAGAAACGTCGGTGGAATTGAGACCTTAATGCTGAAATATGAATTTATGTATTTAAGTATTATTAAGCGCTAAGAAACGTCGGTGGAATTGAGACATTAATGCTGAATATGATTTTAGATATTTAAGTATTACTAAGCGCTAAGAAACGTCGGTGGAATTGAGACATTAATGCTGAAATATGATTTTATGTATTTAAGTATTACTAAGCGCTAAGAAACGTCGGTGGAATTGAGACATTAATGCTGAAATATGATTTTATGTATTTAAGTATTATTAAGAGCTAAGAAACGTCGGTGGAATTGAGACCTTAATGCTGAAATATGATTTTAGATATCTAAGTATTACTAAGCGCTAAGAAACGTCGGTGGAATTGAGACATTAATGCTGAAATATGATTTTATGTATTTAAGTATTATTAAGAGCTAAGAAACGTCGGTGGAATTGAGACCTTAATGCTGAAATATGATTTTAGATATTTAAGTGTTACTAAGCGCTAAGAAACGTCGGTGGAATTGAGACATTAATGCTGATTCTGTCGAATAATTAATTAGGAATCCATCGTGCCCGAGTTGTTAGCGTCGGGGCTTTAGAACCGGGCGTCCCGGGTTCGATCGGTTATGATGGGCAAGGAAACATGCCTAGCCTTGTACTGGATCGTTTACGCAGGGAGTAAGAACTATTACTGAACTGTCGACGTGATTTAACTGATATAATGTTGAAAACGGCGTAAAAGCAAATAAATTAAAAAATAAAACTGTCAAATAATTAGAAGTTTTGCCGACATAGGGTTTGGTTAGGTGGGTCACAAGAGAGGTATTGTTGGGAAATGACGAGTTAACCACACTCCCACCTATAGACGCATTTTGAAGCATCTGCAGCAGACGACTTTTTCAAAACGAGCAATTTCTCCTTTTGCCACATTCTTTTCAACTGTTATTAAACCTACAATTATAGAGAATTTCCCTATTTTTGAGTAGACATCTTCAAAGTCGTCTGCTGCATATGTGTTGTATGTGGGAAAGGGTTTACTCGTCTGCCATAAACGAGCTACTTTTATTCCTCTTGTGTAAGATGAATGACGCTGGTCGGATTTTAATCTTGTCAGTATGCAGGATGAGGTTTATATATAATATAATGTTTCTAGCCGGAATATGACTTAACGATATCTGTATTAAGACCTACTGTCGATACATGTAAGCTTATGATTTATAAAATAACATTATGTTTCGTATTTGTTTTGAGCAATTTTACGTTTTTTTTAACCATTTCCTCCCATATAGAAGCTTTCTGACGCGACAAAAGAAGAAATTGCTCAAAACAAGCAATTTCTTCTTTTGTCAGAATGTTTTCCACGTTTGGTCATAGGTTATCCATTCAATTATAGAGTTTTCCTATTTTTTGACAAAATATGTTCAAAGTCGTCTGCAGCAGAATTGTCGTATGATGGAAAGGGTTAATTGATTTATTTTCAATGTCTTCTGGTGCTAAGATGTAAACAAATGACGTCTGTGTCAGATTAGGAGGTTAACGGTACTTACTTTTTAGATCTACAAGCAAACCTTGAAAGTACGAAACCACCAATAACAGCTAGGAGTATCACAGCAACGCATGAACATATCACAGCTATGATGAGAGAGGAGGAGGTTGATTCATCCTTTGGACTGCAGACTGAAATAATTATTTAAACATGAATGGCAAAATAATTTGTAATGTTATGATACTGTAAAGGACTAGATGAGGATGAGTAAACAGGATGTGGTTCCAACGATATCTCTGTTCGCACTCATTTAAACTGATGTTTCAATGAGACGATTCTTTTGAGTACCAGCAACATAGGTTTTGGAGGTCAACTTAGGATTTTAGAACATGCAAAACGCACCTTATCTACGGCTCCGATTTGATCAAATGTTTTCAGAAACCAAAACGGAATTAACTAGAACTATCACTAAAGGTGATTAATACCCCCGCCCCAACCCCTGACACATATTATATCTCACAGTATTATCTTTGACTCAGACAATTTAACAGGCTGATGCCACACAAAACGGCTCCATTTTGCCATGTTTCAAGTAAATCCGGTTGAAATTGAAGGAGGAGTATGTCGCACCAGATTAGATTTTAAGAACAAAAATCCTATTTCAAGGTCAGAGGTGAAGGTCACAGGGACATGAAATTTGCGTCTTGCACATCTACTACTCCTGATTAACATTTATGCCAAGTATGAAGTAAATCAGGTTGAAACTGAAGGAGGAGTACAACAGATTAGATTTTAACAAAAAAAAATCCTATTTCAAGGTCAGAGGTGAAGGTCACAGGGACATGAAATTTGCGTCTTGCACATCTACTACTCCTGATTAACATTTATGCCAAGCATCAGTAAATCAGGTTGAAACTGAAAGAGGAGTACAACAGATTAGATTTTAACAAAAAAAAATCCTATTTCAAGGTCAGAGGTGAAGGTCAAAGGGACATGAAATTTGCGTGCTGCACATCTCCTACTCCTGATTTATATTTATGCCAAGTATGAAGTAAATCAGGTTGAAACTGAAGGAGAAGTACAAGAGATTAGATTTTAGCAAAAAAAAATCCTATTTCAAGGTCAGAGGTCAAGGTGAAGGTCACAGGGACATGACATTTGCGTCTTGCACATCTACTACATTTAATGCCAAGTATCAAGTAAATCAGTAGATTTTCTCATCTGAAAGGTTATGGTTCAGGATTACGACTTATACACCTAATGTGAAAATAAATACGCCCTGTTATCATGGTCAGTTAACCCTTTCCCTCATACGACAATTCTGCAGCAGACGACTTTGAACATATTTTGTCAAAAAATAAAAAATCTCTTTAATTAAACGGATAACCTATGACTAAAAGTGGAAAATCGTTTTGAGCAATTTCTTCTTTGGTCACTATGTTTTCAAAAAGCCGTCTGCTGCAGAGGCGTCAGAAAGCGTCTATATGAGGGAAAGGGTTAAAACGTCATTCATATTGGTTGATACAACGTAACACTTTTATGATATCGTACATACAACATCATATAGGTCAAATTACGCTAAACACATCCGCGGGCCCCTTTGATCTACGGGCCCCTTTGATCTACAGTGCAGTAGTGCGTAAACAAAACTTGGGTGTACATTCTTTGTAAATATGTGGAGGATGAACTGGAACTGTTTGATTTGATCATTTTAGGTATCTTGACCTTGTGTGAAAGTGAAAGTAGAGTATGTGTAAACCCATTTTCAGCCTAAATGGATTGTGGTAAAAAGGACGGTCCCCATCCTCACAGAGCGAGTTCTTTCTTGCATAATACATGACCCCACATTTTCTATGGATTATTTTAAAGGTAAGAAGTATCCCTTTTCAATGATATATGGTATTCTACCTGGGAAACGCTTAGAAAGTGTGACAAACGAGGGTTGAAGCTGGTTAATTTACATGTAAACAAAGAAGGAATTTATTTGGTGTATTGTGACCTATATACGATATCTTTTTTAAATTATGACTGAAAAGTATTAGAAGAAGTATGTACACAGCTTTACCGTTACAATGCTAAGAAAGTATCAGACTACTCACCATTTGTCCAAGCGAATATGTTTAAACCTGGCATACATGACAAACAATTATCATTTCCAGCAGTTTCGTTCTCGGCTTTACACTGGCCTTCAATAAAACAGGTGTGTTCCTGTACGAAGACACGGAAGGACAAACATAAGTATATTAGATCTAACATTTAATAGCTGAGCCAGCTAGTGTATGAGAAAAGTTACAGTGTTGATCTTGAATAGACTATGCACATTTCCGAACTACACCATCATAGTGGAAAGGTAATAAGATTCCACTGCAGTCAATGCAACTGCAAGTCATCTGTAATATCTGGCTGTTAATTGTTTTTCAATAAGCTTGAATATTTTCTTTCAAGAAGAGGGTTGACCCGATTTTTGTGAATCTTCATGAGATGGAAATTTACTCAAGGTGACAAAGTTATAAAATCAGTTTCCCAGAAAAGGCATGGAGCTGAAAACAGCTATTGAATTGTTGTGGTATTTAATCGAAGAGAGGTTATATTAGCCGAATTATTATCTGGGCACACCAGACTATTCACGAATTACCTATGAGGTTCGATTGGCAGAATGGTTATTGGGGCCTTCCTGACTATTCACGAATATTGCCTCGTATTTAGCCGTAGAGGTTCGATTGGCCGAATTGTAATCGGGACACTCTTGATCATTCACGAATATTGACTCGTATTTAACCGAAGAGATTCGATTGGCCGAATGTTAATCGGGGCACTCTGGACTATTCACGAATATT